>VWZW01007479.1:0-68039 GCA_013397115.1 Edolisoma coerulescens
TCAGCGAGCAGTGTAGGGCCTCATTCCGAAGGCCTATTCAGGGTGTCAAGGTATTTTCTGCAGCTTTTGTAATACAGTTTTACTGTGAGTCCTTCATGAAAATGTTGAAGTCGTAAACTATAATATTTCAGTCTCTGACAGCAACTGTGTGTGCTCTTGTAATGTTACATATTGGTTACAGACACATGCCTTGGGGGCATGTCCATTGCTCTCTGCTCCTAAAGTTCCCAGGTTTTGGCACACAGACATTTTGCTACTTTCTACCACTGATACAACTCATGTCTGATGGAAGCTAGGTTTGTTAGCTTAGCACTCAAAACCCGAGAATAATTCAAACTCTCACTTGTTTACAAGTCTGTTCCAGCATCATTATTCACAGCAGCAAAACATAAAGTGGCCATATTTTTTAGGCAGATCCCCACTGGACTCTAAACCAATAAAACAAGTACTAGAAATTATCTTGCATTAGCAAGCCCTATGGGCCAATACACTAATTTTTAAAAGTATGTGGAGGCAATGTTTGCATTAGGCAAAACCATGGCTTTTCTAAACCTGCCATTCACTGAAAATAGCCTTTTTTGTTTCTGCATTGTGTTAAACCCATGCTGGAGCATTCCCATAAGATACAAAAAGGCTGGATGAAGAGTTCTCCCTACCAGCAGTACAATGATCACAAACCAAACATGAGCCTAGATCTCTTTGTTCTGACACAGCCTATTTGCATTACTTCAAGATTCTTCACAGCATCATCTGCACAATATTGCTTTTCTTGCAAGACATGAAGAAACCCAATAACTGAGAATTGGGGAAATAGAATTATTTACAGTAACATGCACAAGAGCTTCTGAGGGCAGGAGGATGTCACACTTGTTATGATGCTGTCACTTGTACACTTGTCACCAAGGGGTATGGTTGTGTCCTTTGCATGTACATTGCCGTGTCAGAAGTCAGTTGTGTAGCGCATGCAATTGTCTCGCAAGTCTGCTAAAACTAAGCTGCCAAAGAGAAGGATTAATTTTCCGTTGGATCAGTGCAGCAACCCTTTCCAGCAGCATTCCATACGTAGGTTGGATTAAATGTACCATGAACCTGTACTCCAAATGGACTGGAAAATAAATTGCCTACGCAAGCTCATTTTTTCGGCTCCGTTTGCTGGGAGACCTATTTTAAAGCTATGTGTGCTCTGGACAGAGTTCCTTCCTTCCAAGAGAGGGCACCATCAGCTTTCCTTCTGCTGCTCTTTGAAGCAGGGGTAATAGGAATAGTCCCATGCAGGCTTTGCAAGCTTGGGTTCCTTTTGGAAATCTCAGATAGCTGCAGATGTGTTCTACGAGTGCCCCACAGGATGTCTGGCCACAGGGGCAAGGGCTGTGCCTGAAGGATCCCACCACTGTGCTGCATTCCCATGACATTTATGCCTAGCCCAGCTTGGTTTGACCTAGCACGGCCCTAGCTGGTCTCCACGGACAGTGGCAGAGGTTGCACATTGCTGTATTTCTTACTCATGACCAGTAAATTCACACAGAGATCCTCAGCTTTTGATGATTTAACAGGCTCCAAGAGCTAGATGGGAATCTATACAAGCAGCTGCGACCCTTACTAGCTGTACTTTGGCTTGCTAAATCACTGCCAGGACAAACACTGCTAAATAAAAGCTGTCTGTGAGACAAGGATATCCATCTCTTGTATCATCATCGCTCTTATCTGAGAGGGACAGTGTCCAGTGAAGTCTAGTGCAATCCATAAGTCTGTGCCCTTTCAAAAAAGAAAAGGAAAAAAAGGTGCAAACATACAATACATACATATAATACAGGATAAAGGACAAACACTTACTGCACTGTTTCTCAGCTAGTTCAGTTTCACAGGGCTGTAACTCACTGAAGGCAGCAGTCTCTAAGGTTAACACACACATTAAATAACGTGCCTTCTGCTCTCTTCAGAAAGAAAATGCGTTTTCAAGTAAAAGGATTCTGCAACAAGAGCTCTGGTGTTAACTTCACACAGATGGTGCTTATTAGAGAGATTTCAATTCCCAACAAACAATTTAAAGCACCACCTGATCTGCAGTTCCAGCTCCTCTCTCAAATAAACAGCAGCAATAATTCACATTGTGGGATTGGAAGCTTACTTCCTCCATATATATTCACAGATGGGCTCTGAGCAGGCCACCTCATGATGTGGGGAGCAGGATCAGCCACCCCACTGAGCACCCTGGGCAGGACATGTCCTTTTGTGCCTGCCATGCCAGTGGCACCCTTCCTGGGGGTCTGCCATGGGTCTGATGCGGGTCTGACATAAGAACTGAGCCCATCTCTGACAGCAAACATAATGCCACTTCAAGGAAGCCGAGTCACCTTCACTGCTCTTCCCACCACCACCTTTGGCAATTGCAAGACCCCTCTTTCTTGCCAGACTCATGCCTGGTACAAACACCTCTTATCAAATGCTGCTGCAGAAGTGTTGCCCAGTCAGCAGCCTTAGGACAGGAATGAACAGGGCCATTTGTCACCAGTTACTGCTGAAATGTGACAGTCTCAAAGAGTGATGGTGAAGCCCCTCCATGTAGGAAGCACATGGGCCTTTCCCAGCTGCCATGGTAGGTGGTCCAGCTGTGGCTGTGGGCCTCTTCAGGGCACATTAGCTCTTTTATTGGCTGCCTTCTACATTTCTGATGTGTTCTGATGTAATTATTGGGCATTCAGCTGGTTCCCCAAAGGCTGGCTTTGTTGTTTTCCTGGGTCGAGGTCAGGAGTGCCAAAGGGTAAGGCTTGATTAGTGCTGCTGTTGATAATGATGGAGCCTGTGGAAGAGACTTTGTATTCCTCTCCTATCTTTTAATAGCAATTTTCCAATATCTTATCTTCATCTGCCATATCCTGTGCAGGCAGACAGGGAGGTTAAACTGCAGCTGTGTTTCTTTGGCTGTCTTCTATTCTTGCACCCTCTGTCACTTTTCTGTTTATTTGAAGTTGACTGCACTGAACTCCGTGGAATTTCTGAATGCTCATCCTTCCTAAACACCCACGCTTTTCTATACTTACATCATTCTTCATTTTAAGTCCCTCTCTTTTGGTGCTTTGAAAGTGGGATTTAGCAAGTCAGTGTCCTCACCTCTCTCGGGTAAGTACAGAGGCATAGCTCTGCCTCTGTCAGATACAGACAACACCGGTTTCCTGTCTGATAAGGACTTTTAAATCTACAAGTTGCTTTCTGATCTTCACAGAGGAGGTGCATAGATGTACAATGTATATTTCAATTTCCTTCTTGATACTAATTATTCTTCTTCATAGCAATACTAACTTATCTAGAATCTTCTCAAGCCAGATGATCTCTAAAAGGGATGGGAGGAGAGGAAATCATGTGCCAGAAGAGCAAATATTTATTTAATTACTTTTATTAAAATAAAAATATCATGCATTAATACGCATTAGACATTTCTGAGAACCAGTAATATGAAGATTAAGACTACATAATTTCTGCATAAAATAGGTTGAGCTGGTAAAACATGCAGCCTACGTACTGGAAGGGACTGGATGGAAAGATGAAAATGAGAAAGGTGCTGTTGTGGCTATTTTTTTTTTTTTCTGTGTACTAAGTTCATCTATAAAGACAAAAATTATTTCATTTACTAATTGTGATACCAGGGACCTATCCAGGCTGAATGCATACTGACAGTTCCAGCTCCTCTCTTCTTTACTGTCTTGCCAATGTAGTGTATTTTGCTCTGTTATGTTGAGGACCCTGCAATTCCTTTAATCTTTGTCTGCTACATGTTCCACCAGTTGGATAATTAAACACTGATACTCAGGGTACACTAGGGCTTCATTTGACTGCCTTTGCTAACAGAATTTCTCTTCCTGCCTAGTATAGTACAACAATTTAAGTCACCAGTGTGACTCTGGTTGAGATTTTATTTTGCCTTAGCTATGTACTTTGGAAATGGCCAACACTATGGCTTCATATGTCACATGGATCAGCTTTTGAGGGATTGCTTTCACTCTGCTTCTGCTCTTGTCATGGAAGTGAAGAGGGAACCTGACACGTAAAAGAGTAGCTTTTTTTAGGGCCCTGATAAGCAGCACCTGGGCTTTCATATTGCACTTCCATTGGTCACAAGTGTTGCCTGTATTATTGCTCACATTATGAAACTCCAGCACTGTGCATGCAGAGAGCCAAAGAGTCTTGAAGAGAGGAAAGAGTGCTGTTACTAGCTTCACTAAGCTCTGGATAAATCCCCAAGGTGACAAATTTTACCAGAAAAAAAATCTAAGTCCATCAATAAAGAACCCTTATTGTGAGTTCTTCTCTGGCTACAAGCTACAAGCTAGCCACTGCTTTTTGTTCCCCCAAATACAACAGTATATTACAATAAAGTCCTCCAAAAATTAAAAACAATTAAAAAGAATAATATACACCTCATTTTTTCATCACTCATATACAAACAATCTTTGATCAACAGTATAAACCATTAAACCATATAAAAGTCAAGAGTTGCTTATTTTACAAATAGTGCTTTCATAGTTGAGTAACTTTACAATGCTGTGAGGGTACCGTCTGTATCTATGGATATATTGCTTGACAGTTTATTGAAACCAAGTCATCATACCTTATACTCGGTTGATTGCATCAAGACAAAGCAGCCTAAAATGGGCAATGGATCCATAGGATCTCTGATTATTGTGAGGGATTTTCAAAAATCACTCAACATTAGCCTTATTTTATACTCTCAGTGTAATCAAGTTAAACATCCCATTATTTTCAAGGAGAACACTATTAGGACTGTAGGATTAAAAAAGCAACGTAGGTATGTGTGCCAAGATTCCTACCATTGCAGACAACTACTTTGATTATTTCCTTTAATAAAATATGAGGATAACATTGATGGTGGTTGCAAATGTGCACTCTCCAGCTAGCTTGTGAGAGGTAAGGAGAAGAGTCTGGATAAATTCCAGCCTGACTGGAAATGATGTGTAGGAACAACACCTTCTACCAGTCCAGTTGTTAGTGGCATCCTTGATTTTCGGTTTTCACCTTATTACTCAGAAAACCCCATTACTTCAAAGTGAGAGATACAAAGAGACCATAGGACCTGTGCTGCTGTGCATCCAGACAGCCCCATCTGCACCATGTTAGAAGATGACAGCAAAGCTGATGAAGCACCAGCCCCAAATCTTGGCTGAAGGAATTTTGCCTGCTGACTTCAGCAATTCAACAGGTGGTGTGTCTTTTGCCAGGTAGGTCTCCAGTTATCAATTCTTTCCCTTGGGAAACCCATTTTTGGATGCTGTTGAGGGCTTAGCTTGACCACTAGCTGTGGTACAGCCTACTATGACTGCACTTTTCTCTCCCTGCATAAAAAGAAGGGGTTGCACTAACCCGCAGTTCTCAGTCCACATGGCCATGGTAATAGAGGTGGTGATCTGCCTAACACCAGACATCAAACACAGGCAGGACACGTGGCAGAAAGCAAAGCATATCATGGAAGCTCTGTGATTTCAGCTCCCCTGCATAATTAAAGTAATACATAACCAAGTGTTACTGTTTTGAAGTCTCACTGCCTGCCTACACACTTCCTCACACAAAAAAGTTATTTCATCATGTCTCATCTTTACATCATTGTATTTTTTCCTGATACTGAGCCAAAAGGTCAAGTATTTGCTTCTTTTTTTTCTTGGCTGTGTCTCTGTTTAGATATTGCATTAAGTGCAATATGAAATAGAGGTTGTAGGTTTGGCCCTGAAGTGATCCATGGTCCTGATACTCAGTTTGGTTTTCTATGGACAGGCTTCAACCTCCTGCCAAGCTCTCTTGGCTCAGTGGAGGTCTGACCCACCCCCAATGAAGGGTGGAGCTCTGTAGCTCTTCTCTATAAAAAGAGGCTGTGGAAGTGGTGATCAATACCCTATTCCTTTAAAGCAAGAAAACAAGACGTTACATCTTTGGTCCTAATGCAGCCCATTTGACAAGCTACTTGAAGGTGTCATGTTTTTCTTTTGTATAAACTTTTTTTTCTATTATTTTCTTTATTATTTAAAAAAGGCTCCTTGAAAGTTGTATGTTAGAACAAAGAGGGAACACTTATAAAAAGAAAGCTAGAAAATGGGATCCCAATATAAAAATTTGAACCAGTGGTGACAAAACATTACAAAGCACTCTTGCTAAGTGTTATACACAGAGTTTGACATTTCACAAGTATACAGTTTCCACCAAGAAGGAGGACACAGGTACATTTTCATACTTTGTCCTGATTCAGGTGTTTTCTCATAGAGAAACTTTAGTGGAAACAATGGCCAGAATACCGTGACTGCTCATTCGAGAGGCAGTGGTCATACTAACAGATGTTGAACCCTGAATGTGAAAAATGAGTGCTTGTCTGGAAATGCAAAGTTTCTTCTTGGCACCCTGAAGCACCCGCAGACAGACCAAGAACACACCAGGCACCTTGTGTTGGGATTTCTTTAAGCTGTTTGGGCTCCTGTGGCATTGCTGTAACCCTAACTATGTCCCCCAGGAAAGAGATACCCCTCGTAGTATGAATGCCATGTACCTTGGTTTCACACAAGCAATCTCTGCAATCCCCTTCACATGAAGCTGGGATCAGGGACAGGAGCATCTGTACCTGCAGGAACAGTCAGTGGCCTCAGCAATGTCCCTGTGCAAACTCAGCAGCTGTCCCAGGTATGGATTGGTCAGCTGCAGCCCTTCCCTGGCATTACTCTCCCTATACAAGCCCCTTCCTTTCAAAAAAACCACAGGACCACATTTTCTAATGCTAGGGCCAGCTTCAAGTCTCAGTGAGGTTGGTGGGATGAGGCATCACCCCGAGGCATTCCAGAAACCACCATCTAGTTCCAACTGCTTCCTCTAAAAAAACCTACTTCAATGTTGACTGTCAGTTGGGAACAAAAGGAAGCCCCTGGCCTCTGGATGAATTTACTCGACAAAATCAATTGCAACAGGAAGAAAATTTCCCAGGTCAACTCCCTTTGCAGCAGAAGAAAACAACCCAAGGCCCAAAATGAAATCAAGAGCACTGACACTGTACACAATCACTAGAAAACATCAAAGTAAGATGAAGACTCTTAACTTACATTTTCATACACTCAGAAGTTATTAAAAATCCTAAATTATTATTGCAAAAGGAGTTCTGTAATAACTACTGCTTTATGAGAGATGCTAAGGACTAACTTGTGAGTATTTTATTTTGCCTTCCATAAGAAGTACAGTAAAAAGGGAAATTTTATCTTTCTCAAGTGGTAAGACTGCTGGCTTTTGTAAGAGGCTGTGGAATGCTACGTTTCCCTATTTAGCTGTGTTTTTAAAATCAGCCTTTTCTACTCACACCTCCAGATGACCTTTCAAGTTATTTTTGGATGTTGATTTATGCTGCCTAACCATATTCTCCTGTATGAGCACCTATGATCTGCTGGGGCCTCCTTGCTGTTAAATGTGCAGTGAGCTGCAATGGGAAAACCAGGACATTTCTGCTGCTTACTGCTTCTTTTTGTCTTTTTTTTTTTATCCTCTTGGAAATGATTTGGTATATTGCTATTGTCTGTTACCCTGTGAGCATCACCCTGCACAGCGCCTGTGCTTCCAGCCACAACCAGTCGCTGCACAGTCCCATCCGCTCCCAGTGCCACTATATCTGCCCCTGCAGGCACTACCCAGTTGGTTTTTTTTTTTTGCTGGCTTTTGAATCATTACTGAGCTGCCAACTTACAAATCATGGCTTACAGGATGCCTATTTACCAGAAATACTTCACAATATATAGTTGATCCTGCCAATCTGGAATCTACATTTGTATCAATGGTTTGTGATCCTACATCCTCTTTCCTACTTTTTTCATCAAAAACATCACATTCAAAGGGAGATGTTCTTTCTAACTTACATTGCTTAATTTTTAGATGAATCTCCTTGTTTCCAGCAATGAATTGCTACTGAATCCCTCCTGAATTGTTTTAAAAGGGCAAGTGTTAACCTCTATTCATGCTACATAATGCTGGTGAAACACATTGCTATTTCTCAGTGGCTTTCTTGTTTTAGCTAACAGATTAAACAGATTAAAACAAATAAATTCCTTTGTGCAACAGTGTTTGAAAGATTCTGTGGGAGAATATGCACTGTGTGATTTTCTAGTGTTCGGCTTGGAGACATAACAGATCTAGCAAACTGAAAAATTATCTGTGAATTCTGTTAAGATCTTTTTTTAGTTTTATGTATATTTCTGCCAGGGCGGTGGGTGGGGAAAAGCAGCACTGCCTGTGCGCACATGTTGCACACTTGTGAGAGCAACACAACAAATCTGCTCCCAGGAATGCAAGGAGAAATCTGCCGCTAATTGGTCGTGGGAACTGAATTTTGGTTACTGTTTTAAATACAAGCCACTGATAATCCAAGTCAAACATCGCATCTTCCACACCACTGTGTCTGAGACTCAGTCATGGTGAGACACATCTACCAAACAGAGCAACCTCTGGATTCTGACCCAACATGTCACTTCACCCTGTACTGCAGTGGGACCCATGGGCTGTACACATAGAAACTGCTAATGTATATTACTAAAAAAAGGGCTCATTTCACATGACTGAAGGGCTCCTTCCCTTAGTAAATCTGTAAAAACAGTGCTCTAAGGGTTTGCTGCTTGATCCTGGACTTCAGATGCAATACTGAAACTGAAACACATAATGATGTATTCAAAACACAGCAGCGGCATAAATTTGACTGTTTCTTGCTACTTAATATAGACTACAGATCCTCTCCAAGTCAGCTGCTTATGCTACGCTCAAGCAAGTTGCCACCATTCAACTAGCTAAGGGCCTTTGTCCCCAAATGAGAATTTGCTTTCTGATCTAGTGGTTCGATTAAAATAGCACTGCCAAGCTGCTGGTGGGATGCATCTAAAGGACTGACTAAATTCACACTTTAGGCACTTTACTCCTCCTATATTCATAAGAAATGTTAGTGATGGAATAATTTTATGGGTCACTGGAAAGAGTAGCTGCTTTTGCTGCTGTGACTGACTTAAAATACCAAGCCAAAATCTTAGCCTTGCCTTGCCTGCCTATACCACACTAACAACCAGAAGATGACGCTGTGTATTTCAAAGAAGCAGTAGGCAACCCTGTGCTTCAGAAGAGGGAGATAATATTTTCCATCACTCCAGATTATTCTTCCTTTCCTTAATTCATTCTGCTCCTCCTGCATTGCCAGGATAGTAACCCCAAAGGGACATGTAACCAGCCCCAGCATCTGCCCCAGAGTGGGACAGCAATTGGCAGTATTCTACTTTGAAGTGAGTAAAGTGTACTACTTAGATACCCCATTTCTTTGCCAAACGTATAAGGGAAAATGATTTCTGCTCTGAGCCCCTTTATGAAGGGAAATAAAGCTGCTCGGCTAGAGCTACCTGTGTTTCTTGCCTTAGTCAAGTTTAATTTAGTACAGTTCTTCCAGTCTGTCTCGTGAGTGCTCCAATTTGCCACTATTTGCATTTCCTTGACATTTAATTGAAGTCTGTTAAACATTATCTGACACTTCATTTTTCAGTTACGGCAACATCTTTAACAGTTTTCTTGAAGAAGAAAGGCATTTTGACAACTTGACAGCTGCATAAGGGATCAGAACAAAAAAAAGTCTTGGCTTTGACCATCAGAAAACAGACTAGTGAGCACTTTATAATCATGTATAGGTGACTTGGAGGTGTGTTCCTCTTGTCAGTTTGTAGAAATAGTGGTCAGCAGGTGATGCATTGTGCCATTTTGCTCCTTGTGCTAGTTTTCCCCAGACCAATCCACTCCATACTGCCCTGGGCAGAATCGCCCATACGTCCCCCAGATGCACTTCTCACCTTTGGGCCAAAAGGCAGTATATGCAGCCAATTTGTAAAAATCTGGTGGTTTGGAATAACAGTTTCAGTTCCAGGAGATTTGGAACATAATTTTTTTTCCTGCTGGTGATCTGAGCAACACTTAGCAGACAAGCAGTACAAGCATCTGATCTTGTAAAAGATCCAAAAATTCTGTTAGAAACATTTATAAAAATACAGAATGTAGAATGGAATTTGACTGTACAATGTGTACAGCTCTCAAGTTCATCCCAGAGTGGCTTTTTACGATGCTACCGTTTGAAAATGAAAGAAATGCATCCATATTTCTTCAGTCCAGGAAGATCCTGCTCCATCCCAACATGCATCCGTGCGCAGGTTAGGGGCCTCAGTTATTACACAGAAATGGGCAAGGAAAGACCCAAACTACCATCAGACAGGCTTTGCAGTTTCAAAGCCCCATGTTGAAAAGGAGAGGTCTGCTTTTTGATGCATTGTGGTTGCCATTTGCTCTGAGCCAGAGTCCGCTCTTGCAGCAGCCAACAGTTCACTTATCCGGCTTGCCTCGCTGCAAGAAGAAATTCTCTATGGTCATGCTGAGGCTTCAATGTATTCACTTTTTGGTGCTGCTACCCTCAAGTACTCTGGGTTTTCTGCTGTGGGAACTTTCAAGAGACCATTAGGTTTGGTTTCCTTCGGTAAGAAGTCCTGCTGGTAGTCAGGATTGTCCAGATTTATTTGGTGGTTGCCTGCCTGGATCCAGTAGGGAGAGCTCTCAAAGACTGTCTTGGCCAGTGGAGACTGGTTGGTATTGAGATACTCGGGGTTGTCCACAGCTGTGCTGTGTGAATTCTGGTAGCTGGAGTCTGTGGGGACCTTTGAGTTTGCTGTGAGAGAGAAGTTGTTGTAGATTGGATTCTGGACTGCTGACGCAGATGCTTTCTTGGGCACCAACTGGTTTACATATTCTAGAATAAAAAGAAAATAAAAATGAGAAGGAATGAAAAGGAAGATATAAAATTAATGCAGCCATTTGTGTCCCTTGACATTTAGTTTCAACCCAGCTGCCACTTGCTCTTCACACGCAGAACGTCTCTGAACTTCCCAGAGTGGAAAAGAGCCACAGGCAGGGACTGCCACTCTGTGGCACCAAACATGGTGCCCTGAGGTTCACTGTCAAGAATTTTGTTTGCTAACCAGCAGAAAGATGGCTTGGACCACGAGACAGGGAGATAGCTACTGCTGATTTTAGTGGTGTGTGGGTGGCTGTGTCCCAGATAGTGTTCTGAAATGGCAGTTTGGGAGTTTAGCTGCCAGAAGCTGTTTCCCTGGAAAAAATTTTTAGAGATGAGGAAAATGCCTAGAAAATACAGGATTGGCAGTAACAGTGACTCTACATTTCACGTCAATGCTATTCCTCACAGGGCCTTTCACCCTTTTTAGCTATGGCATATTCTTGGAACGGTTGGTTGGGATTTTTCAAGGACACAAAGCATCATCTCTGCATTATCCAGCCCCATCTCCCTCATGCTCACTGGTTCTCTCTCTACACTGGACCGCCTACACTGTAAGTCCACGTGCAACCATGAACTGCCTTCTGTGGGTCAACTTCTGAAAGCAATGAAACAGACATAAAACTTATTATATCGCTGAAATGGTAAAAGGAATGAAACCAAATTTGAGAGGAGATTTTCTCAAGTAGAAAGCTTTAAACATATAACCACACGCAAACTCGCTGCCTAGATGGCACACATGGCTAACATAAGGAACTCGGCTCATGAGGGAACTGAAATGAGAAATGGTCAGAAGCAGACAGATAAGGGCTAGGAAAATGATATGTGCACACTTTTCCACTCCTATTACCTGAGCAAAAAGGGTAGAAAGCATTTGAATTGCTTCCTTTCTACAGAAAAGGAAGGAAAATTATTATATTTGCAACCAAATGGCTTGTGAATGAGTGGCCATGGGATGGAAACACAGGAGAGGTACTCACCTGGGGCTGGTAGGAAGCTGTCATCTATGCTGTCCTCCAAGAAAGCGCCTGTTGGGTCTGAGCTATACCTCTGGACAAAGCTGTCTTCCCGCACAGGGTGCCCCTGCTAGGATGAAAGTAGAGAAAAACAATATTAAAGGGACTGATTTGTAGAAGCTGTTCCACACAGGAGGACTTACTCCTTTATTAAAAGTCATTCTACTTACCCCGTTCCTGTCAATGCAGGTTGTAGCAGAGTTGTTGCTGGTAGCACTCTTAAAAGACAGAGAAAGAAAATACAGACATTATGAGAAAGCAGTTCACTCTTAAAATTGCTTGTCATGTTTCCACAGTGGAAAAATTTCATACCAATGAACTCAAGAGAGGAGTGCGAGATGTTGAAGGGCTGTTGAAAAAGCCCTGGTGTGGCACGAGGTACTCATCCGCATCCACTATATCTTCCATGTCCTCCTCCTCCATCAGGGTCCGATAAAACTTGGAGTCCGTGGGGCTGGGCAGGTGCATCCTATCATCTCCCTGTTAAAAAAGTCAGCATCAGACAGGACTTGCAGACTCCTTTCAAGCCCTCATTCTGCCCTTCTCTCTGAGACAAAGTAATTTAACAAGAGGCACAAGATGCAAAATCTTGATTCACAGATTCACAGAATATTCTGAGTTGGAAGGGACACACAAGGACCATCAGGTCCAATGCTTAAGTAAATGGCCCATACAGAGATCTGTGTGTTTAACCAAATTTACCTGGAGTTTAGGGGAACTTGGGCCTGCAATCTCAGTCCATGTTGCTGTAAAATAACTGCATTTTGAAGAGGAACAAATTCTGTTCTCCTCTCATGACTACAGTATAGACTGTTCCTAGTCCTAGACCGGGACCAGTGCTAAGAAAATAGTGACCAGTCTTGATATTTTGTTTGTGATTCTAGCTGAATGTGTTAAAACCTGGAAAGCAACAATAAATCTGGCCTTCAGTTATCCATATTATATGTTTTCATATGCATTACTAGTTACTTTGGGCCTCAGACTGAAATGCCCATCAGACATCTTCCCACCACTGCGGGTAGTACCTGTATAACGAGATAGCGTGGAGGGTCACGGGCCATTTTTGAGAATTCAGCTATCAGCTCACGAAACTTGGGACGGCTGTCTGCATCGATCATCCAGCCTGCAGGAAAAGCAATGTACAAACAAAATGGTTTTGGTGATCAAACACAGAGTTTAAAATAAAATAAAACAGCAAAAAGAGCAGTGCAATGCGTGGAACAAAGAAAGGAGCTACCCCTAAGGGACCACCATAAACAGTTCATTCACCAGCCATGGGTATGAATTTCAGCATTTAAAATGCAGATCTTGGCAGTTTTGGGAAGAAGGAAATAAAACCCCATGTTGGAAAACCTTCAGGCTGAGTCTGTCTCCTCTCCTGCTGGCCTATCTCCATGGGGCAGGCAGGTCCCACTCGAGGGATAATCCAAATTAGTCTGCTTTGAAAAAAGCTCTTGAAGGAGAGGAAGAAAACCGACACCAGTGGGTGCCTGCAGAGGTATCATGATTTGACCATTGGACAGTCCCTGGACTGCTTCATGAAGTCCTGGGAAGCCTACAGCAGAAGCCTCCCTCTGTACCAGATGTCTTCTAAAATTCAAAACATTCTCACTGGAGACATTTTGAAAGATTACTGCAACCAAGCTGTATTTAATTAGTAAACAGATTTTAACAAAAGTAAGTCCTCAGAGCTTAGTGTCGATCAATGCTAGAAGAGATTTCAAATACTGGAGGTTTTACATGTGATATTACTTAGGAAACCCACATTTTCTGTAATCAACTAACAGATGAGCTGATCTAGAGACTCTTGTGTTTAAAATTAAAAATAATAAAGGTCAAGCTTAGTATGTCTAGAGGAACTCAGAAGAAACAGCCTGTCTATAGTAATGGAGAAATGAAGTAGTAATATGTCATCTGAGATCTGCATTAGACAAAGGCATCCACGTTAGGCAAAATCTCAGAATTTCCAGTGATTTTTTACCATGCTAGAAAAATAATTCCCTGCTAATTCAAAAAGAAATGCTTCTTGCTTTTAGACAAAACGGAGCGTTTGGGAGTTCACTGTTCTTGCAGGAGTAGCATCTACTGTTTCTGACTTTACCTCTGAGTTGCCTATATTTAAATGCAGTTTTTTAAATAAAAATATTAGTAATTATTGTGCAATAACTTCGAACATTGCAGTTTATACATTCTGATTATATAAGAGGTTACTGGGAATCCTGAATTCCTTTAGACAAAATGTCACATATTAAATAGGTTCTGCACTGTAGCCTGCAAACATGAGGTGACCAGAGCAGCAAAAGATGTGCAACTGAGTCCTGTGCCAGAAGGAAGGCTCAGCCCCCAGCTCCTCACACTCTTGCACTTAAATTCAGTGTAATGGCAGGAAAGGGATGGGGACACTCCATTGGCTGTGTTTTAAAATCAACAGGTACCTGATTAGGTGCCTGGCAAAATGCCTCCTTTCTACATCTGGACTGACCCTAAGGAAAGACAGGGGCTGAGGTGTCGGTAGGGTCCAGAATCTCTGAGGAGGAGTTTCTAGGACATTGCTTTGGGGTCTGGACACCTCCCAGGCTAGGTGTACACTTCTTGATGCAGTTCCTGCTTGTCCTGCTGAGCACGGGATCAGGCTCACCTTGTGTGGTGCTTGTCCCACCACAGCAACATGTGGGTGCTCTAGGATTCCCCAAAATTGCTGCATTATGGAGCGTTCATGGTAGCATGGCTCCTGTTTCAGGAACAGGTACATGTTGCTCCAGTGAGAAGGTCTTAAATGCCACCTAGTGGGCTGCTTATCACATCCTCACAGCAGTGAGCAGGGATGTGGCAATCATGGCCTAGAGATGTGTGGGAAGCCAGGTAGTAATCTGACATTTAGTAGCTGATATAGATGGAAAGGGGATTTGAGGTTCAGAAGCCCTTTGGCGTGCCCTAAAATGGCCAGGAAGTGCTTCAGAAACCCTCTGCTCTTGAGCTACTTTACTGCAACAGCTGCGTGGCAAAAAGGGACCAACCAAAAATGATGAAGAAATTCAAAAAGGAACTCTGAATCCTTATGGGTATCTGACATTACCATGGTGCCTGCACTCCTGACACTCCTTTAGTAACAATCCACATGTGATTGCAGTGGGAGGCATATTACTGAACTAATGGGGAGCTTGGAGGAGGAGGCAGTGTTAATTTTATTTCCCAGACACACAAAGCCAGAATATCAGGCAAAGTGGTTGGTGTCATGCTAATTTATACTGCCTGACCGTATCAGTTTAAAATAATTGACAATATCAGCCAGTGGTGTGAATGCTGAAAAACACATTAGTTGGTTGAATGAGTGACTCATGAAACCACATCCCATGCTCCTAGGTAAAGCTCAAGGTGTCGAAACACACTGGTGTCACCACTCTTTTCACACAACCCTATTTCTGTCCCATTACTAGGAACACAGCTTAAAATGCAACTGAGTTACTTATTCAACTTAGATGAGCAGCCACAACCCCAAGCGTGAACTCACATTTCACCATGATCATGTACACGTCGATGGTACAGATGGGGGGCTGAGGCAAACGCTCGCCCTTCTCCAGGACAGAGGAGATCTCACTGGCAGGAATCCCTTCGTATGGCTTGGACCCAAATGTCATCAGCTCCCAAACTGTCACACCTGCAGGGTGGGAAAAGAAGATCATGAGAGACTGCCAGGAGCTCGACTGCTCGGCCTGGGTGCAGAGAGGTGGTGAGCAGAGAGGGGTCCCCTGGAAGCACTGTTTTGCCCCAACAAATTTTCTGGCATGATTTTATAGAGAGATTAATATAACAGTTTGAAATCATCCTGCTTCCCTTTAAGGTTTTGCTTTTTTCCTTTTTTTTTTTTTTTTAATCTCAGCTAATATATTAGTGTTGAACATTCCACAAACTTCCCAGCCCCACAGAGAGGAAATGCAGGTTAATGTCTCCCAACTCCAATGCAGCAAGTGGTTTTAAAAATGGAAGTTGTCTTTTTGTTTGAAAACAATCTCTCTGGAGACAAGCAAAAGCAGTTTTTGAAAGACGTGTAAACCAGCTGCCTAAGCGTCATTTGCTGACATACCATGGACTCTTGTGATGTAGCTGTTATGATAGTCCAGTAGCTTAGGATACAAAACAAGATTTTGGATGCCAAGATACATAAATGGATTAAGAAGACCAGAGGCTGTACTGTTTAGAAAAGGACACAAGATCTGACCATCTGCATTAAATATTTTCCAGGAATATAAGAGCCCATGGGGGGAAATTTTGCAATAGGTTGCTTTGAAAAGTTTCTGTTCTGCTCCTTTCTTTCAAGCTGGCTTTATGAACTATACCAAATACAAAATAAATTCTCTAACGAGGTTGTCACTTTGCTTCCCTTTTAGCATTGTCCTCTCAATAGCAGGACAGCATAAGCATTTTAGGCCTCAGCAGACTTACACTAATTGACACCGACTGATAGTGTGGCTGATGATTTTAAGTCCTCCTTCTAGTTATGTGGCTCTATTTCCAGATCCATTATATTTCACTGAAGCTGATGAAGAAAAACATCAAGAGAACTTCAGCAAATGGACCAGAATCTCCTACGTGTAGCCCCTTTCAGGGGCGGGGTCATTACCCAAAGCGTATTCTGTGAAACACCTTACACCTCACTCACATGCAGTTTTGTGGGGGTTTTACTTTGTTGAGTAGATGATTTGGGCCCAGTGTTTATGTATTTGATCTCTCGTTCTTCTCACAATAGAAAGTAAAAAGGCCAGTGAAGAGTCACCAGCAAATCCTGAAATTTTCCAACACATCGACAATAATTGTAACAGCTTTTAAACTCACCGTAACTCCAGACATCACTTTGATGAGTGTAAATCCGGTGTAAAATTGACTCCAACGCCATCCATTTAATTGGAACCTAGGAAAATTCAGAAAGAATCCTTAAGAGGCTGACCCAAAATTTATGAGGGATATTTACCACCAGGTGGTGTGTAAATCAATAGTTTGGTTGCAGAAGGAAAAAAACAAAACCAGCCAACACAACTATCTGAATGGTAGAACAGGCAACTTTTGAGTCCCCCTTTATTATTTTTGTATATTTTGAAGAACTTGGAAACGTGTGGCATATTAGGTATATCAGAAATATCTCTTACAAAACAGTTTTACAATATTTTTAACAGTCAAATAACTACTTTTTAGCCTTCTATCAGAACACGATACAAATCCAGTCTTAGGCTACATGACAAAGACTGATCTACACTCATATGGTTTCTATTTCTGGCCTCTGCAATATTTGCAAGCAGCTTCTCTTTAACTTCTCAGCAGGACACATTCCCTGCATCAGCACGCAGTACAACACGAAGGCATGTTGAACCAAGTCTGACAGGTCTTCCTTCTGCTATAAATATACAACATTCCCTTCCTCTTTATAAACTGCACAGTGTTATTGGTGTTGGCTACACTGATGAATTTTCCCACACATTCTGGGTGGGAATTTCAAAAGCATTTGTTGCTCTGCTACCTCTGCTCCCACTGCAGTCCCACTGGCCTGATGCTGCTTTGGCTGATTTCAGAGGACTTCCACAGGCTTCAAAGGCAGCACGCTGAGATGGCAGCTGAGAGCTTTGAAGAACACACTCCCTTTTTCCCCCTTTGTGTGAGGCCTGTGTGCAAGCACAAACACCGGCAAATGCGCAGCAGTTCACTCTGCAGTGCTTTACCTTGCCTCCCTCAGCGTGATATTCCTTCTCGTCTGCACCGAGCAGCTTTGCCAGCCCAAAGTCCGTGATTTTCACGTGTTGAGGAGTCTTAACAAGGACGTTCCTGGCAGCAAGGTCACGGTGCACCAGGCGCCGTTCCTCCAGATAGTTCATTCCCTGCAATGTAACACAGTTGGTAAGGCCTCATGCACTCGGAGCTTGGAGACACAAGTAAGTCACCAAACCTCAGCTGCTTTGTGGTAACTACACACACCACCATAAACACGCGGTAAGTTATCCCACCTGCACTCTCCTTTTACATGATGTTTATTGCAGGGTGAAGATGAGTGCTTGCACTGTTACTCTTACCCTCCAGGAACCTTCTTGTGGGTCCAGGAACTGGTGGAGTGATGGAGGAAAAAGAGGCAGTAGTTGGTATAGTAGATACTAGCAGGGGATGTGGTTCCTTTGGGATTTACTTCAAAAATACAGAATCAGGATGGAACTTACAAGTAAGGGCACAAACTCTTCTTTCAGCTCTACTTGTGCAAACCCAGTGACTTCAGGAGAGCACAGTAGAGAGTTTAACTATCTCCTGCCATTGTGCACACAGGCCAACCCTACAGAGCATATGTAGACAATCATTCAAAGTTGCTCATCCTGTATTTTATTACAGGCAGTGTACTCTGCCTTCTTGCTAACAATGGGGCAGTCCACTGCAAAGGTGAAAATGGGGGAAAAAAACCATTCATTTTAAGTCTGAACTCAGAGTTGCATCCTTTTTCCAGTCCTCTTTGAAAAAGGTGAGTTCTTCCAGTTTCACTGCCTCCCATGATTAGGCCGGATTCGCCATAGCATACGTGCTTTTTTGGCACGACTGCCTCTCGAGGAAGAATATAACTAATTGTGCTGGTTTGACTTCTAAAGCATAAATTTAACAGCTGTGTTTCTGACCACAGAGATTACTCCCCTTTCCCTCAACACCAGTCTCTTGGTGTATGGAATCAAAAAGTTCATGATTTCCAAGTTTCCTGCAATGTCTTTTCCAAAACCCACAATTATTCCCAGTCCATACATTTCTGCTGGCGGTAGTTTATGCACTTGTATTTTTATGAAGAGAATTAATAAAAAATTACTTTTAACCTACAAAGTTAAAACCAAAATGATCATGTTGATGTGATGGCAGAGGACTGGAGGGAATAACTGCCTTCCATCCTCCACCCCCTTCCTAAGCCCACTTCTAACCTGGACCACCATCGAATCCTCCCCCCAAGTCCCTCAGCAGAACTTCACCCATGCATTGCTGATGTTGCCAAAACAAACCACCCAAACAAACTGGAGCAGTGCCACTACGAGCGTGCACTGAATCACACAAATAGATCTTTAGCAAGCAGAGCTCTTGAAACAAAAACTCTTGAGCTGCTGACATAAAACAGACTATCTTAAAAAAAATAGTAATTCTGTAATCTAGCCCCAGTAGGATGAAAATTTTCCTGCTAAACATGACTTGCTGCAGAGGCTAATAAGACTCAGAGCTGCTGAAAGGCAGAATATCAGTGTCACACTAAGCTGTTTAAGGCGCTGATGGCTGAAGACTCGTGCACGTGCATAACCGTACACTGAAGATGTTGAACTGCCCATTTAGAAAGTTCAGCAGATCTTTAATTGTGTGCAGGCCTGGGGTTTAAGCCATTTTTCATCACTAAGCATGAGACCAATGTGTTCAAAGAGTTTCTTCACAGTGTTTCTGCACATGGAGCGTTTATGCTCTGTCATAACATCTTGCCTGAAAGAGAGGACTCCATACCTCAGGGAAAGATAATGTTTGTAAAAGATGCAAAGAAAACTTATTTCAAAGCTGTGAAAACAGAAACAAAAATAAGCTTCCCAGGGGACTTGCCTCCTGCTGGTTAGTTACCAGACATGTATTTATTTCAATTTTTTTTTTCCACTTGTAAGTAAATTTTTAAAGAGTCAGAGAATTTTCAAAAATCTGGCATATCAGAGCAGTAACATCAGACACATTGGTGGGAAAAAGCTCTACACAAGATTTAAGAGTGCTTTGAGGAAAACTTCAATGTGGAGCAGCACAAAGGAATATGTTGAAGGTCAGGCATTTCTGGCAAGGGTAGAAGTTGCTATGGGCAAATGTTGAACCGCCATGAAAAAATCAAACGGAAGCAAACAATTGTGAATGGCAACCTTTTGGGCAAAGCGATGCCCCAAGGATCCATTTGGGGACCGATTTTGCCACCTTAAAAATTAACAAGGAGAAGAAGGAGGAGGAGGGAAATATGGCCTCTAGCTCATCCTCCAAACGGATTGAAACCAGGACAGAGCAGTAATTGATTTTAAACAAGAAAGCAAGAGTCACAAAAAGTCACCAAAAAAAATGCAACTCACGTCGCAGGTAGACACATAAATTAAAATTCACTCGTTGTGGAGCACAATGTAAAAAAAGCACACAGACGGAGATGAAAAAAGTGCTCTGTAGACATTTGGTGGATACATTTCTGAGGTCCTCAGCATGTTTCCTGAAAGCAAACCATGGCTGGGCAAGCCTGGGATGTATACAAGGCCTCAAGGGACCGATAAGGTTTTAAGTGTGTGGTTATCCTGCAGACTGGCATTCCTGAAACAAGCAGCATTAAAGCAACCATGCTGTGTGGACACTGCCATCTCATATGACGAATCTCCAACAAATTGCAATTTTTTTTTGCTGGTTTTGCTTCATTCTTCCATGCCTGCAAATGGCTAACCACCATCCAAACACAGCATATTGCTGCTAAGGGCTAGAGGCTGTATTGCTCTAGTTCCTTTGCTGCTCTTTGGCAAACAGTACCAGGTGTGGTAATGAGTCTTTTATGGCCATTGCAGTTAGCTTACAGACCCCAGCTTAGCACCTATAAATTACAGAACAGCTCTGGGGTGCCTGAATGCCTTTTGGTCAAAGCCAGCCTGCGCGAGGATGGAGCTGGTATTCAACAGTCAGCAGTTTCAATCCCTGGCCTCAGAGATTTCAGCATGAAACTCTCTGAGGCACAAAAGAAGGTACGTTCAACATCACTGTCCTGTGACATAGTCCGAAGAAATCCACTGATGGAAGCAGTATTTTGCTATGGGAATTGACAAATTCTATTGCCTTCCCTGCTGCCTGTGCTGCATCACATTTGCATCGCATTATCATTTCAACACCGGGCATTTGGTTTGGACATAAATGTCTAGGTGACAATATTATGCTGCCTAGAAGCATTTTGGAGAACAGTTAAGGTTTGCTCATCAGCATGAAAATAGTAAATTGTTCAAGAAAAAGTAACTGCTTACTGCCATGTATAAGATACCTAGGATCCAGGTGGTGAAACAGAAAGATTTGCAGAGACAGGTAATTAAATGAACACATTACATGCTGTCAGATCTCTGAGTTTTAGCTGATCTGGAGTTCTGGTCTGCTTACCTTTGCAATCTGCACACACCAGTTGAGGAGGTACTGGGAGCCGATGTTGTCCTTGTGCTCTCGGATGTAATCCAGGAGGCAGCCGTAGGGCATCAGCTGTGTGATGAGCTGAACAGTTGAAGTGAGGCAGATTCCCAACAAGCGACACACATGAGGATTGTCAACACTAGCCATCACATAAGCTTCCTGAGAAGAAAGGCAAAAAAAAGCAATGGCATGAATATTTGGAGGCAGTTTAAAATAAGTTGGTCATCCGAGAGGTTGCTAAAATACTATATGCAAACTCTGTGCCTCGTATAACATACAACATATACATCTTTCCCACTCTGTGGACCAGCTATTTTCCATTCAGTGGAATGTCCAGATTTTAAACACCAAATCACCACTGAGATGCCACAGAAGAGCCAATCTCTCACTACTGGTACACCAAGCAAACGTTGGACATAAAATCCTGGTGGATTAAAACTTACAGACCAAGGAGGAATTAATAAATTGAACATCAACTGGAAGCTGATGGGATTTCATCATTTTGAGCACCTAATTGCAAGGGCAACACATTTTTGTGAACATGTGTCATATGGCTTTTTTCCCCACAGACCTTTTCATGAAACTGACTGGAAATCAGTATTTTTGAGACTTCTGCTTCCCTGTCAAGGTTGGTACTAACCCAGAAGGTCAAAGTTGTCATCTAGAATGTGACTGACAGTCTCATTTTATAAGAGACCATGTTCTTCTTGACCATGTTGTTCTTCAGTCCATGGCAAACCAAACAGATTAATAATCAGTTCACCACTTTAGAACCTTGAATGCTTGTCTTTAAGTAACAACGGTGAAAATACTGTCCTCAATTGGAAAAGCTGTTTTAGACTCATATAGCAATGTAAATGATACCAGGAAAGTACTTGGAATGTGGGAGTACAAGCGTAACAGACCCTTTGGTCAACTGGAATTTTGGGGTTTAGTTTCATGTATATGTGAAAAACTCCTTTTTTCAAATGTGGGTACACCCTGTGTAGCTTTAGGTACCTAGCTAAGATCCCCAAGGTACCTCCTCTTCTTTTGTTCTTCTGTGGGAAGGGAAAAACCTCTTCAGAGGCTGGTTCAAATACATCCTCTGACATGGCCATGGGGTAAAAATCCCTGACCTCATGGTTTTTGTGTGCAAAAACTACTTATGGATTGAAATTTGAGATCTATATTTATACTCAAATCCACTGCCAAGTGCCAGCTCAAAGAATGGATTCCAACTGGAGAAAAAAAATTAAGAGGTGCAGTTGTTTGGTTTCTTTAACGAACTTCGTGTCTGACTTACAGTATGTCACTTTTAGATATTTTATAAGTAATTTGATTGAAAAGCAACCTAAGGGGAAATGAATGGGAATTTTTCCATTCAGTGAGTAGGTCAGCATCTTGATTCAGCATCTGGAATAACACCTACTAATCACCCCTTGGCAATTCAGGCTAGCAGTCCCCCAAAGCCTAAAATCATAGTGAAGACACAAATGGTACAAGGGAAAGAGCAAATATGCTCTTTCTAAGAGCTTAAGAAAATAAATACCGTAGCACTTTACTCATCATCTAGCAAGCGTTCCACAGATGTCACATAGCTCTATAGCTAGTGAGAACTATTATTAAACAAAGTTATTAAGGCAATGACGTTCAAGAAATAAGCAACCCCAATCCTTAAGCAATACTTTCTGGCCTCTGTGTTCTTGCTTAATGTGCCAGCCTAAGCAAAATGTGATGTAATGCAGCCCCTTTTGAGGTACTAGTTCTGCATTTGGTATCCTTGTTTTGGAGCCCTTGGGATGAAAATGGCCTCCAGGCAGACAGGTTAAATAGGATCTCCACCAGAACTGGTAAGAACTTGTCAACCTACTGCATGATGTGGGCACACCATTGAAAAACATCGCTCTGCCATGGATAGCACTGATTGTGTGGGCTAGCTCAAGGAAAGATAAAGCAGGAACACAATCTGCTATTCAGTTTGTATATATTTGTGGCATCATTTTTTAGAGAATCTCGCAAATTTGTTATCCAGTACTCAGACATAAGCAGAGAGCAAAACAACTTCATTTCCCTATGCTTCCAAACTGACCCGTTGTAATGATGAAGGATGCCTTCCTTCCTGTTGGGATTCAGATCCATATTGTATTCATTTTGGTGGGGCAGGGTGGAGGGAAGATGGCAGAGTCAGAGCCGTTCTCACTGCCCATCTGCCGCGCAGCCCGTGGGGGGCTGACCTGGGGGCTAAGCACTGGGTTGCTGCAGGAGCGGGGTGGGTGTTTGGGCCACACAGCTTTCAGAGAGTGTCCAAGTGTTGACACTGCCTCTTCCACTTGATACTGCAAAGGAAAATAGGCCACGGCCTCCTCATTGCAGAGAGCAGAACAGAGCTATTGTGTGGTTGTGGGTCGCTCTAAGTAGCCCAAGACATTAAACTGGGTCTTTGTTTCAACTGTTTATCTTGGAAATCTCTTCGGGTGCGCTCTGACCTGCTCCAAGTATGCTTGGTATTTAACAACAACCTTCTGAATTAACCCTACCCTAATAAAGTCAGACAGAGCTTGCCTGGATTACAAGAGCTAAAGCTGCCATGCTTGTTCTATACCTAGTGTGATTCTGGAAAACAAATCATCTTTAATTAGACATTATTATCTTTGAGGTTCTAGTGACCTTGGAAAATTGGTTGTGTAGCAAAAATCTGTTTTGAGAAGAGCACTGACTTCTTTCATTAGTTTTGTATTTTTTTAAATTTAGTTCTGAAATACAGAGTTCCACCAACCAAATTATCTAAAAATGAATAGGATTGGAAAAGCAAGAGCTTTTTGTCAAGCATCCTAATTCAAAGGAAAAGATAATGTGGGGATTTGCTACAGAAATTTCTTTTAGAAGAGAAAGTACTTTGATACCACTGAAGAGCACACAGTCCCTGCATCTACTGCCCTGTCCAGTGATCTTGATCTGCGGAAGGAAGGATGAAATACTGTAGGCTTGTTCACTAAATCTTCCTACAGGATACATGCCTTCAAGAATTTAATGCAGTTAAGTCCAAAGCATCCTTTGTGAACACTGTGTTACGCTCCTTATCACTGTGAAGAGCAAAATGTGGGGCAGAGCTCAGGGCAGCCAGCTGAGCAGCATCTCTGCCAGCTCCTCAATGCAGGGACTGCCAATGAAGGGAGGGATCACAGGCAGATGAGGGGCAGGAATGAGGGCCACATAGGTAGGGACCTGGGGAAGGGCTGAGACTTGTCTGGAGTCTAACTAAACTAAACCAGAATGGATTTTGCTTCCCGTATGGGTTCGGAGATGGACCACCTATTCTTTTGCACTGCTGCAATACACCTATCAAATCATATGGTGCATAACACACAATCTGTTGGAGCAGAGTAATGTATTGGAATAACACTGTTTATTCAGGGTGACTTGAAAAATCCAGTGAGCTTTATTATCGTCAGTAGCACAATTGGTGGTTTTTTCACAGACATTTATCCTGAGACTTCTCACTATAAGGACAGGCTTTTTGTTAAGATCTTCACCAGCTTCAGCCATTGGAGATGAACCTTCCTACTTGAGGTGTCATTTGCTGGCCAAAACTGGATTTAAAAAAAAATTCCTTCTAAATTCAGTCCCTACCAAAATAAAAAAATTCCACAGTTTTCCCCACGGCTGAAGGATTTGTGTGTTTGATTAACAATACCATCTGTTCCAGACAAACCAGGCAATTTGGGACATACCAGGGACAGGACAGAAAGCCAGACAGACACACTTTTCTTCTTGCTTAGGACTGAACCACAGTCCCAAGGAAAATCTGAAGTTACACTGAACTTCTGAGTGCTGCTCTCTTCACTCAGCATTCTCCTTTTCTTGTATAGAAATTTATATATCCTTGGTGCTGCATGTTCCATGCCTTTGGATCTAGTTAAGATTTTCATCAGTTTCAGGTTCAGGGAACTTTGTATTTAGGACTCTGGCTCACTCGTTGTAAACTCAAACATTTATGAACTCCTAAATCAGTATCCGTAAATCAGCCTTTTCTCCTGTTTTCTGAAGGGATGAGCTGTATCCAAAGAATAAAATAAAAATCCCAAGCTTCTTTCTGAAGGTGAGATAATTCTTGCATTTTATAGCAGAGAAATCAGACAGCTGGGATTTTTAAATTTTATTTTGGATTTATAGTTAATTTAATCCTATTTAACCAAGCAACTAGCTTATGACAATCTGCAGGACTCAAACCATTAGGTCTGTTTTTATTTGGCTTAGTTGTACCACCATAATGACAATGAATGCTACAGCTTAAGGTCTGAAACATCAGAATAAAGAAAAAAGAATTAGTTGTAAATCTACGGTCCTGACCACTCCTTAGGTGCTACTCCACGAGTATAAAATCTGTATTTGGATTGGGTTCATGGGAGACACAAAAGCACTTCACAGACTGGGCTGCAAAGTGCAGTACTTCTAGACAGAGAACTGAGTTTAAGATGCAAAATATTTCTTCCCACACAAAATCCTGAAACCCCTCTAGTTGTTAGAGAAGAAAATCCACAGACCACTGACAACTTGAGAAAACAAACATGAAAACTCACATCAAGTATTTCCTTGTTGGCTTTTGGTGATGTAGCCTCTCTCAACTCTTTAATAGCGACAGGAATTTTAACCTTCTCTCCTTCTGGGATCCAAAGTCCCTACCAAAAAGAAGTATAAAGAGTTATTCAGTCTCATACCTAACAGGTTAATTCTCACAGTTACATATATATTTTACATCTGAGTAGACTTAAATATTCTGAGCAATGGAAGACATGGCAGACAAACAAAAATATGCAAAAAATGTGTCTTGTGGGTATTACCAAATTCCTGTTAATGGGCTGGTACTTCTCTTTCAGTCACCTCTACCATACTTTTTTGAAAAAACATGTTCATTACTGTCCCTGTGTAAATAGCCCAAGAGATGCATAAAGAGCAACTTTTGTGGATGGAAATCTAACTAATTAGAGCATCACAGCAATTGCATGTGCAAAAACTTGCCTCTTCCAATTTATAAATCATGGGATGAAAATAATTAGCATTTTCTCATTAAAACAAGATGGCATCTATACCATGTAAAAATAACTGGGTAAAAATAACTTACACAATGATATATGCAGTGGCAGGGAAGTCTATGTCCAGCTGCTGCAGTGCTCTACATCTATAGTGTCAGGAGGCCATTTAGGTGGCAGGTCAGCAGTGTGGCACTGTGAGGACATGCTGCTGAAATCCCCAGCAGTGTAGGTGCACATCTTTTTGTGCCCCTGAAGTTCCTAATCATAGCTGGAAGCCCGATTCAGAATATAGAGCTTTATAAAGAGATATAGGAACCTACAGTTACTGGCAAAGCCTGAAACACATATCCTGAATAAAAGGAGGAACACAGAAAAGTGGAACTTGATGAAGAAGCACAGAGGATAAACAAACAGCAAGAGAAAAAGTACCTTGTGAACCTACACAACTAAAGGTGTGCAGACACTTTCACACATCTGAATCAGTGCTAATGAAAGAATGATTGAAAAAGAAGATCCCAGATGACACAGAAAAATGGCTTTGCACTGAGCTAACCAAAGTGCATTTCTTTTCCTCCTTAATATTCACAATGGGGTGTATTTGACTGTGGTAGTTTTTAGGTCCATGTCTTTGTTCTCCAGGTTCAGCAGTATGGCTTTGGCAACGTTTTATGTAAACCTTCTCCTTTTACCCAATTTCTAACAAAACTAATGATGATTGAGTAATCTCTCTACCCTTCAATACACAGATACATGCTATAAAATCTACTTAAAAAAAAAATTACACAATGATTGAAGCTCCTAGTTCTTGCTTTGTTTGGGCAGCTTCTGCAGGAGGGAGCAAGATGAAAAGGGGAATAGAAACATGGTGATCTTACCTTATAAACAGTGCCAAAAGCTCCAGAGCCTAAAACTTTGACCTTTTTAAATTCTGTTTCCTTTAAAATTCTCAGATGAGCTTGGTTTGGTGCCTCCCCGCTGGGTGTCAGTGGTTCAACAAGCTGGTGCAGAGAGAAGATGATGTTAGAAGGTTACACAGTCTGGGAGGCTGAACACTTTGTGGAAGCAAATAAATCCTCCCTTAAAAATAATGAACATTTGATTCCATGTGAAGTTTTTGGGAGGATAGCTCTGCTCTGACTTGCAGGAATAAATACTTGCTCCAAAAATCAAGCACGGAGTGGCAACTGCCATTTTGAAGGAGAATGAAGGAATACCTCTTCTCAAATGGGGGCTTTGACTTCAAAGCCTTGAAACACATGGCATGAAAAATAATGTAATTACCACAGATGCTAAAGGAGATTATTCTTGTTTTGAACTTCTGAATAAATTATTATAATGTTTAAAATAATGGGCAAGAATCATCTGCAGCCTTTCATGTCTGCTCTTGTTTAACTGGATAAAATTCCCATGGTACCAATGGTTCCCCCAGACCATGCAGTATACAAGCAGCAACTGAAACTCAGACAGTGATTCTGTCCTCAAGAAAAAGGATGTTGAATTGGCTATTGATTTTTAAAAAATTTTATCTAAGCCTTATTGCAAACAGCGGTAATGCCCTCCAAAGACATTTAACATTTTTATGATGCATAAGTCAGCTTTTTCCTTAGTGTTTTTCCTTTTGCTTTTCCTTTGAATAAAACCATATTTAGCTAGATTCAATCTGATTTTAGAGGGTCAGCAGCCTCTCTGTTGTGATGAAATATCCTCATTTTGAGGAGTCCAGAGAATACGATACGAGCTGAGCACAAATTGAGCTCTACTATCACAACTGCAGAATACAGCAGTATGTAAAACATTGTTTCGTAGTGCAATGAAAAACAGGCCAGCTTGGTTTTTTTTCTTTTTTTTTCAAGTATATTAGCAGCTGACTCTGCAAAGCTGGCAAGTACAGAAAGAAGCTGCAACTGGGATTTTAGCAAAATGTTAAAAGCAATTGGCTTATTTACTAGAACTGGACTAGAAAGAGAAGGGGGCTAACCACAAAAGAGCAGCTTCCATCCAGGGTTAGGAGTTTTGCTATATATGAGGTATCCAGAGGGTGATGCTGTAATGCACACAAATCCATGCAAAAAACAAAAAGCAGTGTAGAAACCTTGTTCATGCCCAACAGGGTGAACCATTCACTTTGATGGCTTTGTGGGCTTTTTGTGCTAAAAACAAACCAAAGACAAGACACAAACACTTCCTCAATTCCTTTCCCTCCTCTCCTTTTTTTTCCACAGGATTAGGCATGCACCTGATCAAGGGGGTAAAATTTTCAAAAGCACCCCAAGCTGCCACAGGAGCCTCAAGGCTTGTCTGGAGGGACACACGATTTGAGGCTGAAGGTCTACACAGCAAGGCAGTGTGGATCAGCAAACACATTGCACCTCACCCTGAAGGTGTAGTTTTTTCTGACTAGACAATCTCAATGACTTTCCTTGGGATTGGGGCATCCAAATCCCTTAAATTTTTTGAAAATTATATGCAGAGGAATCAGATTTGAGATTAAGTGAGAAGGTGTTAGGTGCACACTGCCCCTTTCCTGAGTAGCATGGCAGCCACCGTGTTTCCCATTCCAAGGCACTGCTAAGGCACATGGCAGGTGCAGGGTGCTTTAATCCTCTGGTACGAGGAGGAGGGCACCCACTGCCCCAGATGAAGCAGGGGGTGCTGGCAGTGCTCACCTCCCTCTCCTGCAGCAGCCGGCGCAGGGTGCGCTTTCTGACAATGTGGCGTCTCCGCAGGTACAGGCCGATGCCCAGGCTCACCACCACCAGGCACAGGAGACCTCCGACAACACCGGCTGCAATTGAGGGTATCTTGGAGCTGCAGCACAGGAGGGGATGCAGAAAAAGAAAAAAATTCGTAGGTGAAAGATTTTAGAGAAGCCCTACAGAGGTTGCAGGAAGCCTTAGGTTTTGATCAAACACACTGGACACCCATGTAAGCCTATCTGACATTTCAGATTTCTTGGGTACCTGTATTTTTAAGTCCCTCATCCAGTAGTATGTTCAAAGTGCTGCTTAATTTCCATCTGGCCTTAAACCACAAGTCTTCACTCTTCCCTCAAACTCACAATTGGAACTGATCCTCATAGCTTAAGCAAGGGGATTTCTCCTCCTTCCAACAAACCCACCAAGCACATGAGCATCAAATCTGTGATGCCTTTGTGTGCTGGCTGTGGGCAGCCCACACGTGATCAGAGACACGAAGCATGCGGAGAGAAGGCCTGTCAGGAACGCATACACAGTCGTGATACCAGCAATGCAGCTGACATGCCCTCATTATTGGGGGGGGGCATGCTGTAAGGGTCACAGTGAACGTCAGATCATCTGTCTTCCTTACGAGTACAAATGTCTGAAGCCAGGTATTGTGTGTACCATCCCCACTGTACATACAGATTGCTGCCTCTTTATTAGAGCCTGGGTAATTGCAAATTTAAGTTGAAATGGAAAACCTGTTTTCCAAGGTTGTTTTTTGGTCTGTACTTAAGAGATTCTTCGCAGCATTTTTCTAAGTTGCCCCAGGGATTTTTATTAAACGCAGTCACTTTTTAACAGTACTTCTAGGCTGAATGTATCTTGCCATAGCATGACTTTGTGGCCAGAAACGGAATCCCTCTCTCTCAGTCAGAGAAGACTGCTTGTTGCATGACCTTCAGCATATCATGAGGCCAAACACTATGATACAAGATCTAGTGTGAGTGTGACAAATGAGCATCCATCTGGGTGCATAGTATTTGGAGATGGACAGACCACAGGGCTGGAAAAGACCCTCTGCATCTCTGAGTCTCCTGTAACACAGGTAACTATATCAGTCCTAAACATATCTCTCTCTGCCCTTAATCCTTTCTTTTTCCGTCCCCTCTTTTTATTGTTCAGTAACAGATCCCTGGTCTCACCTTGACAAAAATTGTAGGCAGAACAAAATTTTTAAGTCTTGTGCCAGTAGCAATATTTCTCAGTCCTTTAAACCATTTTTATAGGTCTGAGCCTGCTCTAATCTGTCACTTCCCTGTGAAGAGCTGAAGACTTAACTTTAGTCCCAGCCTTGCAGTGGCCAGTGTGGAAATGTAAACACACACGCATTCTTTCCAGCTCTGCCATTAATTGTAGCAGATGAAATACTCACCCATTTGGACAGCCTTCAAGACCTGGCCCTTTGCACCTGTAAAAACAAATGAACGTTACAAACACAGTAGCTCTGGCCTACATACTTCTGTAATTCCAACTAAGAAGAGGGCTACTGATTGAAAAGTTTGCGTTTCAGAGCAGTCCAAGTGCTAACAGAGGAATTTATAATAGTCATACACTCCATTAAATATCAGTCAACAACAACCTTGCTCCAAAATTTTTTATCTAGAGAAATAGCTATGCTGCATGCTTAGTTTAAAGAATGTTTTAAAACAACTTTTTACCATGTGGTAGAAGTGGGGGAGGACATAGATACACAAAATTCATGGATTCCCTGGCTCTGTGCAGAGCCCAAGGCTGACTGTGGAGGACAGAAGTAGCCTCGCCCTCGCACAAGGACAGAAATACATGTGGAAACAGGTCATTGCAGCCTGTCCTGCCTAATGCTTGTTTCTTGATAAGGTAAAGATTTCAACTTCCAGACTTTCTATTGCAATGGAAAACTTGGGTAGGAGATACACAGACTCCCATCAAAAAATGGGATTTGACAGCACTCTCTCTGGCTATAGTTTGTTGGCATGTGTCCATGATATTTTTCCTTTAGAATCCAAAGTCTTATGTTACTGGTAATGTAAGCAGGTACAATAGTTATCCAGAGAGACAGGAACTGTACTAGCAAGTCATTCACCCTCCATTTGAGTTTAAAATGCTCAGAATTTTGGCAGTGCAGTGCAAAAAAACAACACAGATGAAAACACAGTGACTGTGTTCACTTGATGGTCTAATGAGCGTGAGAGGCACAGTGCATTCCCCAAGTGCTGCTGGGCTACAAGATGTATGGGAATTTTCATGGGAATTGTGGTCTTTGTGGCATCTACTGAGGAAGGAGAGCATTATAGAGAGGGTGACATCACCTCTGGAAAACAGAGCACAGGAAGGGGTAAAGTCCAGTTTGTGGTATCCGCTCCCTGCGCTGACTTAAAGAAAATGGATCATCCCAAAACAACTCCAGAGGAGGTCAAGTAGGGGTAAGGAGTGAGCCCATGCCAGGAAAACGGCTCTGGAATCCCCCTCACTGAGAGGAGGAACCAGAAACATTTCAAAATGCCAGGCAGAGTCGCAGATCTTCTCTCGTAACTTGGTCTGGGTCTGGGGAAGGAAGAGGTGAAGCAACTACTCATTTTATTGGGCTTTAGTTTGTTTGTTTGTTTGTTTTCATTACTCGGATCTTCCCTTGTGTATTTGCCTTGTTTCTGGGCCAACACAGTGCTCCAGGACCCAGCATCTGGAAGGTCGTGTAAGTTCACTGGGCTCCCATGCAAGAATGTGCATCCTGGTGTCCTGGACATGCTGGAAGTGCTGTGCATACCGATTCCCGGATTCCGGGTCCTCAGCCTTGTTAGCTTTCCTATCTGCATACAGCTTGCTTTGTTTGCTCAGTTGTGTAACTAAGCACAGAGAGGCTGCACGTGCAGAGCAGAGCCACCAGCTCGCTTATGGTCATAGATCGGATGTGATAGAGGCAGATCTTGCCGTGAGCTTCTCTCTTTGGGTGCTCAATGGAAGACTGATCTAGGACTCCAGATCTCATCCAGTCATAGTCTACCACCCGGATATGAATTTCTAATGCAACAAAGCATGTGCAGCTGCTCTTGATAAGATTGTGAAATTAGAAGACCTCACCTAATTTCAGAATATGACTACTGTCCCTCAAAATATCTCTTCCTCAAAATTCTGGTTTGCCATGCTATTTTCTGATGGCAAGTTCTCTATGTGCTTCCTAACAGCAAACAAAACTGGCTGAGGGGATTGTATCTGCAGTCTGAGGAATGACTGACCAGTTCTTCTCTTACATCTCAAAGCAGCAGCGGGGGAAGTGTAGATTTTTATCAGTCCTCTTGCCTTTCCCACAAAAATCCATCAATATCAAGTCTGGTGGGATAAAGTAAAAAGGTGTTTGGGAAGAAATAGAGAGATCAGCCTGTGCTTTTAAAATCCTGCTTCATTTTCTGATTAATTTCACAAGTCAGAGAAGAAACAAAGCCCGCAAGAATTATCCCTCCAGGACTATATATAACTATCTTTCTTAATGTGGAATTTTATGATGACACCCAACATAAGTAACCCAGATTTTATGGAATCTAAACAATCACGTTTTCCATTCCTGAGTCATTTTTCTTCTGCTTACAGAAATCAAAATGACAAATGTGACCTTATGTTATGAAGTACTTCAACATCTTATAGATATGTTAGATGACTATAACAGCAGTGGTAGTCTTTGATATATTTCACTACTTACTGGAAAATTAGTTCTGTGTACAGTTCCTGAAAATTACTTCATCCTGAACTCAGCATTTTACCTGTCTATGTAAATATTACTTGTCCTGGTGCAGACACAGCTATTTACTTCCTAAATCCATCAAAATTGTAACAACTTTCTCCTCGACCCATAGTTCCTGATTTGATACAGTACTACAGTCAAGTTGTTACGATTAATGACCTTTCCGAGGGGTCTTGCACTATAACAGCTTAAGTTACTTAATAATCATAAAAGAAATGGAAAACCATTTTTAAACCTTTTTAGACTTTACAAAAATTTTACTTTGTCCTTTCTTTCTAATTAACCTTCCAAGTGTGACAAAGGCATAGAATCTGTGCTGTGCTTCTGCAGCCTTCCCTCTCAGATCTCCTGTCCACTTTCTGATCTCCCCTCAAAATCCCTTAGCATTTAAAATGAAGGCTGGTGAAACACAGAGTGTTGATAGCAACCGTGGATGGAGGCAGGACGTGTCAGCCAGTGGTACTGGCTACAGTGGTGGCTTCTCTCCTCCTTGCTTATCCACCCCAGTGGCTGAGTTTAATTCCTGTACTCTGTGAGACTGGCAAGGGAAAATGAAATCCTTCAACACTGACCAGATTAATTAAGACAGTGAGTGTCATTAATTGATGAACATATAAATGGGGTAATGCCAGGGCTTTTGATATGTTGCTTTCTTTATCGTAGCATATATTCTCAGCTGTACTAGAGGCAGGGCAAAAGGAAGCTTGTGTACAAAATCCCCACAAGAATACAGGAGAATTGGGAGAGAAGGGGTCTTTTGGGCTAAGCAAGAGAAAGCATCCCTCATTCTATTTACTAATGAAGGCTGAAAAATGGACTCAGCAAAGAAAATGAGACTCAAAGGGATTCTTCACGGCTTTACAAAAGAAGCAATGAATCACTAGTACACATACCTAAAGCGAAAAAATGAAGTGTGTGACAAAGCTCAGCTGGGAAGAGAAGTCTTTTACTTGAAGCTTCTTCAAATAAGGAAAACAGAGAGAGATCCTGGGAACCCTTACTTGCATGACTACTGAAGTCAGCACACTTAATCATGCTGATAAGATTTTGTGGGCTCTAGCGTGAAATTGGACAGGGACAGAAATGAAGTTGTTGTTTCTTGTCATGCAGGAATCGCTGAGACTGTGGTTTCTAAGGATGCAAAGGCTTTGTGAGACAGATGTTTTCCACCCACTGCTGAACAGATCCATTCCCACAGCAAAACGAGGGAAAGGCGTGAAGAGAAATGGCAATTGCTGATGGATTGCCTTCAGAGGGACAATGCTGTGCCAGACTGCATGTTCCCATATTATAACCCTGACACTGGCTCCCTACTCGTCCATGGCCACAGATGTCCCATCTATATAGCAAAAATAGCAACACTACCTCCTTCTAGGTCTCTTGAGCCCTTCAGGGATGCAGCCTATTTTCATCTGCCACATTTGGGCAGCAACTTGAATTGGGCTATTGAGCATGTTCACAATGTAACTGATGGAAACTCAGCCCAGTTCTATCATGTGAAAGATGAAATTGATACTACTTTTTATGTTCTGCCTTAATAACACAGGGCCAAATATACTGAGGCATATGTTGGGTAGCCATCATTTTAAAAAATTCTCCTTACTGTAACCTCATCTCTTGCTTGACTCTTGTGGTTCCACCATCCACTGCTCAAGCCAGGCAGGAATTGACTTCTCTGATCAATTCTGCTTGGGGAACTTGCTTGTGCATTAAGAGCCACTGTGTGGCTCGTTTTACATTGCTGTCTGGCAAATTATGTTCTCCAAGTCTGTGTTCCAGTCTAGTGTTTGATCTCACTACCGAGGCCGCACAGTGGAAAAAAAAGCCTTGTTCAGATGTGGTCACTCATTACACTATTCCACTAATCAGTTGCATTTCCATGTGGCCAGTTAGAAGGAGGATATTGGATCACTGTGGCCAGTTCATATTACTAGGGACTAATGAGGTCATTAATAAAGAGCAAACTTATTAAATCCCTTTTCAGATGAGAAAATTTGTTCTTAGGCCTGCAGTGGGAAGCCCTGATAAGCTTTGTCTGTGACTATAGCAAAACCAGGGGGCATCACTGTAAATTGTGGCAAATCCACCAGGCTGGTATAACTACCATCTGAAAACCACTGCACTGAATTTCACTACGAGCACTAGAAAGGGCTGTTACTTGCTGATTCCACCCTTCATCTCCTTTTTTCCAGGAAGGTGGGGAACTGGCAGCTAGATTAGCTAATATACAATGTGATGGTTGGTCTGAATATGTTACAACTCCTCTCTTGCAACACTTATTACAGGCATATTATAGAAGGATTTTGGATCAGACAGACCTGCAGGGTAAAAAGCAGAGGGCTGTGAAGGGAAATACACCAAACAAGGGCTGGCTTTTTGCTCTGAAAGCATCACAGTCCAATAACCAACTCTCAAACCCTAAAAGCTTTTCCTGTGCATCCCATGTCCTTTGTAGGTTGGAAATCAGGACAGGAGACAATTATTACTTGTGATGTAGGTTAAACAGATCAATTCACAGCTTGTTACAGGTTTCAGTTTGAGCATGTCCCCAGATGAGGACAAAAATGGCTCGTATAGATTGGGTTTACCGTGATGCCTGTTAATAAAGCCACACTCACAAGGCTTTAAACTCAGACCAAGTGCTAGTATATGGAAAGAAGGAAAAAAAGAAAATCACTGTGTTACCCCACTGGGATTTCCCTCCTGAAAGTTGAAAGGTGCAGTGAAAAATGGGCCCTGGGAACCCAACATCCACCAGATGTCACTGACGTTCCTCTCAAAAGCAGAGGACACAGCAACAAGCCAGGTGAGAAAAAAAAGGTGCATCACTGGTGCATGAGTTCTGTAAAATTCTGTTTTCAAGTTATCAAACCAGCCTCTTTCAAACCCCTTAAAAAATTTTTTTTCTTTCCTTCTGCATAAAGACGAAGTACCACTGACCTTTTCCTACTTAAAAGGTCTGCCACACTCTGCTTACATTACATGTGTCCTCCTGACCTCTCTTGCTCCCTGCTAGTTCTTCTTCTCAGTGGTTTGACATGGGACCATCAGGAAGAGAAAGAGCTTCAGACAAGCTGTTTCTCTGTTTCTTTTCTTCCCTGTCTCCATTCAGTCCCAGGTTTTACTCACCCCCGGGTGCAGTTTGGATGGCAGAGCTGGCAAACATTATTCCCATCAGCATATTTCCAGACGAGGGTGTCATTCTCACCCAGAACCCCTGCTGGGCAGGATTTCACACAGTGTGGGCCATCTATAAAATGGGCACACTTCATGCAATTGTCAGGACCCTGCAGAGAGAAACAACTTGTTTATAATGCCCTTACATCAGCCTATTCAGGAGGAAATTCAGAAGATAAATCTAAATGCCTTCCACTGGTGGATGTTTTCAGCATCATCTGGTTTTATTACCTTGCTACCTGATATTCTTGCAAGTAATTGCTCTTGTAGGATGGACCATACAAAAGGCAGTTCCTGCTGCTTAAAGCTAATATTTTCTTGCATTACAGTGTTGCTTCTTTTGTCCCTCTGCCTTCTGTCTGGTTGGAAAACTTGCATTTTGCATTTTAAATGGCGAATAATTTAATGACACCTTGATAAGGGGCTAGCTGAAAAGCAGACAGCTTGGCTGCTACCTGGTGCAATCTACTGTCACACAATTTAAAATCGTGGACCTGGACCTACTGACACCTCTCTGAAATACTGGCATCAAATCATTATTTTTCTGGTTTCTCAGCACAGGTTCTTTCCTCTGTTAGGGAGAAGCATAGGATGATGGAGGCAACCCAAGAAGTCCATACATTTTTTGTTTTTCACTTTGAAAAGCACTTAGTTTGTATTTAAAGGCATTGCCTTTGGCCATTTTTGGCAGAACTGTTTTTATTAAGACTGTAACAGCACCATGAATGACCTAAATATTTTAAAGCAGGGGAACCAGCAATTGTGGGTCAAATTCTACTATGGAGAAAAACCAGACCAGATCCACAGTGCTGGTTGCAGTGGGACTACAGTAAGACACGCTATAGGAAGATTATTTTAATCACTGTAATGTCTAAGGGCCACTATAATAGACTGATTACTAGATGCTAAGCAAATATGGAACAGGGGGTCACTGCCTGAAGGAGTTTATAATGTAAATAACATCCTTGAGGCCATGGTGCTAGAAGGGAGGATGGAAATGCTTCACATTACTGAGCAGTGACTCTTCAAACTGATGATGCGTGTCCTTGTTCTTGCCAGGGCAGGGTTAATTTTTGCAGTAGCCAGAAGGGGCATGGCTAGGACATGTGGGTTATTCTACACCATCTCATGTCATTGGCAGGGGCAGGGGAAAGGAGTTTCTGCTGGGGAGAAGGGGTTCCTTCTGGTTGAGCAAGCATGGTAGAAGGAACAGTGGGGTAATGCTGGTTCCGAGCAATCACGTGTGAGTCCTTCACCTTTCTTGTACACTGTTGTTAATGTTGTTGCTGTTACTATTCCCTTTCTTATCTCATTGCTGTTTCCAGTAAATTGTTCTTATCTCAACCCATGATTTAAACCTCTTATGCCTCCAATTCTCCTCCCCAGCCTGCCACAGGGGAAAGGGGGGAGGGAGTGAATGAGCGGCTTGCGGTTTGGAGAGTCTCAGTGGGAGTACCAAGTTGGGGAGTACCAATCTTAAACCACAATAATGGGCAAGGGTCAAACACTCAGAGGCTGCAGGGGGTGGCAAGAGGTGTTTAAAGAGTTGGGTTAAATAGCACAGAGGGGGACCTGTGGTGGAAGCAGGAGATTTGATCTCCAAAAAAATAAAAAAGAATTGGAATTTTGCAATTAAGATCTGAGTTTGATCTAATGTGTTCACACCAACTTGGAAGCTGAGTAGCTACACGTTACTCAAATGTTTGCTGTGTTTGCCAAAGTAAGTCTTTTTCTTTTCTGTAAAAATACAAAAAATATTAAAGACTCTACAATGTCTGTGACTGTGGATTACATGTCACAACATAAAACTAACACCCTGAGGTTTCCTATCCTGCTCCCTTGTCACAAGATCTTGACTTCTAACCACCCCCATCTCTGCTCCACCTCAAACAGGGTTAAAATGAGACCTCAGGATTATATGAACATGGGAAATACATATTAATAAATGATCTAAGGCTCAGGTTTGCTAAAATGAATCTGCTCTTACAGGTCCAGTGCAGGTTGCATTGTACATGGTGGAGTTTTGCACCAGGCACTCAGGGTGGCAGGGGAGGCACTTGGAGTCCTTTTCAAACTCTCTTGGCTCCCTGGAAAACAACAACAAAAAAAAGAGAAATAATTAAACCTCAGGCTAAATAGCAAGTGATAAATTGTGGTCTTCTCTCCTTTTCCAGACTTTTCAACATTAGATTGAGATGATGATGGTACTGAGACAGGAGGAGGGACCCTCTTGGCTACACCAGTAGCACTTGCTCAGTGCAACCAGGAGGACGTAAGAGTAAGGGAAATTTGGTTGACAGTGAAACACATGGCACTCCAGACTGCACACTACAAATTAGTTTACTTTCCCTTTTAAGCTAATGTCACAGAATACTCACAACCATTTCTAGAGGCTTTTAAATGGTAGTGATGCAAAGAGATCAGCAAAAACAGTTCAAGTGATTCCAAGGCTACAAATAATAATTAGGAAAGTTAAACAGCAAGGCACTGATAATTAAATTCATGTCCTCTCTACAACACACAATGAATCATTAAAATATGAAAGTTGGGAACAGATGGTTTCAATAGCAATAAAGCTGTTCCACTTCAAGTAATGGTGTTATTAATTAAACTAAATCTACCCATCATTTGACACAAAAAATGCCCTGATCTGCCCTTCAGGTTATAATAGCTGCTAGGGGGAATTCAGTTTAAAAAAAAGACAGCTGTTGAACTGCGAGCCACTAGAGAAATACAAACATCAGAGGCATTAGCACCCTGACAAGTACTTGCTTAATACTCAGGAGCTTTAAAAGTCAAACTTCGAAAGATTTATTGAAAAACCCCTGTAATTTTGCTGCTAGACATGCCTTTTCCACCTACATCACCTGTTGAATTGACACACAAGGCAGAAATATTTTTCCCATGTCCTGAGTGAGGCTGAAGCAATAATTTTGCCTGAAATTGCTGCTCTCAGTGATTTTTGGATGGAAGTTCATTCTGCCTTGACTGCAACTTTGCAAACTGCAAGGGTGAGCTGCTCATCTGAGCAAGTATAAGAGTCTCTTTGCAGTAAGGAAGTCTACCAAGCAGTGAAGCCCTGGCTCTGGGGATGACTGAGCTCCCAGAGACTCCAAATGGCCCAGGCTCTCACCCAGTGTACTTGACATGACAGTCACAGCTTGGGCTTTAAACTCCTTTCTTTCTTATGGGAAGGAAGCCCAAGGCTTAGCCTCCTTGGGCCTCCAGATAGTCTCCTTGTGGGCTTAAGGGGATGTTTTCTTAGTAGTCACCATGTCAGGAGCAAACTCCTAAGCAATTCTGAATGGGGAAGGAAAGGTATTGTGTTCACACAACATCTCTGCAAAGCTGGAGAAATCCCATGCAAGCAGAAACCCCGTTTCTTCCTTCCTTTCTAGCTACAACACGTTTTAAAAACCAAAACCCCCATACCATCACCAAAACCTAAAGCACCCCTGAGACACCTTACCCTTGCAGGATGTTGCACTGTTTCACACATTCCTTCTGTCGATCAAAAAACCTGCAGGAGAAGCAGTGGAAGGGCCCTGGGCCCCAGCAGCCTACGTCTGAGCACAGGGGGTCACAAACGTGCTTGGCAGCAGCTGAAAGAGAGACAAGAAAAGATGTGAATGTCAAGGCAAGAGAGAGGTCAGACTCTCCATCCTCACTCCATCTGACCAACCAGTCTCCCCAACCTGTTCCAAACCAGATGTGAATGGTTCTGGTAGTGTGGAAGAGGAGTAATCATGCTTCTCTAAATCCCAAAGCCTGAAATCGAGTGACTTCTGGCCATTCAAAATAAGAATGAGCTCCACTTGTGACAGCTTAACAGATGTATAATAAAGTTAAGTCAGGCCGCGGGAGCTGGGGTTGTCCACCCTGGGGAAGAGACACCTCTGGAAAAACCTTGTTGAGGCTTTTTGGTACTCAAAGGGCACTTATAAAAGCTTTTTAACAAGGCCTGTAGTGACAGGACAAGGGGAAATTCTTTTAAACTGAAAGAGTAGATTTATGGATATAATGAAGACATAGTTACAATGAGTGGTGAGACACTGGCATGAGTTGCACAGGGAATTGGTGGATGCTTAATCCCTGAAAGTTCAAGGTCAGATTGGATGGGACCCTGAGCAACCCGGTCTAGTGAAAGACATCACTGCCCACAGCAGGGGGGTTGGCCTACATGACCTTTAAAGGTCCCTTCTTACCCAAACCATTCTGTATTTCTCTGAGAAATTTCTAAAATACAACAAATTCATATTCTGCAAAAAGAAACAATTAGATTTTGGCCCAGGGACCAACAGCAGTATGGTTGAACAGCTTCGACCTTGCCAAAAAAGGTCAATGTTAGGAGTTAGCTTTTGTGTCCTTCAACTGATGTGGCTTCACTATGCTCATAGTGGTGAAGAAGCTCCTGATCTGTTGGACACCATGAAGTCCACATTTTGGTGGGAAGAAAAGAAAATCCCACTCTTCCCTTACCACCTTCATTAAAGCAGTATCACTGATGAATTCTGTAGCCAGAGGAACAGGGAGGAAAAAAGCCTTGCTTGAATTATGAAAATGCAAGCTTATTCTTGAATTTCAGCACAAGCTTTGGTGGGGAGCAGGAATGCAGCGCTGACTTACCACACTCATTTTTATCTCTATTCTGTAAAATCTTCGTTTTCTGGCTCTCAGTTGCAAACAGGCTGTGCCAGTCCATGGTGTCAGCATAGCAGAGGTTCTTGTTCCTCATAATGGCAACATCTCCATCACTTATTTCCTTGAGGGAGCGCAGCCCTAAGGACTGTATTTTCAAGTTAACAACGGCAAGGGAATACTGGCCACTACAATGGAGATGAACAAATAGAAAAAACATGCAAGAAAGGTAATTAGTAAGAAGGGTTTACTCAGCATGTTTTTCTTTAAGTTGTCAAATGTGTGTTGCTGCGAACTGCATTTTCTTCAAGCAAGATTCTGCTCAGCCCTCTGAACTTAATGCCTCGAACATGACATGTCTATTACGAAACAACTGCAATACCCACATCTGGTTTTGCAAGGGCTTTTTAAGCTAAAACTGGCAGGACACACGCGTTCTGACAAGTAAATGATGCGGAACAATGGTTGTAGGTAAAGCAGCTATTATTTTGTGCTTGTCCACCAAGTCATTCTCCCTCTTGGGGCAAGCCTAGGAGGGCACTGGAAGCATTGCTGGTGTCTGCACTGCTTGGCAGCCTCCATCCATGACTGCCCAGCTACCTCAAATCCCACAGTGCTTTGGATCACACTGTAACTTACCCCAGACTGTAAAGAGCACTTTCTGTCCTGCTTGTGCTTCCAGGACGGTGGGGGAGATCCTGGTCCTGAAAGCAGGCTCAGGGCAGCCCTCCACACATGGCACAGAGCTGAGGGTCTTTACCCCCAGGGCACATTATCTATGCTACAGAGATGGTGCTCTACTCCTTGCAGGGTTTGCCCCATTTTGCATCAGTTTTGGGACACCTGAGTCTCACACTGCTTGCACCTTGGTGTGCTCAGACAAGAGCAGCTTGGAACAGGGTTTCTCTTAGAGTCCCTGTGGCACATGATTTACTTACTGTTGCTTTGTTCTGCCTCGTATAATCTCCAGATTTTCAAAAGCATAGAGATCAGTAGCATTCTCAGGCCAGGCTTGAATCAACAAAAATCCTGAAAGAGGAAAAGAAGATTAAAAAATAATCATAATGGAAATAAACTCACTGTTAGTACTGTCAGCAGAACCTTCTCCTGTAGCAAATCCTGCACCAGGAGAAGGCGCTTGTGCTTTCCCTTTGCTTATCTGAAGGATCTCAAAGTCTAACATGACATTTTAGGGAGCAAGGAGATATTTTTAAACCCCGTTTTATAAACAGTTTACTTCTTAGCCCACCACAAGGGCTTAGAAGCATAACAGAGCATTGTCGGTGAGCTGCACATCCTGCCACACCAAGTCACCAGCAATGATGGCTCTTGCCAGTAGATACCCCTGGCTGAGGGGATGCAGGCTCTGGACCTGTGGGAGAAAGGCAGCACTCCATCCCATTTTTCAGCCGACCTTAGGGAAGAAGAAAACTGAAAAGCAGGAACAGAGCAGAATAGCTACTTGTAGTGGTTTCGCTGAGGCAAGCAGAATTCCCCACTCAGCTGAGGTGTTTGGGAAGAAGGGGAAAATTTGGAAAATTGCAGGCTGCTGTATGAAGCCCTGCAGTTAGTCATTGCTACCCTAAAGGGAACCACACAGGTGAGAGAGAAAGAAAAGGAGAACTGGAGTCGTGTCTGTAGACCCAGCCCCGATGTTACATTCATTTCATAATGGGCTGAGCACAATTACTTTTAATTGATACTTGGTGCAAGACGGTGGCTGAGAGCTCTGGTGGTTGCTTTGTGCTCATGGAGACACATTCACCCCAAGGAAGAGCTCTTCAGGCTGGAGAGGGTGTCTCCGTAAGGATGACACAAGCCACTGAGCACGCTTCCCTAAGGAGCTGCTGAAAGGTTTTCCACAAATAGAAACACACTTGGCTTTTTTTAGCCAGAGTGGCACGCCCCTGCATCACCACATGCTTCTTGGGTGGCTGAGGATCTCTACTGCTTTTACTCTTCTCTAGGGCTGGCAGGTCAGCAGAGGGGATGTTCAGGCCAAACCACACACCTTGGATGGAGGACCAGTATGGGTTACGTGGGTGTAATGCTGGCAAGGTGCTACTGACCACCTTGGTTAAGAGTGACCCTTGGTAGCTCAGAGACAAGAAACACTTTGCATGCACTTCTCTTCATGTGCTTAAAAACTTTCCCTCCTCCCCTTTTGTGTTTTTGGCAGTGTCAGTCAAAAAAAACATCTCAGCTTAAAACTCACTGCTAACCTGATATTTCTTTGACTGTTTTGAAGACATCCAACTTCTTGGGGTCCAAGGGTAGGGTCTTTGTGAAGGCATCACTGAAACAAACAGAATGAGAAATTGGGAAAAGAACAGCTTAGCCTAGATTTTCCTTGGCCTTTTTCTTTCAGTGCTTAATGGCCAGCAGGTAACTCACCCTAGAAATGCAACTGGGAGAATGCTGACATCCCCGTTGATCTTGGTACAGTTTTTGAAGGAGTCGATATTTGTGGCATTTATGGAGAGGATCCCTTTAAGGTCACCTATCCCAATGCCATTGCACACTGTTAAAGGAGAGATACAAAAGTTAGGGGGGACAAAAGTGAAGCCCAGTCATATGGAAGGGTAGAAACATGGAGGTGCCATGAGTTCAGAAAGCATTCCTGTATGGTCAAACCTACCACTCCAAGATGAGTTTCATATATCTTTTGCCTATTTTTGCTTTTCAGAAAGTGCCACAGGATAACTGCTTCCTGCTTGCCCAGCTGTGCAGCTCTGGTCTGAGCATGTCTGCACACAGGCTCTGGCACATTCCCTTCTCTCCTTGTCCCATTTCCATTCCCCTTGATGAGACACTGCGAAGGACAAATGGAGGAGAAGGCCAACGTGCAAGATATACATGCACACAACACACAGTTTATCTACTGTACTTGTGGTGTATCCCGTCTGGAGAGCATGCTCCACAGTCATGTTTCCTGATCAAACCACTTGTCATATCTCCAAAATGTCACTGGATCTGATTTATATTGAATTGGCACTTAACTAAGATCAGAAGTCCCTGCACTTTTTCTAGTAAGTTCTCTATCATCTGAAAGCCTTACTGGTTTATTCCATGGTTTTTATACCTTTGCTGCACAGCCCATCACACTTTTTACACTTCCGAACACCGTTTTCTTCCACTTCGTAAGTATCAGCATTGCACGAGCGAACGCAGGAGCCGTGGTCTGTCACCACATAGTTGTCTGGAAAAAAAAAAGGATACAAAGGTGACTGAAATACAAGAGGGATGCTTTGGAGGCCAGACAAGCACTTCAATACCTGTAAGAAAAAGGGGATTCAAGCTTTTGGCACACTCAGGAAAGTACAGGCATTAACTACGAATACTCACAAACATCATTTGAAGGTAGATGAACACACAGTGCTATCACCATTTTACAGAGAGGGAAATGGTCACAGAAGGATAAAACAACATTCAAGCCTTGATGGATTAAAAAAATACAGAAATGGAGCAGCAAGAAAGGAAAAGCAAGCATCTGTAGAGAAAACAATGATCACAGGCCTTTACAGGGAGGGTTAAAACCAATTACTGTTTAACAGTCCTAATTAAGAACCAGTTAAGAGTTGATAATGTTTTGGTAATCCATAGGATTGATCCCATATAGCCATTGCTTTAATGGTTTTTAGAAGATGCCTTTCTCTTCACCAAGAGAAAAATTTTCAGAAGTCAAAATGCAAAGATTAAAAATCTGGCAACGTGATGGATGCAGACTGTTTGAAGAGGCTCACTTTGTCACCTGTTCTCAGTTCCCACAGAAGCTGAAGAGAACAAGTGCTCTTTCACCTGGCCACAACACAGAGGGATGACACAGGACCCTTCTCACTTTTCTCCAATCCCCCACCTCCTCTGGGGCTGCAACCTGAAATGAACTTACGTGGACATTCCTTCACACAAGTGGCTCCAAAGCTGTATTTTCCTTCAGGGTTCACATCCATCTGGTAAGTGGTAGGGTTATACAGGACCAATGGGGGACATGTATCCTTGCACGTAGCATCATCCCGAAACTTGCGGCATGCCTGTGATTGAACAACAGCACCCATTAAACTGCCTTCTCCTTAAAAAGTGACAGTGATTTTACATTAGGTCTTTAAAACACTCATATGGCCCCATCTGCTTCCTGCTTAGCTCTAATGGAAACCCCAAGCGGCTACAGGGATGGTCCCACAGGCTTTGAAGGTGAAAGGTTGCTTCAGGCTGGGCAATGGAGTTTAGTATTTTTTTAAAAAAGAAACCATGAGCTTTTGTTTTTCTGAACAAGAAACCTTGGCACCCTGGTAGAGAGCTGCTGGGATTCACGTGGGAACAGGAGCAAATCTGCATGCCTTAGACAGAAAAATTTTCCCTACAAGCAGCAACCAGATCAAGACAACCTGTACTTTTCTTGGCCACTTTTTAATAACCTAAATCAAATCAAGTCCTTTCCTGCCAATTACTGACTTTTCTGGCTAAATATTAAACTGAAGCCATTATATTTGGCTGCAGGTAATGAACAACTTAACAGGCATTTACGAAGGGCAAGTTGGTTCTTCCAATCTAAATCTGCATTAAATTGCAGACTGACTCTCTTTTTCCCTTTCTTCTCCCCTGGCTTTCCAGGTGAGAGAGTAACTGTCTTCTCTGTGAGCCAGTAAGGGCATCACAGCCATCTTAAAAGGAAACCAGGAACAGAGGTAACAACAATAAAATCCAGGTCAGACAATTTATTTGGTGATTACTCAGATGTCACTTAATTCAGAATGAGGTGTAGTGCAAACATAGGGAAGAGTTAAAACCAAAGCATGCACCAAACTCCTGAAACTCTCATGGAAAAGCAATGGGACCTTTATTCCCTAAAGAAGCTCCATTTGTTTCTTCTCTCTTCACTGCCCCAGGGCTCCCCAAACACACTGCTTTTGTGGCAAGTCAAAAGCAGAAAGGGAAACCCAGATTTCATGCCTGAAGTTCAACGAAATGCAAAAAAAATGAAGATCCTTCACATCTTACTCCCCTTACTAGCTCTTGTTTTAGTAAACCAAGATTATTACTGACTAGTGCTAAGACAAGGCAAAGCTGTGCTGGCCTGGAAAACTGCTGCACCGGGGGGGCAGCTGTGGGCCCGTGGACCTGCTCACGTGGGGAAGTTGCCTACAGCAAACACTTAGATGCTCTGCAACAATGTTGAACTCAGTGGGCACTCAAAGGTACTAACAGTGGTTTGGAACACACATGGAAGGTCCATGGGCAGAGTCAGCAGACCAGCTAAGAGTGCTGTGAAGTTCACGTCATCTTCCCTCCCCACAAACCACCCATGCACGGAAGCCCTGGAGCACCCTCCAGGTCAGCATCTCTCAGGAGGCCTTCTGGGGCTGAAGAAGACTAGAGGACACGCAGCTGAAAGCCCTGCTCGCTGTGCCAGGGATTGAAGCCATTATGGTGGTGGTGCAGCATCATTACCAGGCAGTCACTCTCCCGAGGCCCCGTGCACCCCGCAGCACATTGGTTGTGGCAGCAGTCACTGGGCACCTTTCCCCTGCACCGACCAGAGCACTGCTGAGCACAGATGACTTTTGTTACTGGAGGAGACAAGAAAAAATGAAAAAAATCAGCTGTACTTGCTGCAATGAGATCAAGAAATATGGAGAAAGGGTCTGGTGCAGGTTCTGTGCTAGATTTTCCTCATGGGACATTCTGTCCTCATTTAATGCCAAAGTTTGGGAGGGGTGAGAGCAAGTGTGGGTGGTGGTAAGAAGGGGTCATGTTCAGCCTGTAATTATCTTGGCTCTTATGAGGTGCTAAGAACTCTGATCCCAGCCAGGAAATACGTCCTGCTTAGAAAGAACAACCCTGTTGCATCCATGCCTAGACCAAGTAAAACTCTGCAGAGTCATTGCATCTTATAGCTGGGCAACAGGGTAGAATCTGTCTCCATTTCATTGAGAAAATTTACTATTATTTGTGCTAACTTTGGGAAAAACAATGTGACAGAACTTCCAGGACTCTGTACTATAACTAGAAACTGTATATCGTTGGTGTGGTGCTGTAAAACATCCCTTTAATGCACTAAAATATTTCTGAAATTTGCAGAGAGAGGGGAGACTCAGCAAGCAGATTTCATATGCACATTGAAATATTTTTCTTTAATGTTCAATTCCTTGGCCAAATCTTATCTTCATTAAAAAACTCCCTCAGGGTTTGCACCAGTGCAAGGAAGAACTGGCCCTGGTCCAGCTTTTTGCAGGGAAGCAAAAACTGCCTGCAACATTTTGTTGAGAATTGGGAAATCTTCTCCATTTGAACATCAAAGCAGAGAAAAGGATAATCAGAACAATTTTTTGAAAACCCAGAAATGAATGGCTAGCATGTTTTTGTACCGAAGACCCAAAATGGGATTGTTTGTTCTCTAAAAAAATAATTACTGAACCACAGAGCCTGGCATAAGGTGCCAGAAGAACCTGATGGCTACTCTGCTTCATTACAGCACCCTGACCATTTCAGCTGTGCACTGTGCTAACTTTTATCAACTTCACAGTTGGCACAAATGAGTTACAATATTATCAGGAATTCCTGTAAGTCTGAAAATCATGGTTGTTAATTAACAGAAAATTATTTCAAAAAATAGCCTGCTACAGAGTATGTAACAGTGATTTTTTAAAATCATACATTCTTTTTCCATTACACAATTCTATATCTAAACTGTACCATTTTATTTTTCTTGTATGCCTGTAAGCAAGGTAGTATATTTTCAGGGAAACAGATTATTTCCACAGTATGTACTAGCTTCTCTGATAGCAACTTCTCCATTCAACTAGAAACAGGGGAATAAAAGGCACATTGTTCTACATGAACAGCATTTTGATACAATTTTTTAATAAGAATTAGCAGGGGAATAAAGCACCTCATCACTTTGATAACCATTGACTAGAGTTTCCTGCTGGAAACATATATTACATCAAACATTTTTACTTCATACAGAATATCCCACGTTCATTTTCAGGAGAAAGAGACGTATCCCCCAAACTTTCCCACATATGGAAATGTGGGATAAATTTTCAGTTGGCCAGATTCTCAAATGCTTGGAGAGGTGAGCAAGAACCCACAAAAGATACTGTTGTATGTACTTGTCAACCTCCTGATTCCAGCGAATGCTGGAAGCTTGCAGGGCTGAGACCAGAGGTTTCGCAAGGTCCTGGGACAGCTGTGCAGCCTCAGCTGCAGGAAACAACCCAGGAAGGGCTTTCTATGCACAGCCACTGTCCACCCTGAGAGCCAAACTGCAGAGCCGACTGACAAAAACTGAAGCTTACACTAAATGAAGACAGAAAATGTATATGCTCCTCTTTCCTCAAGCTCTAAGTCATACAAATTTGGCTTGATATTTGCAGGCAAAAAAGCTTAGGTTCAGGTGGCTATTTGCAATGGAAAACTGAATGTAGGATGTTGCTTCCATCTGCATTATGTCTAGATCAGCAGTTTTTCCACTGAAGTTTTCACAAAACAAAAACCAGTGTATTTAGAGAAAAAAGAAATAATGAAGCCCTGAAACAAATTGACATGGTGTTCTTCCTCAACCTTTACTTTAGGAAAAATAACCCCTTGCAAAATCTCAAGCACTTGTAAATGGATGTTTCTGCCGCTCTCTTGGTATCAGGCAAGCATCCTACCTGCAAAATTACGATTAGTAGACAGAAATGTAGTATGCATGCTAGAGCTACAAGCTATTTCTTAACTAATCTGCAGGCTTACATTTCTGGCAGTTTTGTTCACCAGGGCCCCAGCAGTGGTCTTCTGTGCAGTTCTGATGGCATTTGGGACCTAAAACACAGAAGAGAGTATAATATTCTGTAAACAAAGAAAACAACAATGTACCATGAACAACAGAAAACAATGACTTGAGATTTCCTTCTTGAAAAACCAGGGTAGGAAGCACCTATATAACAGCACTCAAAAAATTCGAGAGCTTAATTCCTTATCCTTTGTTCACCTCTGCTTTCCTACGTGCAGTTCTCCACCTCCACACCTCTGAGCAAGTGAGCACAATACCCAGCCAGTCTAGCTTACGAAAGAGGCATATTTTCCCCAGGAACAGGAATCTCAGCTACTGCCCGTCTGGCCCTTCTGCTGGAGTTTTCATGCAATGGCAAGTCACCACTGGCTTGCAGTCGGGCATGTGCCAGCTGCTCACTACAGGCCACGTGTAAATCAGTGTTTCTGAACAACGCAGTTCTAGAAAGAAAACAAATACAACTGCATTCACAGGCAATTGCCAGCTACTCTGACCACAAAGTAATTTGACTTGTCTGCTTCATGCCCTCCTCCCAACCTCTCCCAAAAATACTCCTTGGTGTAGGACTATGCTGCAGATGGACAATCGATGGAGAGGTGGGCAGGATGGACGGACACCTTGCCTGACCTTGAGGGTTCAGTGCCGGGTCCTTTCCCATCCCTCCCTCCTTACTCCTTTCTTCTTTCTCTTAATGACAAGAAAAGTCCCAGAGAAACAACTTATTTTAAAATGACTATGGGATTATTATTAAAGCCATAAAAGGCTGTTTTAGCAGATTAATGTGGAATTCACTACATTCAAAAGGCATTTCCTATTAGAGTGCTTCTTCCCGCTAACAACATGTGATTCTCCTTCCCCTCATCAGCCATCAAATAGCTGAACAAATGCCAATACTTGTCCAAGAGCTGATTGATTTGGTGTGGGACCAAAGAACTTTTTTTTTTTTAAAGTTGAAAAGTTAAAGGTTAGTATTTCTGTGGTGTTCAGAGCCAAACTCCTGTGCTGACATGTATAGTTTGCAACTCCTTGATTACGCCAGGGCTCCATAGAAAAATAAGTCAACACAGAAGTTGGCTATTAGCTCTCAGGCAATTATGCAACTGGAAGAAGATAAAGAAAATATGTTTTCCTGCTGATTTATAGCGCCAGAAATGAAATGCTCAGAAATGAAAATAAATCTTTACTTCTGTGAAATGACAGAGGATTTTATGAGGGACTCATAAGGCTGAAGGATTAGCTTGAGCCCACTCCAAGCATATGCTAGACAAACTTTTAAATATCCCCTCATCTCCCTGTTGATCTGAAGTGTCAGATTTATCTACCTGTTTATTATTACTTCTGCCAGGGTAATCTGTGCAGCCCAAAACACGAGAATTTTACAGCACTTGAGTTGGGCCTTAGCTCTAAAAAAGTTTCAAGTAACTCCATGAAGGCACCCATATGGGTTTTCTAGACCAGACCCTTACACTGTAAACAGAAGACTGCTGGAAAGCAAATGAATGCACGTTTTTCTGAGCTGTCTTTCTGATCTGAGGACATATGCAGGGTACCACCTTAAACCAAGAGAAACATTCCCAAGAACTTTGCTGAACTATGAGTCTAGGACCTAACATCATGAAAAATTCTATCTTAGGCCAGTGGTGCAGAAATGAAAGCACTTCTCTTGGAACAGGGCTTGGTGGCCTTTGTTAGAAATTGTTGGACCAGGAACCCACTGCAGATGAAAGATGGGATGTTCATTTTACTCTTGGAAATGGAGGGCGACACATAGCACTTTCAGTAGGTTAATACTCACAAGAAGACAGGTTGCTTGCAAATTCAAGCACTGTGGGAGGCTTCTTGCTTGTGTCAATGATGTCATTCCAAAGAACAGTGTCCATGTTGCACAGTTTGGGGTTGTTGCTGATTTTAACACCTCCATTGAGAATTTCTGTTACAGAAACCAAAAAAATTGGTAAGTGAAGCAAATCCCGAATTTGCCCCAGAGACATCTCCAAAATGTCTCTGATCTAAAGAAAGAGAAATAAGTCACATCTCTCAGCCCCTCAGCCACATGATGCTGACAGAAAAGAACAACCTGCATGGCATCAGCACTCCTGACAGTGTAACTAACACTAGGATCAGACGTTCTTGGACGCCAAGAAGATGCCACTACACGTAGCTTTCTGCCTAGTGCCACCTCTAGGGCCCGCGGCGCTCAGCAGAGATAGCACTGCTGGTGTGCATTGCCAGAGACTGTGTGAGACAGCAATACACATTAGTTCCCACAGGGATCTAACAGAAAATACTGATATGTATGCAAGGGAATCAAATAATACAAAATAACAAATGGATGCTTATTTGCCAGTTTCGGGAACAAAAATGAATCTTGAATTTTCTTTGTCTTTTGCAGAAGACTGGCTAGCAGAAAAGCAAGTAGAAAACTACATTCAGATCCTTGCTTTTAAAGTGGGGTTTGATGGCATATGACTTTGAGAGGCAATCTCCAATAAGATCTTGACACCAATAAGCTAGCAGTTGAAGCTGGCTTTAGAGGTGCCTCCACCACTTGCCCGTGTCTCACCTGAAAGCCGCTTCATTGGCAGCTGTCGGAGTCCCTGGGTTTTATTCATGTGGTAGTTGGATAAAACTGCCAGGGCGTAAGAGTTGTCATACAGCACATTGCCTCGGATGATCTGGAGGTTTTCTAGGGGAATGACATCCACCATGTTAAGTGCAATGAGCACGTAGCCTGCAACCTCCTGTATCGTCTGAGAGAACAGAAGAAACAAGGTGCTTAATCCATACTACTCTTCAATAACCACTTTCCTCCTCCCACTCCTCCAATCCACCATCTTTCAATTTTAAGGAATGATGGACCACTTAATCTCATTAAAATTAAATAAATCTAAGAACAAAAAGGGACTATGGGAAAAACTTTACTGGTTAAGCATGTACAAACTCACCCTTTGAGCAGCTACCAGGGGGTCATTCCAAAGGTCCAGCTTACCCTGTTCTGTCCCCAAGCAAGGGTAAGTGGGGCTGACTAGGGGATGCAGGAGAACAGGGCAAGCATGCATGAAATGGCAACTAAATCTGATGCTTCCAGTAAATACTTGCCTAGCCTTCAACAACTAGCAGCACAAACATGCCATCTGATTCAGGCTTTTACATTCTCTCTTCTGTGCCCCTTCCCTTGCTCATCAGAGGAGAGGATTAGGCAACCTTCTCCTTTTTAAATAATATATATCTTTACAGGACAAACAGACAAGTGAGGTATTGTTCCTGCATGTGGGTTAATTCCTGTCTTGTACTGTGACATGTACGCATTTCTATCCCCTACAAAAATCACCGCAAGTGAAAAACCTTCAGGCTACTACTTAGGATATTTTCCTTTTCTATGAAGACTACCAGTGAATTTTCAAGAGACTCATTATGTTCCTTGGAACCCTGAGCTCCATGGTCAAGTTGTGTTTGGGAAAGAAGAATGGGAATACCATCATATTTTTAACCCATATGTTCAAACCATAGATTTTTTGACCTTACTTGTTATTTGCTGGTGGAGAACCTGCAGGTCCCCACCTCAGCTATGGCTCCTCCCCATATCATGGCTGCACTTTAACATCCATCCCCTGTCCATTCCCTCCTCAGCTTGCCGTAATTGCTCATGAACTTGTGCACAAAACAAATGTTGAGATGGGAGTAGCCCATGTGTCAACCACAGGGGATTATCTTGAAGATCACTTCAAGAATCCATGTGGGAAGTTATTGCACAGGACTTGCCTGCCTGCTGAGGGTGTGAGCGCTTCAGGCTGGAGAGGCACTCACCACCATGGCAGGGGAAAGGATCGCAGTTTGGAGGGCAGGGAAGAGGCCACCACACTTCAAAATCTGCCGCTCGCTTTGTGCTTTGCTTTGCCCAACAGCACCACAAAGCCTTCTTCTGTCTGAGAAGTGAGGTAATGAGTAAGGATGCAATTGTAATTATAAAAACGAAGAAACCCATCTGCATGGCACCCAGCAGAGGCTGGCAAGTGCTTGAAAAGCTATTTCTCAAAGTACCTGATTTGTACCGTAGGATTGAGCGCATCCTGCAGCCTAGGTATGCTTAGACTGTGAGCTGTGATTCCTCTGATATTAGCTAGCTATATTTTTGGATCACCACAGAATTTCATCAGTAGCTGATCCTTTCCACTTAAAAAATGGAGTAGGATTTGTTGTAGCAAGAGAAGGCCTCATTGGCCACAAACACTAACCTTCAGGAAAGAGAGGTCACGATTGTGCTCCACGTATGTAATCTCCAGGTTGCTGAGTACCACCTCGCAATTGTTATACATCCTCTGTAGGCTGGTGAAATGGTCTTCCACATGTCCCAGTTGGGTCAGCTTGTTATTTGTCCCTTGACAAACTGTGGAGGAAAGGAGAAAGCTCCATGAAGGAAAGGAAGAATAACTACAGGGCAAAGACCTGTTACCCACTTATCTTTAAAAGCACCACAGTAAGTTAAGCATCAGCTTCGTAAGAAACAAGAACATTATCTGCCATGACTCCAATGGCAACAGTGTAGGAAGTATGCAGTGTTTCCCAGGGACAGAGATGTCCCAGAATTTAGAGCTGGAATAACCCTCCACCACTTTCTGTTATAGAAAAACTCCAATACGACGCTTTTGTACATAGGTAGCACTAAGTTTTCTGTATCACAAACATAACTCAGTTCCTGAGGAGAGGACATTGATACAGTTCCACTGAACACTACTGAAACTGGTATGCTGCCAGGTACCACCAAAGGTGATTTCCCTGAGGACCTATTTTACATTACTTTCAGGGGCACTGGGTCTCCTTGTAAGCTCAGAGGGAGGAAGGGGGCTTCCTGAAGGACTCCTTAAGCTACAAATCTGTGTTTTAAGGTCTAACTGAACCTTCAGGGTTTACACATCTCTTGCCACTCTGACATTTTGGGAGTATGACAGATTCAGGAGATTTTCTGGCGTATTCATCTTTGGCACTCGAATCCACTTCTGCCTGGTGGGGAAGGAAAAGATGTCACACAGAGCACCACTGAGATTCCAGACATTTGTAACAGCATGATGGAAAAATTAGTCCCCTTCTGAAATTACATTACTCTGCTTTATTAAATCTAGAGGAACTGAAAAAAGCTATCACCATTGTATTTGGTTGCAATGAATGTGCAAAATGCAAAATTGCTCTGAAGAAAAAACACCACACACAGCCCTCAAAAATTCTGTACTCATACAGTCATTCCCTGGGCTATCCCTACAGAGCTCAAATGAACACGTCTCTCAGTTATGCTAATAGAGAGCAAAGGAAAATGATACAGAAGACAATGTGGTAGAAAACTTCACACCCCCTTCCAGGGGCTCCTTCAGTTCAGCTTTGCTCTTCAGTGGGAGCTGTTAGGAGGCTGTTATCTCACTGTATAATGCAACCCTGGCCTGACTGCACAGCTTTCCATAACAGAAAAAAGCTTTCCATAACTGAAAGAATTGCATTCTTTTAACTTGGAGAAATGAATACATGAAATGATACTTCTGTAGAGCCATAATCTGTAGAAGCACCAATCCCAAACTGGGGTGCTGCAAAGCAAATAACAAAGACTCTTGACAAAGCTGGAAATATGTTTCAGTTCTAGTAACAAAAGACACCACCTGTTGAAGATTTACCGAACAACTGATGCTTTATTAGTAGGAAAAATAACTTCATAGCAGCGATAAAAACACACTCACCAATAATCAAAACTATTCACTGAACATGTGGCACTTCTCAGTACAATCATCAGCATTAGGAGTTACAGTGATAACAGATTAAATACTCTGGACCATGTTTAAAGCAAGGCTATTCACTCACATTACTCAGTTATTTCTCATTATACATTATATAAACATTATAGTGTTTGGAATCAGAGTGGCAACTGCTGGTAAATGGGAACACTGTAACAGGGGCTGTGAGTACATCATCTAAGCTGCTTGACCCTTTTTAAATACTTTGAATTTCTGAATTTCTTAACATTTGCATTAGAAATTCTAAGTGGGAATTTCTGTTCCAGTTTCTGTTCCAGTTTCAAACTTAACTGTTGCACTGTGTTCATACTTCAAATCTGTATTTGCTGTCTGCTTCAAGTACAAGGACCACAAATTATCAGCCAGAGTCACGGGTAGGTTTTTATTCCGCAGAGAGGTCACATTTTGAAAGTTAGAAATACTGTCATATGGCTAGTCTGCTCTGGAAAATGTGTTGTTTTTGGGGACAGGGGTGAAGAGGCTTTGAACTGACAGGAAAAGTCAAGGAGTTGTCCCAGAGGTCATCTTGAATTTTAAGCAATGTTATCCTACAACCAAGGAAAAACCAGTATTAACATATTCTCAGACTGTTCAAAACTTCAACTTGGATGCTCAGTTTAGGCATCTCATATCTGATCTTTAGAACAGTGTGATTTTGGAAAGCACTCCAACACAATGCAGGAGCAGGTGCAGTTTAAACTGCTCTCAGAAATAAAAACATGCAAGTCATCCTGCTATGGTCTTCAGGGTCCGCAAATGACCTGATGCGCTTGTTGCATCTCTGAGGTTACCAGCAAAGATCTGCCCTGATACTCAAGACAGGCCCAATGCAAAAGCTGCAGTGTTTATGCTACACCTGAACCAAAGGACAGGTGGAAGGAGGAGCTTTCTCTGGTGGCATCCTCCTGGCCACCTGTGCCCTTGATCGACCCTATGTGTCTTGGCACAGGTCAGACCATACAACAAAACAGCTCAGCTCACTGAAACAATCCCTAAGACAAACTGTATTCATTTGAATGTGCTTCTCTTGGGATCAGACAAGTGTTGGAACTCTGAACTTGGGCCAGTCTTGAGAAACAGACTTTTTCATTGCTTACTAGGTCAAGGCTGATGCAACAGTCAGAGGGCATGGTTACTCTTGCGCTTCTCCCTCTCCCTCTCCCATGGGACCTCTCAGGGGACCATGCCAAAGAGTTGATCCAAGCTACAAATAATATAGCATAATAAATAAATAATTGGACAGAGGGTATTTTTAGCTCAGGAAAGCTCACTGTTTTGGTTCACCATGGTGCCCCATGCATTGGAAACAGCTCGGAGGACAGCAAGGAGGCAGAAGCAAATAGTCAAGAGAAGGAGCTTCCCTGCTTGTGAAGCTGCAGAGAGAAACCCAGACATAACAAACTCCAAAAAGGCTTCAGCTTGGTCCTCCAGGAGCTACTTTTTTCCCCTGTATTGTGACTAGAGAGCACTTTGATGGCTCTCTACCAAAGATGTCTTAAGCTACACTAAAAAAAAAAAAAAAAGAACTATGCAAAACCACTGGTCCCCTCATCACATCCTCCATCCAGTAAACAGAAGCTGTAGATGAGATGTTAAGATCTGGAGAAAGGAAGAAAAAGGGCTGCTTCTGCTAAGAAATCAACAGTATGTGGCTGTCAGAGTATCAGTCAGAACACCACAGTGGAGCTTTCTCCCTCATCCTCAAATTTTTGTTTGCGCAAAGAGATATAAGGGATCTAAGTCCATCCACAAAGTGAACTTCATCACACCAGTATTTACCAAATGAGAACCTGGGCCATAAGCAGTATATGCTGAGCAAATAAAACCCAAATCAAACAAAACAAGCTAAATCCCTGCAGCAGTATTACTGAACTCAGGCAAAGGTGTAAAATAACTTTCTAACTAGAACATTTGAAAAGAAAAGAAAATGGCCTGCTTGTATCTGACGAATAATATCATTCCTGCAATTTCGTTGCTTATGGAAACTGTGTTCTGAAAAGATATACGCTATAATTATCTGTATATAATATCAGAGTGTGAATGCCACTCTGGCCAGAGGCTAAAGCACAGACAATGAGGTGCTCACCTCGCTCCGCAAAGTTTTAAGTGGGATGTGCATGCTCGAGTAGATGGAATTTATTATGATTTAACCTCTATTGAACTCGACCTATTTTCCCTCTACAGGACAGATTCTGATGCCACATACAATACATTCAGTACATACTTTTGTTTCAATGTATAGCAAAGCCAGCACTACTCAGGTTTAGGAGTCAGTGCAGGACACAGATACTTGCATGGCACTGCTGGAGGCTGAGGTAGTATGTACCACATAACATACGTTCTACGTGGACACTTACACATTTTAGCTAAAAAGGAGAGTAAAACATTCAGGGTGAGAATGTCCCCGACCAGCACAAAAGCCAAGATCCAGAAATGAACTTCAGGGCATAGGCTGATCCCTGAAAGACGAAAGCTTTGCTTTTATCTATGATGTTAATATAATAAAAACACAACCAGTCTGGAAAGTTTTGACACAGAGGGCAAATCCCAAGAGGCTGCTGTCTGTGGCAGTGCTGAGACCAGGGCTGCATGCTGGGAGTGCAGGGTTCTCCTACCCCAGCCAGGGGGATCTCCTGGACCCTTAGTACCCTAGCCACCACTCCTGTGACATGGGGGCAACATCATGGGATTACCACCATGAAGCACTTAAATTCTATTTGATACAGATTTTAGCACATATGCTGCAATTCCTAAATGCCGAAGTGGTGTTGCTCTTGAATCAGTTGGAGCACTACCTCAACAGCCAGCCTAACAAAAATTCAGATATTGCTGAAATGACCCAAATGTCAGGTGCTATATAAGGCAGCAGCAACCAAAGGGCTCAGGAAAGAGGCACACTATACTGATAAATGCAAACTTGTTGAATCTAGTGCTTATGAAAAGTGCAGGGTTGGCTGTCCTGGCTACTAAAACCTGTGTGTCCACAGACCTGCTTGTTCCTCCTCTTCACTGCCTCAAACTTGGACTTACAGGACTATTTCTAGGTGATGCAAACTGGTTCACCCTCTGCAACCCTTTGCTGCTTGGCCACTTTTTTCTTGTGCAGCCCAAAGTAGTAGCGTGAAACCAAAGCATTTCCTAAATGGCATTTTCCCCAGATGATGGTAGGGAGACAAAGGGCATCCATACAGCTGTAATGCTAAGCGACTATATTTTCCCAAATCCATACAAGCTCAGATTAAACAAAGTGGTCCCTGCAGCAATTGCACTGATACAAGTAAAATCTGTTTTCATTTTTCCCCAGAAAATCTCTGATTACTGAAGTCTCAATCCTGTCACGCATATTTGTCCCAGACTTGAGAAAAACCCCAGAGAATGCTTTGAAACCAAATTATCACCAATCCCCAAATCATCCTCTGTTTCTATCCATGCTTAGCCTGTGTTAGTCTCCCTGCAGCTCTGATAGACACATCAAAACAATAACTCAAAGGCAATTTCAGAGATATGCAAGTCCATGCTTCATATGTCACTTATAACTATATATGCTCTGGTATGATAAATTTATATACATTTGCATGTTTTCTAGCCATTATTGACAATAGCACAAAACTTGTAGATAAGGGATATTTGTTTTATCCTCTCTCCTCACTCGTTAGCAGTAATTGCACTTTTGATTGTTTTTAAGTACTTCATGGAAGAGCAGTACCTTGCTGCTGGGTGCTTCGTTGGGATTCAAAGCTGCCACTGAATGCCCGGGGAGACAATGCTACTGGGGGTGCTACCAGCAGTGCTGCCCACACGCAATACACCCTTAGTAGAGTGTGGGGGACAAAAACCTTTCAAGTGAACTGGAATAACTTGGGAGGAAATATTGTTCAATTTGGGTCTGTATGGGCAATCACACCATCCCAACCCTTGTCCCTTGTATCCCCTGGGTCACTCCTGCACAATACAGAGAGGAGGGACCCAGGCCATGCCCTGCACCTCCCTGATCTTCCCTGTGAGAAAAACTGTTTCCCCTTTATGAGGTCTGCCACCGACCTTCATCTAATGGGGCCTCAGAAATCAAATGAAGATGCTTGTCATTCAAGCATAAATATGCACATCAGCTGTAAGGGCAAGTCCTCTGTATCAGGTATTTTTTTAACCAGCTTCAAAGCATACCCTTATAGCTATCAAACGGATCCATATAACCTGCAGTGGAAACCAGCAAAGTGCACCTTACTAGCTGTCAAATGATCAAAATAATGATATTTAAGCTTATAATGAAGTACTAGAACAGACAGGAAATTTGTCATCATGACCAACCTATTAGAAAGAGAAAGAACCATGCAATGCTTTCCCTAAAGAAAACAGGGTATGAAATATCAGAGGTTGGAATAATAAAGTGACGTTACATTTTATGTAATCAATCACTTAAACAGAAACATTTCTTATATTCACGAGTTCCTCAACTCTAGAGAGAGAGGGGATGGAGAAATTTCAGTATTGCTAGGTTGAGTGTGATTAACACACTAAGTAAGAATTTCAAGAGGGAGGAAAGTACATGTGACACAAAAAGAAAACCAAATCTGCTGCAATGTGCCGTGGGAAGTTATGAAAAGGAAACAGGTGAGGAGTACAGACAGTGCTCAGATGCTGGCACATGTTTTCCCTTGAGAACAGTGTTTGCAAACCCATACAATGCCTAAAAAGTCCAGTTTCAGCTTAATGACAGCAACATTTGGGCACTGGAAATTCTTCTGCAGAAGATAATGATTTTTGCACATATCCAAATAATTTAATTTAAAACATTGTGAAAAACAACCTCATGTGGCTGTAGTAAGTTCTTGCTCAAACCATGTGGTTTAGAGTAACGCAGTTGCTGAGATTAATTCCGACTTCTAGACACACTGGGACCAAAACAATGACAGAGCTCTTAAAAATACTTAGATGGAAACTGTAATTGCAAAAATTACCAAAAATAACACACTAGTGGAGAAAAAGAATATGCCTTGAGGGAAAGCTTTCCCAGATGGTTTCTTATTTCTATTTACTTGACAAAAACAACTTTTCCAGATAAAGGTAATTTTAGGTTTCCCTTCCTAACTCCTTCAATGTCAAAAGTCACGTCCTGAATTGCAAGGGATGGAGGCATCACGACAGTTGGATGGTCTGATTGCTGGTGAGTGCCTTTGCCTGAAAGAACAAATAATCACATATAAATCAACTTGATCCTGAATGAAGACCTCACCAAAGTCACAGTATTTCTGACAACAAGGGATTCACCCTTATTATTTCCCCAGGGTGCTTTTTTTCCTCCCCAATATCATTTACTAATATTTCTATTTTTCTTCTTTGTTGCCATTATTTAATTCTGCGTGTATGTTTATTAATCCTCCAGAGATTAAGGCCAGACCAGGATGTGCTGAAATCAGTCCTTCCACTGGCTTTAATGTGAACTGGATGGGGGATTAAATTCTTCTCTTGCTGATGCTGGCGTAAATTTGGAGCAAGTACACGGACAGGATGGACAAGCCCAGACTTTAAGCTTTGCCCTCTGAATGTCTTAGGATAATACTGTGGGATTGATACAGATATTTTCTGTAAATACCAGCAAAATTTCAAAGAAACAGGAATAGGCACCTTGCAATTTTCTACAGGGAAAAGTTGATTTCCAAAGGTGATTAATAGATGGGAATTTTGAGATAGGGTATTTCCACCGAGGTACTGAAAGATAACCTGAGTGTAGGTCAGTTTTCTTCACATGGTTTTGTCAGTGATCTCTAAGAAGACTTCGAATCACTGCTGAGGATTCCTGCAGATGACACAAACATTGCTGGAGTTCTAAATAACAAAGAGGGACAGATGACCTGCACAGGCCGGTTTGTGTAATTTAGAAAAATAAGCTCTCTGAACAACATGAACGAGAGCCAAAGGCAAGGTGTTACATCAAAGACCACAGAACACATAGTAGACAGAAAATGAGGTGCTGGGATGCAATTGCCCTGAAAAAGACTTGGGGATAATATGAGGTGACCAGTGCATTGCTTGATGAAAGAGAAACCAGCATCCACTGGGTCCATCAGTGGGAAAATGCTGAAGGAAGGGAGGCAGGTGCTGGCATTAATCCCTGGCAGTGCCTCGGCATGCCCCAAGGGCGGTGGCCTCTGTACTAGAGGGCTCTCCTCTCCCTGCAAAGCAGGTGCCACCTGGGGCAGCTCCCACTCCCAGTGCTACCAGGATGCCCCCCTCAAGCTTCAGCCCTTCTCCAAGCTACACTTCAGCCCATGTCCCTGACACATGGCCAGTGACTAGTGCACTACAATTTTACCTTGAGTTTTGCAGGCTATTTATTGAGACTGATGGCTGGAAAGCCAAGCTCCCCAAGATGTCCTCATCAGCAGCTGGGTTGCTGCTCTTGGGCTGTTCTTCCCACTGGCACCCTCTGGAGAGGCTGCTACAAATGTAACTAAGAGCTTGCATGGGGCTTTCTCTTCTGAGCTGTTGCTCAAGGTTAAAAGGCCAGGTCTATCGCAAGTGCAACCACCAGTGAACTTAAATAATGAGTTGCTTCTACAATCTATTAGAGGGGAAAAACCAAGAATAAGGGAACTTAATATCTTTCAACCACTATGCAAACATCCGCACACATATATACACCAAGATAATGAATACTTTATAAATATTAGACACAACACTTAATAAATTTTGTGCAGAAAACCACAGAGCCACCTTCCTCCCCTTTTACCCATCTTTATAGAAATTCAAGCCATACAGACTGTGCTATTTGAAGTCAGCAAGGACTTTGAGGTCCCCCCATGAAGTTTTTCCATGTGAGCCCAACGGAGCAGGGTGACGAGCTTGGCTCTACCAATACATCAAGAGCAGGATGGGCAAAGTGGTGAATTCATGCCCTAGCTTGCCATTTTTAGCCTCACTGTTCCCTACACACAACAGAGCAACTGACGCTGGATGCTATAGAGTGCAAAATGTGGCTCTTCAAGGCAAAATGCCAACTGCAGCTTAGATATCCAAGTGGTGTACAGCACAGGGAAACACCACTGAGTGCTATGGAAAGGAACAAGACATTGGGAACCACTGAGGAGGAAATTAAGGAGTGGGGGAAAGGCAGAGTTGGTGGCATATTGCTTGTGCTGGATGGAAGTTCTACCATCCCATTTATTCTGGGTCCTCCAAGAGCAAGCATTGCCCATGCCTTTGTTTTAGAACAGTGATCTTCATGCTGTGTGAAATCCACATACTAATCAAAGTAAGTTTGTCTTGCACGGTACTGTGTGTACCCAAACAAGACCATACAAGGGGCAACAGAGTCCAGTGTCAGTCCCTGCAGGCTCTGTGTGCTCCAGTGGTTTGTTTACCCCAAGGATGTGTCTATCAGGTAGCACAGGCCCTGGATAAAAGTCCATGGCTGCAGTCCTCTTGCTCTCCACCTTCATGCATCAGCATAGCTACTATATTCATTGCAAAAAAGCTGTGTGCATCCACTGGGCAGAACTCTGGAGTGTGAGAAGGACTGTCTCGCAGCTCCATTCATGCGAGGTTCAGGCCCTGGGAAATGGCTCATAGAAATGAAATGGTTCTCCTGGCATCCATGGTAAAGTTTGTATTACTGTGTTGCTGCAAGTGGTGTAAAAAGTCTGCATAGAGCACAGCAGCAACCAGCCAAGAGACCTCCAACAACGGGCATGGCTCACCAAGCCTTGAATCTGGTGACACATGTCTGGCAGAGCTGTGACACCTCAAGATCTACACCAAGTTATTTGGGAAAACAAGTAGACGACAACAGATACATAAGCCTGTGTTCCGTGGTCTAAAAAACCCTACATTCTTCATTGTTGTTTGTTCTGGCAACATCTATGAAGCAGCAGGATTTTATAGCATAATAAAAAGAAACTGAAGATGTGTGGCCGTAAAAATATGGGATCAGTTGCTAGTTACATCAGCACTGAACTGTTTCAAATTGTTTCAAAATGAGTTAACTTGAGAAATGAGAGCTAAAGACATTAAACTATGCTGTGAACATTTTAGCATGTGGGATTTCTTAAGACACCGCAATTGCATATTTCAATTTTTGCCTTTCAATGAAAAAAGTCATATGTTTTTCTTTACTTATATTAAATGAAGTCTTATGTTGAAGTAAGATGTGCTGCTCACGCACGTATTTCTGAATCCCCTGAAGTGTAAATTCTATGTGAGCACTCACACGCTGGCTCAAAAAGGACAAGAGAAACCACTTACAGATGATTCCAAGTAGAACACTAAAAATTTGCTATTACAAATACAACACATCCTCATTTTTTTCACCAATAAATATATGATTACACATACACATATATACATATATGTAGCTCTCCCAGATAAGCGGGCTGACATCTCCAGAGACTGCAATGCATGTGGAGAACTGCTGAAACACAACAGCAACCGCACAACTTTCATTTGATGCCTTGAACTACACATGCCCACCTCCATGATAACCCCATCTACTTCTGTGGCTCTACAAGTTCCACCCACTGAGGACATGGGAAGTGCTGCCAGCAACCACAGTGAATGTTGCACCAAGCCTCTGGGCCATGTGTAGCTGCATCAGTCCCAACGCTTCCTCCCAAGCTGGTGTACAGCAAGTTCCAGCCTCCTGTGGAGTCAAATTGGAAAGCTACAGAAAGATCTATGCCCCAAAGTTCCCTATGGGACACCTTGTCATTTAAGAATGAGGTCACCTTCTCAAGCAAGACTAAAACAAGACAAAAACTGCAGACAGGACTAAGATAAACAGTATTTACTGCTTCAAACAACAAAAGGTACTGTTAAGTTACTAACGTAGCAAATATCCTGTCAACTGACTACAAAGAACAAATGCAAGCTGATAAAAAGCTTTAAAAGTTTGTTTTCAATAACTGTGCATTCATGGGAATAAATGCTAACACTTACTCTAGGGCTTCCAGACAAAATTTGGATATTTGTGCCTGTTGACAAGCAAGCAAGTTAATACACGCTGCTGGCTTTGAAGAGCCTCCAGTAATATTTAAGTTTAAAAGGAATAGCAGAAGAGCATATTAGATGTAAATGAGGATCATCTTCTGATCTTCATTTAAACCTTGACTAAAACTCAGTGGAAAGACTGCTATTGAAACGAATGGGATCTGAATCAAGCTCTTATTTCACTTAATTTAACTGTGTGAAATTTAATAAATGAGGTAAATAGACCTTCTACCACCCTTTATTCTGGAAGGAGGAGAACTACAATTACATTTTGAAAGTGCAGCTAAAAAGCCACAAAACAATTTAACAGCACCTGGGTAAGTTTTGAAGATGAAGAACAATTTATCTTCAAAAGTCTGGGAAGAAAAAACATTGAATTTAGTCTTGTTACTATAAATGTTGCATGTTATAGCAAGTGGACTGCTTTTAGAGCTGGTCTTTTTTAGCAAAAGGGAATCTCAGTCACATTTAATGCCAGGGTTCAGTTCTGTGAAGACATGTAAACAAGTTTGAATACTATAAAAGGTATTTGAAATGCATTATTACAGTATGTTTCATGCTGTTTAAACTCTGAAGAAGTTCCCTCTCCATCTCATGATTTGCACGGTTCCTTCCTCATGTCCTTTCACCCTTTCCAGCAAAGGAAGTGTTCCATGGCTTAGTATGGAGCCCAGAAACTGGGCTCCAATCTGAACTCCAGAAATATAATGTAACACTGGATAAAGCCCTGCTAACACTTTTAGACTTCTATGATCATAATGTCCATTCATGCAGGTCACAGAGAAAAAACTTCTGAGGCTTTTTTGTTTGTGTCTTTTTGTTTTAATTTTTATTGTCTTTGAAAATACTAATAAAAGAAATATTGAAAAATGGGTAAGTGAAACTTTCTTCCTTGAAAAGAACAAAACCCCACATTTATCAAAAGGCTGTGCCTTGTAGCGACCTGTGTGTCTTTTTAGGTCAAATTATTATTTCATATATACTCAGAATTAGTGGCTGTTTAATTGTGAATAGTTTAAAATCATAATAAAGATGACTGCAGCTGCTAAATTTGATTCTACAATTCCTTCGTCCCCAATGTTTGAGGGATGGTCTTCCCCAAGGACCTGTTCTAAGCAATGACGCAGGAAAAACAACGCACAGCTTTATCAAACACAACACCCCCCCTACCTGCAAATATGAAAATCCAGAAGACGACATGCAGATAAGGATTAAAAGAAAATCTGCCCTTACATAAACGACACAAACCTGCTTTAACACATTCCACACCCTGCAGAAGAAGTTGCCAGAAAGAAACTGCCCCATCAGTTCAGTGAACGAAGGGAATAAACGTCCCCTTGTATACAAAAAGCTGGTAAATCAGCTACAACCTAAGCTCCAGCACAGAATGTGAAAATGTTATCGGAAGCAGACGGTTGGACTGTGCTTATCTCTGCCAAAAGTGTCTTGAGGGGGGAAAAAATACCAGAAACTTTTTACTAGTGCAGTGAAATGCATAAAGGGACACGAAAGCTGGAGAAGCCTGACTGTAGAACTGATCTCACTCGCTCCTGTTCCTATCTGCTCCTCTGCTCCTGCAATGTTTCTTCTGCAAAAGATTGCACTCAAATGTTTTGTTGAATGGAGGAATTTTTGTAATCCATAGGGTCTGGGGGTTTTTTTCATATTTTTTTCCCACTCTGATTAGAAATAATCAGCTTTTACCTTTTACTATATTACAGTTTGGAAACTCGCTGCTGTATGCAGGTTCCTGGATTTCTTTGTTTCCTAGAAGAAAACAAAGGGAAACAGAGCTGGGAACATCCCAGTTCAAGTTCCAGCACCAGCATCACTGCTGTGGGGCATCTCAGAAGTGTTGCAGGAGGATTGGCCCTGCTCATCTACCAAGTGCATACACCATGTACACACTTGTTACTCCAGTGCTGCTAGGATGCCTTACACCTTCCAAAATACAACTGCACCTAAGAAACCCACTGCTGCACTTCCTTGACTTCAACTTTTGGTGGGAAGAAGTTTCTTGAACAGCAAGACAATTAGAATCACATTCTAAGATATTTCTGGTACGTTGCTTGGAAATGCCACATTTTTCTCTAGCCCATATCTCTGGTGGAAATTCAAAGAAAGGAAGGATTGGTGGAGTAGCAACCTCAGAAGATATTAGAGGCAAGCACTGTCAGGATTTGAGATCCATCACTCCAAGAATTTGCATGCTTGAATCTTCCAAGAACTTTTATGGAGTACTAAAATTATGAGGGGAAAAAAATGACATGAGGCAGGCATTTATGTACCTCAGCTGAAAAAAAAAAAAAAAAAATCACACTTTTGTATTCCAGAAAACAAAATTAACTTCGGAAACACCTGGCCTTGACCACTGCATCCCAGAAAGTTTCCAAAATGGCAAAACGGTCACCTTCTGAGCAAATGGGCACATCACACAGCCAACTCTCCCACTCCACTGCGAAGCTGCTCCCTGCCTTGTGAAGTATCTTCTGATAAGCCTTACTAAAACCAGAGCCACCTTATCTGGGAAAAACGACACCTACCAAGTTTTTAAAGCCATAGGTCTGTCTGGCTGCCTTTGATGCATTCGCCAGTCTTCAATCACTATCTATCACTTCATGGCGGAGCTGCAGCAGCTCTTGCGAGCCCAGTAAATCGCCTCGCTGCAAGTGATGAAATGCTACCAGCCCCACAGAACAGAGCAGCTTTGTGTGTTAGCAGCTTCGTGTTTTAGCAGCTCTGTGTTGCCTTCATCTTCACCTCCCAAAGCTTGGAAACAAATACTCATCATGAACAAATAAAATGATTTCTTCCACGGGCTAGGAAATGAACTTTGCGGTGTTGAATGTGAGACTGTGTAGTACTACATTGGATCGCATGGCCTGTCTTGGAAAAACAAAGCAGAACAATCCTGTTCTCAATACTAGAACTAAAGGTCTGCATTACAAAACTTCAAAAGATTTAGACACATTTTTCCAAAGTAGGAATAGGAGTTTGGCATGTAAATCATACAGCACTGCCAGTGGGAGGTGGCCATCAGCACTGGCTATTGAAAATCCTCTCTTTAAGATTGATCAGCTCAGCTCTGATCAAAGATGGAAGTTTTGCCACTAAGAAGTAAAGTTTTCAAGACCCACTATGCCTCCATGAAGGAACATTCTGAAGGAACAAGAGACCCCACTTTGCCCCAAATGCAACATTACTGTGTTGATATCAGTGTTGCATGAGGGCTTTTCTAGAGCTTGTCTCACTCCAAAATGACGTCATTTAGTTGCACTGGGCTGCAGTACCTTGGAGCAGTATCATCATTTTTAAGCAGAATGCAAAACAGCGTTAAAAGTAATAGTGGTAAAAGGAAAAAAAAAAAAAAAAGATGTGCTTAGAAGGGACAGAAAACAACTGCTGGTAGATGCATTACAGCCTCATTCAGCTTACAAGCTCCCCAAAGGTTCTGGTACAGGAGTTAAGCAAACCCATGGGAAAATCGAGCTTCTGATCTGACTGTGTTACACAGCTACAGGATGTCTCTGCTGTCACCAGGTTCGCTTTTACGAGACAGTGCCCGATAGAAGGCGTTTGTGCTTCTTAGCTCTTGGATCTCATAAATAAAATTACTGAGTTCTTTCAGAGCTTTGCCAAAATTAAGTTTCCATTAAAAGTCTCAAAACTGTCTATGGAAAGTTTCTGCTATGCTTTACTGAACTCTCCCAGTAAATGGCAGTGCAGTTTATCCTTGTGGGAAAAAGCTCTGCCAGTGTGCATCTACTCCAGATAATGTGCTACTAACACAACTCAGGAAAGAAAATGTGGGTATCGGAGTAACTCAGATGTGGTGGTTAGGGGGGTACTTTTCCCTCCGCATGTTGGAGCCCATTGTGCCAAGGAGGAGTCCCACAACCCTTGCAACTGCATTTCACATGATATGACTGATGTGCTCTGCAAGGCGCTGGACACAGCAAAATACTGGCCTTCTGAAAACTCCTGATTAAGGTTGCACTTCTGGGAGGAATTAATCCTACCCAAAAATGTGGGGACGCTCATAAACAGCAAACATATTCTTACCTGTTCCTAATAACGTATGTCTTCAAGCAGACAAAACTGTCTGTCCTTCTTTTTCCATTTAAGTGCATTTATTTAAAAATCTGGCTTTCCATCAGGAAGGGAAAATAAGTTTTACGCTTCAAGAATACAAAATTCATCAAGTGGAAAATCTGAATTGGCCTAGATCAGTGACCATGTAAAGATGAAGTTGCTGAAGCTCTGACAGTGATACTACTGCTTTTGAAAATTCTGCCCTAAAGCCTTATCCCGTTCTTTTAGGTTTTAAGCAATTTTTCAGATTCAAACTTGACCATAAGTAATCAAACCCTATACCACAGAACTGGAAGGCCATCTCTTGTTGGAAGGCATTTCACTGTGGCCACTATGTGAAAACTTAAGGAGAGGCAATAGGATTTCAGAAGCAGTGACTAAATATGCACATCGCTCAGACAGAGCACTGGCAACTTATTTTTTGCCTGCTTTTAGTAAAAAGATGCTATTAGATCTCTGTGGTTATTACTGCAAAAGTGGATTATCTCATTCATTCTAAGGCATCATTTAATGTGCTTCCTCAACCAGAGATTTCAATTTGCGCTCAACACCACCCTGGGAGACCCTGGACTATTTCCATGCCTGTGAAAGCTAAATAATGAAAAGCAGGCTTACACTTGCTAGAGAGATCTGTACCCATCTCCCTTAGAACTACTGTAGGTGCTTGCATATTGAGCAATGCTGGAAACCACTGGTGTGCATAAACTGTGAACTCCTTCAAAGCAAATCCTACCACTGCCTTACCCCCCGCACCCCCCAGCATTTTATATTCACACACACACACCATGTAACATATATATTTACATATATATATTAAGATATATATATATATATATATATTACATGGCCTCTTGATGCCATCGTAAGTCTACCTGAAGTATGTAAAGATGAGACTGAACTGGGGTAGAGGGGTGGTACAGCATTGCACACCGATTTCCAGTCTCTCCCTGAGCATGAACAGAGCCTACCATCGTCTCCCATAAAGTCTCCTGTGCTAATGCACTGACCCCTCAACAAGAAAACACTCCCAATCATGCAGACGCTTACAGGAGTCTCCCTATGGAGCCGCTGCCATTTCTTCCTCACTTGTTTTCAAGG
>VWZW01007479.1:68434-161940 GCA_013397115.1 Edolisoma coerulescens
GGTGTGGAGCATTATGTTCCACTATGACAACTGCCCAAGTTAGTGCATTAATTATTTCTTGGCACTATAATGTAACAGTGTGTCACTAAAAAAAACCAGTCAGCATATTTATCAGTGACTTACAAATGTACTTTATCCTCCGGGGCACAATATCATGACTCAAAACAAAGCTTGAATTCCTCAGCCAGAGTTTTTTTATCTAGGGTCATGCTCCTGTCTTGATTAAGAAAACAGAAAAGTTTTGGTTGGTTGTTTGGGGGGTTTTGGTTTGGTTGTCGGTATTTGTTGGGGTTTTTTTCTTTTATATTTTGAGGAAAGCACTATTTTCTTTAGTTCTGTTATGAGATAAGATATTTACTACCGAACACGTGCTACAAATATATGACAGAGCAATAAAGACAATTTAATAGCCTGGGAATCTCTTGCTCAAGAGGGCTAAGAGGTCAAAAGTTACGTCTTTGACATATAACATATGCTTTCTGAGTGCCTTCTAATTGCAGGAAATGTTTTGATTTCACAGTCTTACAAATATTCCAGAAAACTCTGAGGTATTTCTCAAAGTGATTCACTCATGTGGGATTTAAAAAATGGACGCTTCCTCTGACCACCTTACCTTAGCACCAAGTGCCTTCATGAATGTGTACTTTAAGAGGTCATGGATAGCTCCTGAGCTATTTCCCCTCCTGGAAGGGGACTGTAATAATTACACTACATGCAGAGCACTGCTGATGGGGGGGGAGATCAGCACAGTTACGCCAGCCACCGGACAAACAAACATCGAGTCCAGCTGTGCTGCACACACACACAAGCCCTACCAGTTCCCTGCCAGAAGGGCTCAAACCCTGCCTCTGCAAGGGCAGAAAACCCATGTCACGCCATTCCTAACAACTGGGTGCTGCTGAGTCACTCATGCCCAGGAAGACACAGCTGCTTCCAAAGGACTCACTGGTGTGAGCTGTCACCAGACCCTCTGCAGTCAGCGGGCACAGATAAGCAAACCAATAGAACTATTCATCCTCTCTGCACAGGATGCCATGTCCCTTTTCTTCCAGGCATCTTAAGATTTTCATAGAGACACAGCATAAATCAAATTTCTCTACAAACATCTCAGTTATAACGAGACCTAACTTGCCTGTGATTTACTAATTTACAAACAATTAGGAGATTAATAGGAATGAACGACACCAGTGATAGCTATAAGCAGATTTCTTACCCATTAGAACCTACAGGGTCATGTGATGTTTCTACAGGTTCCCTGTTCAATGCTCATGTGTGCCATGCCATGGCCCGCAGGAGACATATGGAGCCCCAGGGAGGCAGCGGGGCCCTTTGTGCCTCTTGGAGGTTGCTCCAGACCTTCATCCCTCTGATATTTATGAAATTTGCTTCTAAATGCTCAGCCTAAACTCAGGCTTTACCATTCAGACTATTTGTGTAAGTTGTGCTAGCATTGTTCTTTCCATTAAGTCACCTTCTTCCCAGTCTGATATTGTCTTTTCTAATGCATACACCATGTCACAGATCATTTTGATTCATTCAGCTCTCTTAGCCCTGTCTCATAAACCCGCATATTTCCCTGATTTTCCTTTTTTTATATTTATCCAGTTAATATCCATATTCCATTGAACTGGGGACCAGAACTATACCCAGTGCTCCTGCCAAGGACTTAGCAGTGTATTTATTGTAAATTATATTAATGCTTTATCACTACTGGGACTTTGTGCACAGTGTGTCCTTACTTTCTGGATATACACAAGGGCTCCTCCATTCTTCCAGGTTAAAGCAGAGTAAGTATGTACTTTTGGGTCCTGCACAGTTTTAACTTTTATTCCATTTCTTAGCATCCTCCAATTCTACTTAAATGCCATCCAGACCTTCCTCTTACTTCTCACTCTCTCTCAGCTCTCCATTGTGAAACATCACTGTGAGAAACACCTATGCAAAGATCCTTAATGAAAATATTTAATTAGACATGTCCCAGGAACAATTCTTAAGGATACCCAGTAGATACTGTCTCCAGAGCTTTTCAGATACAATCTTTTGTGTCCTCTTTAATCAGCTCTTCATCCAAGTTTAAACTCTGCTACCAAACTTCACCTCCTTCAAGTCATGTAGTAACTTCCACCATTTCATTATTTAGGTTACTGAAGTTCAGGCTAGTAATTACCTCCACAAAATGAAACAAAAGCAAAAACCCAACCATCTCACCACGAAAGACAACCTGGTAGGACTGATCTTTGCTAACACAACTAAAGCTTTAGACAATTTTCCATTTACTTTATTTACCTTAATTTTCCTTTCCTTCAAAGCACTTTCTGAAGCTGAGCATGATCTCAAAGGCAGAATAAAGTTCCTATAGCCATGTGGCTTTCTTCATTCCTTGAAAACATGGGGGCCTCATTTTATTGCACAGACATGTAGAATCAAGATTGTTTGATGACAGATTAAATTGCTTACTTTTAAAACAAAGTATTTATCACTCTTTCTAAACTACACATAATAGGAGCTTGACCTGGGTATGCAGTGACTGGAGAGTGATTGGAAAAGTAGAGATGATACATTTCTCTCAGAGAAGATTTAAGATTGTGAAATTCCATTAAGAATTGCTTTCCTGCAGATGTCTCCTGGCCATGTACCTTTTGCCATACATGTAAACATCCTGTCTGTCTTCAGTACCACATAACACTTTTCATGGTGGCAAAATTCAACCAGACTCAACTTGGAGTTAACCTCTGATTCATTTTCTTCTTAATTAATGTAAGTTTCTGGCATTCACACCCTTTGCAGAGAAATATGGAAGGTTGGTCTTTTAAATCCAAGTCAATTTTTAAGGGAAATATAACTGAGAAAAACCAAACCCAGACAGCCATATCTGTGTTGCTGAAGCTCTATGAGCTGTACCTGATAAATCACCTGTCTGTGATGCCACAGAAAACACTCTATGCTACTTCCTGTACACCTTGTTTGTAAAGCTCTGTTTACTTACCTGTTACTGTTTGGCTAACTATTAACCACAATTAACCTGATGGACTTTTTTTCCAAACAGAACTAATATTTACCAGAAAAGCAAAACCTATTCAGTAAGACAAATGCAAATGTTGTCTCAGGCAAGGTCAGAGAGGTCATGGGGAGCAATAAGGTTCTATTTCCACATGCAGTAGTTTGTTCATTGTTGCTGATTGCAAATTAGAAGGACGTAAGTAGAAGATCAGACCTGTAACTTTCTGTTTATTATGGATTTTTTAAAAGGTATTATTTACAGAGTGGTTTGGAATCTAGTTCCAGATTGGAGGGAGAAAAACAGCTGTTTTCTAGGCTCGCTGACAAAAACATTTTAAAATTCACTGCAATGCCACTGACAAATTTTGGGGTTTTTCTTTCCTACTGTCTGTTTCTGAGCAGCAAGCAACAAAATATTTCAGGAGAGCAATGGATGTTGCATCCTACCAACTAGTCCTGCATCCTTTGCTAATAGCTCACTGGCACCTCCTCTTGCTCTAATATCTGGGGTGATGGCTTCTGTCCCTTTCACTGTGTCCGGTTTACACCTGTAACACAGTCTTATTGCTTTGAGACACCACTCTTACACATGGTTAAGTCTTGTCTCCCCAAGTTTAAAAAAAAATCACTAGAAATTAAAGGAGGTAAACCCAACTTTTTTAATAATGGTGCCAAAATTAGCCCAGGCTATGGCTGAAATAAAAAAAGCAAAAGATACCATCAGATGATACCATACATGCTGGCAGATCAGTCTAACTCCCATCTTTCTCAGTGGGGGGAAGAGGTGTTTCAGCAGACACTGCAGACATCTAAAGCCGAGAGCTTGAATTGTAACAAAACATTTCACTTTTCCCAGACGGTGTTCTCCTATTCAAGGATGTTTGTGAAACCATGCTGCCAAATCTGTGATTTCACAAACTTTTCCACGGTGATGACATAAACAGTGAGTAGTGATTTATCTGAGGGATCAAGCTGCACTAGAAGGGGAATGTGAAAAAATGTGCATCTGAAGGCATTCTCTCCCCTGAGGAAGGATGAAAGCTCATATACATGTATAAAATGAACGACACACCTCAGACCAGACAGAATGCAAGATTTTTTTGGTCTTCTTTCTGAAAATCCATGTCAAATTCAATGAACTGAAAAAAATTGCAAAATAAAAAGCCTTTTTTTCAAAAATGGAGTTAGCTCTGTCTTACCTCTTAGTAAAGCAAATTTGTGAGATTTGCACAGCAGAGCATTAAGAATAGTCTCCATAACTCACTGAGTTTTCCCTCTTCCTTTTAAACTAGTAGATGATGTCTTTCTCAGGGAAGATCAGATTTTGCTCTCAGTTACATCTACATCAAAACAGAAGTAATGACACTCACTGGGGCAAAATTATTCCAGATTTACATCTCTCTCACAGACAGCAACAAGAAAGAACAGTTTAAAGACAATCCAGTTAATTAAATCTAAATTCATCACACTTTTTAAAGTTATGAGCAAGAAGAAAACCTAGACTTAGCATGTTAGTCTTATTGCCAAGAAGCACTCACTATAAAACCCCCTTGAATTTAAAACTGAATGTGCACATATATTGTAGTAGGGAAGTTATGGCAGAAAGGAGAATAACTTTCCAAACTTTGATAATTGCTTGATCTGGAGTTTTGATTAAATGGTCCTTCCAGTATGAAATTATCCTCTAAGAGGGCCACAGTCTTGAATTCCCCCTCATATTTCCTTAATGGTTTTCACATTTTATTTTCTCTACTGCAGTCAAAACAACTTCTTTGGCAGTCATATCTTCCTGCAGTACACAGCCTGTGTGACCACTCTTATCCCCACAGAAGGCACCTGGGACTACGTTCTCTCCCGGATGAAAGTGAGAGCATCTGTCTTCACCATTGAAATTAAATACTTCTCATTTCTGCAGAGCTCTTAGGGCTTTGGTTTAAGTGCTGGGAGAAAGTGAGGATATCACACAGGGCTGCTTATGCAATTATCAGGTCATGTATCCACGGTACACAAGGGGGTTGGGGAGGGAGAGATGTGTGGCCAGTTACCTGCCCCAGCACCCACACCTTGTCCTGGTGCCTCTCCCTCCATGCTCCAAACCTCCCCCCTCCCCGCCCAGGTTTACAGCAGCCAGTGCTGTTTAGAAGAACCACATAATCTGAAAGTGCTTTTTAAGATTCGTTTTTCTCCTCAAAAGAGATGCTCAAGTGAGTCAAAAAATTGTGATAAAGCTGCCTATAATATAACCTATCCCGTAGTTTATCATGTACTTACTTGAGTACCACTCACAGTTGGGCAGAATCATGCAGGGAAACAAATGCACCAGAAAGGATAAACTCGGTCTCAAAACAGTACTCTGAAGGTCAAATGAGAATCAACATCTCAAAAGCAAGAGGAAGAAACAATGATCTTGCTAATCTTGGTTCATTTTTTTTGGTGTGCACCATCACCACCACTCCCTGTCTAAATGAAGACACACTATTGAAGAGCCAGAAGCCTGGAAAGACAAATATTCCCATCACCAATAGGAGGGCTGTACTCCTTGTGATCAGTCACTGTTGCTAACACATCCAAGGTTTTCTCTGCATGTTTCTTCAGCCTGGGCTCCTTGTGGTTTTATCTTTTTACTTGGCACTTTCCCATTGAGATTCAACTTTTTCTTTGAAGATCTACCCTCTGCAATCTGCCTTCTTCCAAACCAGCAGCCAGAACGCAGTGAACCAGAAGGCTGCTCTCTCCCAGTCTCTCTCAAAATAGCAAAGAGAAAAAGGCAAAGAGGAGAAAGGTCTTGTCTTAGGAAAGCAAAGCCCAGGAGTGAAGAAGGCATGAGCTTACTGTGCAGTGAGGAGTGCACCTGTGAGCTGCAGCTTGGGTGGGTTGGCATGGGCCAGGGGACATTGCTCCCACATCCTTGTGCCCATCCCAGACCCAACACTGCTTCCTTTCCCACTGCCTGACATCATCACCCAGAAACTTCCAAAAGCAAAATCCTTTTGCCTTCTTATCTGCATCATCCAAAACCATTTGCAAGTTGAAAATCAGGGCTGTGACGTACCCAGAGTTCACTTACCCAGAGTAAATTTAATGACTAACAGCAGTTATTGTTTGTTGATCTGTGGAGCCTTGTGTCCTATCACTTTATTAAAATGTCTACATGTATTTATCCACATTCAGGAGGTGTTTAATCTTCTCTGTGACCACTAATAAAAAATCCCTGCCAATATTTGATATTAAAGTACTAGGCCTTAGTGAAGTGCCAATTTCCAGGAGCCATGAATAAAAACTCCCTTATGAACACACACGAAAAATTTAAAAATACTAGATTATTTGAGTCAGATGGAAAACAAATAAACCCCACCACAAACACCACCAGAAAAAATATGCAAAAATCAAGACAGCCACATTTTAAGGATGTGTTTTACTTTTAGTGGTTGATGGTTCTGTTAACGGCAGCTAAAGGGAAAAGAATTACTGGGGTCATCTGTGATGGCAAGGAGGTAAGAAGTAACACCCCAGCCTCCCAACCAAGTGAATTGCAGAGGGGAGAGCTGACACTGTCTGTGCCTCTGGTAGCACTGCTGGGGCTGCTCCCAGCTCAGCTCCCGGTGCTGGCTGGGCATCAGTAAGGGCGTTCCCCGGGGAGGGCGGGATCACTGCTTTCTGAAGAATACACCAGTCACACTGAGTGGGTATTGTTAAAAAAGAAAGAAAGTACTTTTCCAATTACTAAAATACGTGGATCTTATCCTTCATTACACCCTTGGCTTTTTTATAATAACTCACATTTATCTGGGGCCACTGAAGACCCTTTGCAGCAAGCCAAGTGAACTCAGGTCACTCTGCACCACTGGATTTCTATTTGCAGCCCCAAAGAGCCACGTTGAGAGGTTTCTCAGCCACCACAGGGTGCTGAGAGCCATCCTGCCCAATGTCTGGTGGTTCATGGTATAGCCAGGCTCCCGAGAGGCAGGTCTAGTCCATGACGAAAGGCCAGGTAAGCATCACGGAGCAAGACTAAACTTGCCTGAGCATGACAGCTGGCTGAAATCAAGGTTACTGTAGGCTGCAGGAGCTCTTGCCCTGCCATTCCAAGCCACAACCGAGCAGAGAGGTCAACATTCTGCTGCAATACAGTATGTCTCCCAGCTGAGTTAAATCAGAAATAATAATAATAAAAAATTGAATTCACATACTGAGTTAACATACATGAGATTTGGGAAGAGCAAATGGGAGGGGGCGATGAACAGACAGAGTAAGCGCAGTCGGCTGCCCACCACTAATTCAGGCCAGGGTTTGCACAGCCACTGAGTCAGCTTCTGGGCTGTGAACAGAAAAATCCAAACACCAACCAGCAAAACATTACACGTGGCAGAAACATCCAGGCACTCACTTGGGGCATGGACTCTTCACTGGATCTGTCACCCACACAAGTCTGCTTTTCACATTTCAGCGGATGAGAGGAAAGCAGGGTAACAAAATCACTGAGACACAGGATGGTGTCAGCTCTCCCACCCACAGGTACACTCCTCCTCTGCCCTTGCTGGCTGCTACCCAGCAAGGCACTAGGAATTTGATAGGACAAACCCATCCTCAATAAATTCCTCGCATCTTATTTAGGAATAGAATTATGCCCAGCAAGGGACAAGGGAGTTACACACCAGGTATTACCCAAGATTTTATTGCTGCTGGTACCATTCATGTACGACTCACAGGCAAACGATGCGAGGCCAGATGGGAATTACTCACAGTATTTGGCGTGACACAATGTCTTACTATGAAGAAACAAAGGTCACTTTGGTCCACTTGATGCCAGAGGCTGATAAGTCTGAAGTCAGTGAAAGTCACTGCTTCTTCAGGCCCCTCTGAAATACATGCTAGGGCCATTTAGGTTCCCCTGGGGACACCAACATCTCCGCCACCTCCATCTCTACTGCCCTCCAGGGCAATATGTGCCAGGATGTGGAGGCACCAAGCAGGGCAAGAAGGGAATAATGGCAAAGAACTCTTGCAGTGTTCTTACACAAAATCACCATGCATCTCTGTTCTTCCTCAGGAAAAAAGCAAATTATAGCATTAGGGGATGATCTGCATAGCTGGTCAAGGCTGCTAATTGTCAAAGAGGCTCCAATGTACACACGTGTATCTGACATTACACAGAGTAGAATATGAATTTTCCTGTGGACGATGATACAGTTCCCTTCTTAATTTCCAGAGCTACAACAATGAAATTTGAAATGGTCTGTATAAAATAATTTCCTTAATACGCCCTCTGACTGACAGCATGAGGGGGATACCACATGCCTAGGATTATTAAACCAAATTCTGCCCTCGCCTAACACCATCTTCTTACTTGCACAGATAAAGACATGGGGGAGAGCACAGTCCACAGCACACAGCAAGTAACAGGAACAATAAATGCAGTTACCTGTGCCCTGAAGCAAATACATGTCCCTGAACTGCTGCCATGGGAAAATACCCTGTTGAAACTACCAGCAATTTAGCCCAGAATTTCACATCATGTTTGTGCCTGCAGCACTGGCAAGAACACTGGAGGGGTTTTCCCTATGGATGCTTAAGTATTCCCGGTGACAGGGTCTCTGGCAATAGCCTAAAACATGCAAGAAAGTGCTTGTCCAGATCCATGCTTTATGGCCCAACTCCAGGACTGCCTTAAATAATTAGGCAACGTTAGCTTTATTTTTTTTTTTTGCAATGCAAAAACTGCAGTCGGGAAAATGAACAAGGGCAGTGTGAAGCAGCTTTCAAAGTATGGTTAATCCACATGTGAATTTGACAGTATTTCTTTAAAATCTCCACTCTTTTTTTTTGATCATCTGCATAAATGACAAAGTTAATATCCCCAGGAAGACTGACTCATCTGGGAAAAGTCAAAAGCTCCCAATTATTTCTCTTGTACCTGTCCCTTCTTGCTTTGCAGCTTATTATTTGTAAAGAAGAGAACAACTGTTAACCAATAGACAACATGTTCATACTACCCCACCTTCCTTTTCAAAGCTATCAGAGATCACACCCTATTCTTCCCCTCAAAGATACACAGCTGAGCCCCTCTCTGCACACAGAAGGGGCTTTGCATGAGCAGTGGCAAGATTGATATTCTTTTTCCCTTCTCAGTATTAGCATAACCCTGTCTGCTTCCCCATCCTTTCTGCTCTTGAAATCTATTTTATGGATGAAAAATTATTGAACCCAAAATCTGAGAAGTCTGTTCTTGGAACTGGAGAGGGGGAACAGGAGAGACATGACTGCTCCTAAAGATTTATAAATTTTTTGCAGTCTTTCTTTTCTTTTTAGCAAATCATCAGAGCTCACTGTCGGTACCAGCACATGAATACATCTGCAATGACATGTGTCACATTAATGAAAATACCTTTAAAAATGCAAATTATTCATGCCCCATTAACTATGAAGGGCACACCTGGGTGCAGCTCTCTGCAGCAGGGATTGCTCCTGACCTGGCAGAGCCTGGCCTTTCAGCTTAAATCCAGCACAGCTGCCTGCAGAGACACGGGACAGGAATTTGGTGGCACTCAAAACTGTGACAGTGACTTAGTGAGAGCATTTTAATTCCTATGGGAAGGTTTTGCAGGGAAGGGGATAGCAAGATCTCTCTACCTCTCCTTTTTTTTTTTTTTCCTATTACAGCCAGATGCCTCATTTTCAGTCTGTTGTGGTGAGAACAGAAAGTCAGTATCTAGTTACCAGGAGGGGTTTATGTACTGATACTCTTTATATTTACATAGTCTTTAAATATTTTTATTAGCTCCTAAACAGTTCATCCTGCCTGCCGATGACTTGCTTCAGGGCCTCACAGATCTGTCTGGTGGGAATAAGGGTGAAAAAAGGTGAGTTAATTTTGTACTTTTTAACTAACAAACCCACTCATGCTAGGTCTCCTCAAATAAAAGTAGAATTTCACTGGGGAAGGTTTGAGTAGAAGGGGTGGTTATTCCCATTCTGCTCTCTGCCTTGTGTTTACCAGGAGTGGCAGAATTACACAGAAACTAAGCAGTTTATACAACCACCTGAAATAACAGGATTTGTACTGTTTTAACTCCATAGGAGTTGGTGACTCACCAGCAATGATACTACACTTCAAATAAAGATATTCGGCTCCATTTTTTCAGTTTAGCAATTGAGCCTAGCAGGAGAGGGAAGGGGGGGTCCAAGCTGTCATTCCTCTATTAATATTCCTTCAATAATTAGCTGCTTCTCACAGTTTTCCCTTTTATTTCATGCCAGAAAGCAAGCCTTTCCATGAACAACATAGCAAAAGAGAGTGCTACTATTTTAAAGTGTCAGCGTTCGCAATATGAACCACTCTGTGTAAACAATGAGATCTTCTCTTGCCTTGAGTGAACCAGATGTTTCAGAAAAAAAACCCCAAACCTTCCCACATGGAAGATAGTTACAGCAGAGAAGAGGTTCTTCCACCAGATTGACTGGTGAACCTTTATATCACTGCTGGAACAGGTCTGCTTTTCACCTTTTTATTTCTTCTGGCTAATCTGCACTTTTCAGGCAGAGAGACATAAATCAGTTTTTCACAGTCACATCTTAATAGCCAAATCTTTAAATGCAAGGCTGTATCTTCTACTGTGCCTGCCCCCTCTCTCCTACAGAAACTGTCCTTGCTTTATTAAGATGCTGGATATGATTGATTGTAGTTTCTTGGTTTTTTTCTAACTCCCAGCCAAGGTTCATGGACACTGCTGGGCAGAGCATTCAACAATATTGCCTTCTCAAGCGGCAAAGAGAGAGAGAAGAGAACCAGGCTATGAAGATGCTTCTGTTCCTCCTGCCAAAGCCTGCTCACATCCCACCTCTGAGCATGGGTTAAAGTGAGCAAGGTTTTGGCTGTGGCTTGCTCAGAAGGGCTAACAGAGCAGGGATCAGCCCAACAGGACCTCTTTAATTAGTATCTGCAATGCTAATTTCCAATGGCAACATGCTGGACTTAGAGATAACTGAGAGATCATCTTACACCGTTTCATTCACCTCATTAGAGAGAAATCGGCGTTCAGTGTGTTACTGAAAGACTGCTTTTAGTCAACAGGAAAATAGCCAACACAGCCCTGTATGATATCCAAAGAAGCAAATATCTACATGATTTTCTTCCTCTTTCTATCATGAATCAAAGTTCAATTTCCTGCTAAGGTGATATAAACTTCTTTTCCTGAGGTAAACAGTCCTGTGCTTTCCCCCCTGGCTCCTTTTATTGTTGAAAGAAAACCTCAGAATTACACTAGTGAGAAATGAACTTGCCCTCTCTTCTGTCTTAATAAGAAAAATTGACTGTGGGTAATTGTGTTGTCTGTCTTTGTAAAAGCCAGTGTAGATGTAAAATGTTCATGGCCGAGCACAAATTATCTTCCACATGATGAATGTGAATACAGGAATTTGGTTTCAATACTGAAGTCAAGCATCTGATTTTATTCTCTGCCTAGAAAAACACAGAGCTGAATACTGGCAACTGCTAAAGAAATTAAAATCACAATGAAATAAATTTACTATGGTTGGGTACCAGAAAAGCATGGAGGCTTTGCACTGTAGGCTCTATGTCTTCTTGTAAACCATCAGTCAAGAAAAGATATTTTTAATCCTGTTTTCTAACAGGTTCACTCAAGGACCCCCAAGGAATCCCATTTTCAGATGTGTTTATACTTGTGTCTTTTCATCCTGGTGTTGGAATAGCACAAATTAAAACCAGAACCCCTATAACAAGGTACCTAAGCAAAAAATACAAACACGGTCTCTATCAAAAGAACCTGGGCTATAGGATCTCAAATTTCTTTAAAACACAGCTGCTGGGGCTACCATCCACACAGCTATCTGTTAAAATCTGTTAAATTGCTCAATCATAAAGGATAAGGCCTGGTTTACTATATAAAAGAAGAGCATCATAAAATTAGAAAATTAGGAACAAGCTGAATTACTCAAATCCCTTCACCAGATATGACACTCAAGTCTCTTCATAGCATCTGCTCTGCTACTAGGCAGGCTCAAACCAAAGCCTGAAAGTCAACAGGCTCCAGTGTCTGCTAGACCAGGAAGAGAAACCCTTTCCAGACTTGCCAGCTGAGCACTCTCTCCCATGTTCCGTGGGTTTGACCTGTCTGAACCACGGTTCTGGAAGACCTCTGCTTCTGGAAGGGGGCGCAGCAGCTAAACGGCCACATCTGCCTAGTCCAACTGAGATGATCTTAACTTCCGACAACTTCTTAACTATCCGTCGGATAACTTCCGACAAAATCTGCTTGGAATTCCAGATTTTGGGCAGAGGAGCAACTTTCCTGGAATGTATGTTCCCAGACAAAGCATTTCTAGGAGGGCTGCAATGATTACCTTCAAAACCAGAAACACACACTTTGCCTCTGTCATATTACTACACAAGAAAGTACATTTCTGGCACCCGTAAAAATGTATATTTGAAAAGAATTTCCCATCCTGTTGTTATGCAAAGATTGCTTGCAGGCAATAGACTACATAGCCTATTAAAAAGCTTCCAAATGACCCTAGAATTGATGAACAGGCAATCATTTAGTTTTCCAAAATAATTCCAAGTTGGTAAACATGACCTTTCATTTGCAAGGAAAAACAGAAGTTGTCTCTAGCACTCTCTTGGCTTTCAATTCACTGTGCAGTACACCCAGAGAATCTGAACAGCTTTTTTCCTCATCCTGTATATTAGAAATTCAGCTGAAATCTTTCCTGCTTAAACTTAATGAAAATTACAGAGTGACAAAAATCCTTTCTATCTTTTTTAACACCACTCACTATCAAATAACTTTTTGGAAGGCTCTGAAAGTGGTAATGCATAGACCAGGCTCTCTAATATGTTTGGTTTCCTAGACTGGATAAGTCTTTTATGTTAATACTCTTTATATGAAACATGGATGGATTTAATATAACTAAAAGAAACAAGAAAAAGTGCATAGCAATAGGGATAACAAAAAGGTAAGATGCTGTAGTATGGGGCAATATATTCCTCCTTGTGCTCTCCAACTGCACTCAGTGGTTTGGGACCATGGAATTTAAAAGGAACCTAGAGCACACTTCCAGCATTTTTATTATTAGAGATCGCTAAAGACATCTGAAGATTCTATTAAAATCCTAAATCTGTGAGACTGCTGTTATGAACACAATTATCCTAAACAGCAAAATCTGTTCAGACATACACCTTTTTTAGATCCCAGACAGACTAGTGACAATTTGGGGGTTGAAGATCTGCTTATATTTCAGTTGTAGGCAGTTTCCCTCAGAAAACCTCTTTGCCAAAAAATTATGATCATCTTATTTCTTCATAAACAATGTAATCACGAAAGAGAGAGAAAAGGGTTTAATATTAAAATATTTTGAAAATGTTCATGCACAAAATAATCTTCAAAGTTCGTTTCCGTCCTTTTTCAAAATTTGAGTTATAGATATGTCATCAGGAAACGGCCTCCTACGCTACAAAAGCCATTTTACCCATTTGAGAACTCTACAATTCTAATACAACTATTACAAATAAATACAACTAGTTATTGTTCTATCAAAGAATAAAGCTATTTCTGGCCCTAGTAGTGTTATTTGCAGACTAGACTGGATTGACAGTATATGCTATATGCTCGTTTAAATTTGTCATGACATAGCACCCTGCAAAAGAAAACAGTAAAGGTAAGCTCCTGTAAGGGTAGGGCTCTAGAGACAATGGCATGTCATTTTGACTCCTTCACTGGATGTCTGAATTATGATACTGAGCACAACCAGTTCCCTCATGCCAAATAAGAAGAGCAGAATTAACTTCTAAGAGTCTCATCAGAAACATATTTAAACATACACACAACAGCTTCATAGCTGCACTTAATCTGATATGCAGCCAAGATCCCAATGACTTCAGAAGAGCAGAATTAGGCACTTAATATTTGCTGAGCAAAGAAGTTACACCATATAACAAAGGCTAAGAATCTCTCCTGAGCTTCAAATACTATTAATCTGGGAAAATGCATTCATAGAGTCCAATAATTCTGCTTATAAAGTAGCTGGTTGTAAGAAGGACATCTAGCATGTACCTCTCCCATGAGTTCCAGCTTCAAATTGTTTTCCCAAGTTACCTTCTTCATTACGGCTTAGCACAAAACTCACTTACTTACACGTATGTTCTGAAAGCAGTTATGCTAAAAACGAACTACAAACAGAAAATAAATTTAAAACAGCAATTTTAAAGAATATCCATGAAATCTGCACACACACCTGATTTTTCCTCCTAATTTTCTATTTAAATATGTCTATTACTGCAGCAAACCCCTTCACTCTTCCAAGATACTTCATACTTCACTCAGTAGTACTGATAAACATTAGAGTAACAAAATGTTAACTATAAACAAAAATGTCCTGTTCTTCTTCACCCCTTCACCAGAAGAGCCAAAAAGCCTAAGTCTATGACACAGGTGTTATCCTTTTATTTTTTCAATGCACAGAACTGGATCAAAGTTCAGAGACTGAGAATGCTGAAGAAAAACAGACTGGAGATCAGTCAGCTGCTGTTAACCCAATTCATTTTCTCCCTCATACTGGTCTGGAGAAAATAACAAACAATTGGTTTAGGACCAACATTCCTTTCATGCATCAAATCAGCTCTTCTTTTATCTTGCTGGGAAGCAAAAAAAAAAAACCCCAACACCCAGATAGACAAATTATAACAAATGTTCTTACAAGATATCTCTGATATAACAGTATGCTGAAAACATCTGTACAACCAGATACAGTTCCTGTGTGCAAAACCCAGCTGAGATTGCACAGTCTCATGACCGCGATGTCATGATCCAAAAAAGGAAATGTACATCTATACAAAGCCCTTGAAGTTATCAAAATTCAATTTAAAACTAAAGGAGACAGAAAAGAAATATTTCCTGGCCAGATATATCTCCAGGATTTATTAGACAAGAAGGCTTCTTTGCTGCTTGAGAGAACTTCTGCTTAACTGCACATGGAGATAGCGTATCACAGAGCTCTCCAAGCAAACCACCACCAGCACTGTAAGATGTGAGGTCTGACGCTTCCCAAAAAGTGGAGAAGAAGGTCAGTACACACAGTCCTTAACCAGGTGGGATTCAATTGGGAAAGTGCTCTATTCAGGCATTAGGCTTCAACAACAGCAGTGATAATGTGCCTGTTGCTTAAAGAAAGGGCTGAAGTGTCTGCAGTGCTTCAAGCATAAGGAGCAGTATCTTGTGGGCTGCATAGTAACATTACTGGAAAAAATGAGACCTTACACTTAAGTCAGTGTAGATCTCAGTGTGGAAGCCTCTGGACCAGCCCCTGCTTATTTTAACGTCATGCCATTAAACCTAAAACCTAACGTGTGTACTTTTGATTTTCACAAAGCCTGACCTTTAACAACAAGCCAGTGGTATTACACAACAAACACCAACAAAATACCCATTGCTACAGAGGGATAAAAAAGAAAATCCTGTTCCCAAGGGGAAGTCAGGCTTCAGGACTGAAAGGCAGTGCCACCTGCCTCAGCCTACGTCATGGGTCACCAGCATGGCCCCAGTCAACCTAAGAGGGTTTATAAAATTTCTTTTTTAATAGAAAAGCCACAAACCACATTCTGTGGCCTCGGGAGTCACCAAGACATCCACGAATCTCCGCAATGGCCAGGGTGTCCCTCTGAAGAGCATGTCCATGTTAGTGCCTCAGGTGAGGCAAAGGATGTGCTGGTAAGAGGTCTCTTTGTTTCATGAACACCTGGACACCCTCCCCAGTGCTCATTTGGGCTTTTTAAGGGCACTTTGAATGATTGATTCTGGCACTGACTCCACTGGGTGCACACTGCCTCAAGCAGAAGCCCCAGTCTCGTATTTCCTGCCAACCAGCAGAAATTAGGCAAATACCAACGCCTTGATAATTTTGCACCTTGGTACCATGTTGGAACAAGGGGAGATCATGCACTAAGACTTCCCTCCATACCAGTTCCAGGACAAAAAAGGCTCCAGGCTTTCCCTATTGCAGTAGCCAGTAATGCAGCTGCTGAACACCCAGTGCATCAGCAACGTGAAGACAATCCAAAGGCGTCTGGTCAATTCAAGTGGCAGGGGTTGAGCCTGCATGTGGTAGGAGAGGCCAAAGAAAAAGGCAACACAAACAAAACCTAACCCCATGCCCCCGATTTCCTCCTTCTAAACAGTACCAGAATAAGCCAGATGTGCATGTTACTGCCTTTCTCTGGAAAAACTCTTCTATTGCAGGGTTTTTCCTTCTTCCTTGTCACACAAGTCAAAAAAAAAATGTGGCAAAAAGAAACATTATGAGCAGTTCCCTCAAGAGGGAGGGAGAGAGATGCCTAGAAATATAATACATACTGACTACAAAGACTGCTGGATTCCAGGCAAAAAAAATTGTATCTCAAGCAAACCAAAGAGTGATGGCTCAGACTCCACTGATCAGCTTCCAGATGGGGAGGAATTCATTTTTCTTGCTGCTATTCTACATCTATTAAAAAAGACAAATAGGGCTCTGACTACAAAAAAGTGAGATAATATAATTAGCCAAATATTTGTATAGGAAAATGATGGAAGCTTTGTAGGAGGCATATTGATTGGGAATGAATAACAAAGAGGCTGGCAAAAGGACTCCAGGGTAGCTTCTGCTCATCACCCAGAGGGAAGAGGATCATTAAGGGAAAGAACACACATGCAACTTACCCTAAAATCTAACTGAACTCCTTCTCCTGCTCTGTTTGTAGCATAAGCTACAAGCCAGTCTTGTACAAGGCGTGCTAGAAGCCTGATCCTAGGGTTTCAAAGTATGTAAGTGAAAGAAAGCACCTGCTGTGCTCTAAAAGAGATAGTGCCCAATGTGCTCTAATAACTTGGTTTAGCCATAGCTCGCGACTGTGGTCCTCGGGACCATGGTGGAGAGATGGTGCAACGGCAACACTGAAGGGCTCATTGAGAAAGGCTGTTGGTGATACTCTTCCTTCTTGCCACCTCTCTGGGGCCAGCTGAGCCCTGTTCCTTCTCTCCATGTCTCTGGGGTTTTGAATCCATTGCAAAACCCCTCTTTGAGAGCGGGTGTATTGATTAACCTTTAGGGAAATGTCTCACCAGACGAATTAAGTCAGGTGACATTTTATAGGCAGTCAGTGATTTTCCAGGAATGTTTCTGTACTCAGCAGTAACATATTTGGATAAAATTTTACTGTTGTTCCTAAGGCTTAGAGCTGGAAGGAGAAATGAGGACACTTGCGTGATGAGAAATGCGAAACAAGTGGCCCCAGTCTTCCCCTCTGTGGCATGTTTCCTCTGAAGGACCACAGATGAGAAGTGCTGGCATATGTTAGGAAATACATATGTTTTGCTTTTCTAACAGTCCTAGACTATTACTCCCTAAAAGTTTGAGGCCAAACCTCTTAAATCATTAAGTTTTCATTCAGAATTCCAGCATAAAGAGACCAAATCAACAGTGCAAACTATTTCAATTTCTCTCCTCCCCAGGGCATTTTCTCTCTATACCACAGGCTTCCCTCCTGAAAACAGTCATCCCCAACTCCCCAGACAGCCTCTCCACATCAGCCTCTTTTGGGAAGCTACTGATTTTAACCCTGCAGCAACACTGCCCCTTGACTAACCTGCACATGGGCAAAAGCCTGCACAACTTACTCCCCTGACTACACACCCTCTCCAGACAGGAGCCATAGCTGGCAAAGAAACTTTTCTTAATTTTATTAAAATGCAATTTACTTTAAATGGAGGCATGTTTTGGCTGGCAGATTTAAAATCTCAAACATTTCAGTGGAAGGATGTAGCCATGCCTCTGCGCCAACTCGGAGGACATTCACCATTTTGTATGGCAGCGCTGAAACATAACAGGAACAGAGAGAACCTGCTGCCTTAGAGCGCATGGATGTCTCCAAAACCATTCACAAGGAGAATGGAAACTGATAGTAGACTGGATCTGAGCAGTGGAACAGTTCAAAGCCAGGCTGGATGGGGCCCTGAGCAACCTGATCTAGTGGGTGGAGTCCCTTTCCATGACAGGGGAGCTGGAACTAGATGATCTTTAAGGCCTCTTCCAACTCAAACCGTTCTATGTCATCTGGATGGACCTTGTCTGTGAGGCAAGGTGAGATATGAGCTCTGTTACCAGCAACTAGTAGCCCTGCAGAGTTTTATTAAGAACAAAACATCTCCCCACACAACCCATGCCAGAACTTAAGGTTTACACTTATCAAGAAGGTAATAAATAGGGCAGAGAAGAAGGTGTGGCCACAAGAATGCTTGTTTACTCTCATGAGGAAATGAGATATCATTCTGGGTATCATGCTTTTCTTCTCTACTGCAGATACAGAAAAACTTTCAAAAATATCACAGGAGCATTTCAATGACATATTTACGAATAGGTGCTTGTCAATTGGGGTGGTCCAGAACCATTTTTTAATAACAGGATCATGTTTCCTTCTTCCAAATGCAGAGCTATTTAGAAGCTGAGCAGTATACCACAAATAGAAATATGAACCAGAGTGGTCTGCACTAAAAAGCCACAGACTTATTTTTCCAATGTATGGACCATAAATATTGTTAGAGAAGAGAAACACTAAACATACACCATCTGGCACACATCTTTAACTTACACACCAAACTTGTTAGCAGCCTTATTCCAACCATGGATCTATTCTATTGAGGACATTCCAACTTCTAATGCCGTATTATATTGTTTCAATACACAGCTGAAAAGCTTCCACTATAAATAATTTTTCTGCTTTTTTGGAGCCCTGTTTGGCTTTCTGATGGTCTACAAAGGTCTAGGAACTCAGCTGGTTGAAATCAAAGCAGCTTCAGTGCATGAGACTTTTCAGATAGCAACAAGTTCTCTAGCAGATCGTACTGTAGTGGCTGTTGGTGATAAGGGGAAGGGGCTGGAAGAGATTGTGGTGGTAGCAAAGGAGCTGTTAAAGCTTGGTTGAAGAGCCTCAGCTACTTAACCAGAAAAGCTCCACTAATATTTCCCAAACTTCCTTTTCAAAGGGTGTGCATAGTAAATGACAATACCCAATATGCCACCTTTTCTGCTTGCATGACTGCACAGAGCATAACCCATAAAAAAGAGAGGGCGAGCCTTTTAGGTGAAAAATTCAAATGTTAGGATGCTAATTAGGTGCCCAGTCCCTGCAAAGCAGAGCAGTTTATAAACAATGAATCCTTTCTGAGAAGTCCAAGTGCTGGGGTTTAAGCGTAACTGCAAACCTCTGATCCCCTCCCTGTGTTTCTGCAATCGCAAACTCTCTCCACATGCAGTGTGCACCTAACTACTACATTCAGAGCTCTTGCTGTGTTGAGGGGTTTTATTACAGATTCCTGCAGAAAACTAATGAGCAATAAACCCATAGACGTCAGTAATGACCATGACGAGGGTATTCTTACAAAGTTTCTCTGAATCACCCAGTTATTTATCAGTTAACTAGAATAAATATTGACTTGTTCTCTGCACTGTCCTCTACAAATACAAACCCACGAGAGAGCTCAAAAGGCTAAAAAAAAAATCAAAGTTGCTAGATAAGTATGAAAAAGAGCTGGTTATTTGCCCTGGGATTTTCTTGGTGTTTCAGATTTCCAGTTTATCAGATGTTGGCATTTAGAGAATAATCTTAAAGAAAGAAGACCTGATATTAATATAAAAACCTGAGTAGCTGAAGGTTTTTTTGGTTGGTTTGCTTATAAAGAAACCATCCAGAAGAAAAACAAAACCAGGAGACCCCTTTTTCATCTGTGGCTAAGTTTTCTTTCCAGGAACAGATAAACACTCATACTCTGATTTGCATGGGTTTGAAAAAGGCAATGACAATTAAACCTGGAGCAATTTCCTGCATCTTTAGCTACAAGTTTTCTGCTTCTCTTTCTCCTCTATGGCATAAATTCTTATCCGAGTGGTTTCATTTTTGGCACCCCAATTGAGGCATCTTTCTTTCTATTTTCCAACAGAATCAAAATACCTGCAAAAATACCAGTCACAGTCTGAGGGATGCAAAAGAGCCCCTGAAAGCAGAAGCCCTCAGCATCTCCATCTAAGTACTTGGTCAATAAAACACTCAAAACCAGAGAGCACTTGACAATGTGATGCTTTTGTTTACGTGCCTCTATCTCACCCATAAGAAGTAAAAAAGTAGTGAAGACAATAGAGAAATCAGTCTCCACTCAAAGTCACTCATGCAGATCAAACATGAGTGCAGGCCTGGCTGCATGTGACCTCATATGTAACTTCTGTTACTGTAATAACAAAACATATAAAAGATATGGGCTCTAAAAAAAGCACAGTCTTTCAGTTCTCCCCCAGGCCCCTTAACTAGCAAACAAAGGCTCTAGGGCACCGGAACAGAAAAAAATTCCATTGACCTTGGTGCTGCTTGGGTTAAAACTTAAACACCTCTCTTCCTGGGCACCAGCATAAAGTTTGCTCTTCTATTCCTCCACCACTGGGCAAGTTGAACAAAGCAACTCCTACCCAGCTGTGAGGTCATGGAAGGGTAGGCCAGAAGTGATGGAAAAGGAGGTCATGAGAACCCAAAAAAGGAGGGGAACTGGGGTTACCATGATGAGGCACCATACCCAGGAGACACAGGAAACATCAACAGAGAAGAAGCTCCTTAATTCTACCACTCACACAGTACTTGGTGCTCAAAAGTAACACCGAGAAGGGAAAGATGAAGCCCAAGAAGAAACACTTTCAGGAGTAACTGGTTATGGTTAAATGGTCTAAATTATTCTAGATTATAAGAGACACTTGTAGCCTGAAAGAGTCTATGATGTATGTATCAGTGTTCTGCTGCTGGTTTACAGGTAAAAAACCCAAACCACAATAACAACAAGTTCCCTTAAAAAACTCTTATAAGAAAGTAGTATAGCAGCAGAACTACCTGTTCAAGGCAGTGAAAAGTAAAAATCTTTCCATTTTTATGAAAAGAAAAACCTAAACACTCTGTTTGGATGGCTGCCAGACTAACACTTTCTGTCTTTTAGTTGCCCTACAACTGTGCATCTGGTGAGCCTTACCTAAAAGGGTATCACTCTAGAAAGCGAAAGTGCTCTTTCCCTGATGCTTTTCTTTATGCGTGAACATGGAAATTATGGAGGCAAATGAATTCAGCTCCTCAAATAAATATGAAAAGCATGTATTTAATGCCAAGATACTGAACACACTAATTTAATTGTTTTTAATAAAACATGGGCTTGAACAAAGTGTTTTTAATAAAGATCAGACACCAAAAGCTTCTTTTAATGTTTTTAAAACCAGTTTTAATCTCACACTTAATGAGATATATTTCGCTTTTCTAGAATTCCAGCCCTCTTAAAGATAGACTAACTTAAAAGAAAAGAAACTCAACTGGCTTCAAAGTCACTCCAGCTGCATGGCCCAGCTGGAGGGAGACAGAAGGCGTGATTCCCTGTTGGCTCCTTCAGGGGCTGGAAGGGCCCAGTGCTGTCCTTGACAGTTTGTTACTTTAGGCCAGTGCTGGGGGGAGGAGAAGAGACACAAAGTTAAGAGGTGTCAGAATGTCGGATGACTGGGTGGGAATTCTCCCCCAGTTACCCTTGAATTTGAGTGCTGAGAGGTACCTATGCTACTGGATGCTCTCCTGCTGCTGCCTCTGCTGACAGGCTCCATCAGACCCTGGGGCATTAGGCAGGAGTCCACCCATTCACTTCAGTACCAGATCCCCAAGTAAGTAGGTGGAATTTTAATTAAAGAAAGAGAAAAAATGTTAATCTTATTAATAACCCTGAAGGGGAAACCCCACTAAGATGAAAGCCTTGTTTTGTAGGAGTGCATGAGAAGAATATCCCTATGACTGGCATGTGCAGTGCATTTTGCTGGTCTGTCCATCCATCCTTCTCTTCAGGAACTTTTGGTCAGTGGGGGGTTTATTGTGTGAGAGGGGATAACATCATGCTCTTGTCACTACTCTTGTACTAGGTACCAGCAAAGCCAAGGGAAGAATGTGCTGAATAATAAATAACACATTAAATCAGTACAATCATCCAAAATGCAGTATTCTAGTGATGGTCTCTGCAGTGTTGCACTTGCAGTGGGATTTTTATAAAGATATATTTTTGTGAGGCACACGGCAAAGTACATTACACTTTGTAATGTAATGAGGCACGTGATAGTAAATACTTTAAAAAAAGAAATGCAACTATGGCAAGTGATGACAATCAAATGAATCAAAGAGCACCACTAGTATTTAAAAATATTACTCTTCAGGTAATTGCATAATCATAAGGGCTGCAATTTGTGTTACGCTGGCTGTTTACACATATAATCGAAGTAGACTCAGAGCCAATAACAATAACTGATCACAGGTCTTATTTAAAAACATGTCTGCTCTTCTGTTAAAGAAGTGAAGAAAAATCCCTCAACATCCAAACGATTTGGTGAAACTTGTAACTGGCTGATGGATGAGAAAGAGACGCAGGTTACAGAAAGAAAAGGGAATTTTGTTGAATAAATTTTCAGGGACTATTTTAGCAATTTATGTTCTACTTTGCAGCTGTGAAAGCTCTTATTCACTTGACTTGGAAGTTTAAATAGTCCCCTACCCATAAGTAAGTAAATGAAATGGAGTATAGATGATAATGTTTGTAAGCTCTGGCCTCAGAGCTCCCTTTGAAATCAAAGAAAGTAAAGAGTGTTTATCATCTAAGAAACTTTTAAGTGTCCATTTGTGCCCTTACTTTGCAGGTTTATCTCCTGTTGACTTAAACCAAGGACAAGATTAGACTCAACAACTAAATTCCCATCCGTTTGTTTAAGCACAGGACCATTTTCTGCTCTGTATTTCACAAGTCTTGGATTCTTGGGCTGTGGCTTAGATGCAATTGCTGTAAGAAGAGATTCCAGTGACCATGAAATGAAAATAAAACACTTGTCTGGCAAGTGGAATGACACTCAGTTCATCAGAAAGGGCTCTCTGTTGGCGAATGCCATCCAAGCCACCCTGTAAATAAAGTGGGTTTATTTGTATTAGGCAAACAATAGATAATCTAGTTTTTCTATCTGGTGAGTTAAATCCACATAACATATCCATGAAAATTTTAGTTTTAGGGGATTTTTAAATGCTCTGAGCAGATAAACAAAATTAATCATTTTTCAATGCTCTTATAACTTTACCAGCTATGAAACAAAGGCACAAGACAAGCAGTCAAAGACCAGCACCATATATTTTATTGAACACACCTTGTCAATATTGTGCTGGATGTCTTTCTTTAGCAGTTTGATACAGTGTACGGCACTGAACTGGTTATGTCACAGGGTTTTTACCTGGCAATAGAACTTCTTGCATGCAGTTCAGTGCTACTTAAATTGGAAACATTTATTAATTTCAAAAATTTAATTATGTTCTCTAAACAATGAGCTGAGAATTCATGCTTGGGAGATGGCTGTCATTAGTATACCCTGACCACAATGAAAAGAACATGCGAATTTTATATAATTTCGTCATTGCATCTGCTTCAGCAAAATTAATCCAAACCTTCCCTGAAGTCTAAAGCCTGCCATTTCCAGGAGACATCTGAAATTTAACAATATTCTTGTGTAATACATGGGATGAGTTATGTCCTAAGTGGGTGTGTAGTTTGATACCATACCAATATATTTTTTCCATCAATAGGAACTGCCATCTGCACAGAAACAGAAGTTCCAGAGAATGAATGTTATCACCAAACATTATCCCCTGGGACTCAGCCTCAGGAATTATGTTTTTCTCTTGCAGTGTGGAAAGCTGTTCAGTGTGCCACAGCTCTGGGAGCATTTTGGACGGCATGTTCTCTCATTAACTTGAGAAACATAATAAATGACAGGGTTTGCATTTGACTGCTAAAATATGCCTCTCACCTTATTCTCCTTGGATACACCTAGAAGGCACCAATTAAGAGTCCTAAGGCATGACTTGTGAACACAAGGGTATTCACTACAGCAACTGGATGCACTTAAGAAAAGCCAAGACCAGCTCCAAGAGTAACATACTGGCAATTGTGATTGTAGTGGTTCTATTACTGGTGCTTCAGATGGTTTTGGAGCTATAAAGGAGAAAGAAGAGGTTCAAGGACCCTGTTTTTCACATCCAGCAAATCCAAGCAGGCTTTTTCTGCATTCCCTCATAGCCTCCAAAACACTCAGAGTTTAATTAGCAGATGGCTTACACATATTTTTTCAAGACCATTAAAACTGTTTGAAGATGGATGAAGTCTCCTCTCAGCAACTCACTTGGATTTTGGGCACAGGAACGCAGTGAGGGACAGGCAGGCCACCCTGGGAGTGGTGCTGCCCAGCCCCTCTCCTCCTTCACGATCCCAGCTCAGAAGATCCCCACAAGACACAGCACAAGTGTCTTCCTGGCCATAAGCACACTCCACACTCACTTGCAACACACATTCACCCCTTGCTTGTGTGTCTCCCATAAAGCCCCTTCAAAACATTTTAAGGAAATACTAATCTAATTAATGTTGAACTACAGCAGCAGTCAATAGCTTTATTTGGGTGTTCTAGCTTAAAAAAACAAACCACAAGAAAGAAATGCTATTTGTCTAGCAGAGTTCTGCAGACTTGGATGGTTGACACAGGAGGACATGTGTACACCGAGACCTGGTGCTTGTGTGCACTCATGCAATTGCAAAGGCTTTACAGGCCAAAACGTCCAGCTGCTCACCCTGCACCCAGTCTTGAAGAACACAAGCCTGTGGTACAGTATGAAAGTAAATCTGGGGTTCAAAGATCACGTAATTATTTTCTCCTGCCCATTTGCCCTAACATGGATGACTTACAGTCTTTCCCTTCCTGTTCTACAATAATCAGCGTAAAGTTCCTGACAAAAACTAAATCCTGTGATTTGTGTCATTCACAACAGTTTTTCTAGTGGCTCACCTACAGGTTGGCTGGGTTACCTACTTTATATCTGAATTCCAACCAGAGCCACAGGTTATCCCAAAGAGATGCTAAGGATTCACATCCCCCCAATCAGTGTGCTTCATAATCTCCAGAAGATCTGCTTCAGAATTCTCAGCATGTTATTGGTAATAGCTTTCATGCTCTCCCATTAGCACATTAAAGACCAACTGCAACTGCACCCACAGAACAGGATAATTAGGTTAAACTGGCAAACTTCTGAAGCAGCTTCTCTATAAATAAATAATACCATATAATATAAATAATAACCCATTGATATATACTAAATAGTAAAATAAGGGGAGGAGGAGCTTTTCCATCTTCCCTTGAGCTGACTATAACATCCCCTCCTCAAGCCCCCACTTTGCTGCTGGAATGGAAGAGGACCTGGGGGCTCCTGGCTGCAGCCCTGGGAGCAAGAGCTGTGCAAACCCCATGGGGATGGCTGGACCAAGAACTGAGGGCAGCTGGTGGTGGTGGCTTTGGGGTCAGGCATGAGAGCTGCAGGTCCCACCCGGAATTAAGTGGGCAGAGTGCAGGTGGGGCAGTCACATAAAATGCCATTTTTGCTTGCAGCTAAACTGCAGATGCACAAGTTCACAAAGGGCCTTGAGATCCCTAGGGAACTCTGTGCTTGGAGTGCAGAATATGCATTATCAACACAGTCTGGATCAAATACATACACTTGCCTTTAGAGAGGATATGCATTCATGGTCCAAAGCCAGCCAGGGCAAACAGGGAACAGTCCACAAGGTCCTGCCAGGGCACAGTGCAGGCCAGCCAGCATCACGGGGATAAGGCTAAACCTAGCACACATCAGTGGAAGCCAGCAAGTGTGCATGTGCACAAGCAGGCTGGTGGCTGGCAGTACAGCTGGCCATCACTAGGACAGCCTTCAGCAGCCTTTCACCAGCACTGCCCTTAGCTGGGAGCATGTTCACCATGAGATCTCCACCAGCTTGCATGGAACACAGCAGTCCCACTTTGGTGCCAGGAATAACCCAGGAGAAAAACCCTTGGTGAAACTTTGCAGCCGATTATCTTGACCCTAACAATATTCAGCATGAACTGTGGAGGAACAAACATAAAAAGGATAAATCTGTGCATACGGGATTTTTTAGTACACAACTAGTTCTTTGGCTTGAGTAACATCATGGGGTGATTACTACTTGCACTAGAAACACTGAAAAACAAATGCTACAATCCCATGCCTTTTTTTTTTTTTTTTTTGAGAGCTCAGAAATGCAATTTAAACTTCCAAACAGCTCAGTGACTCTACAGAAAGAGAAAGAAAAGAATATTTTACTTGCTAAATAGTCCTTTCACAGGATAAACCAAATACAGCAATAAACTTCAGCACTTCAGAAGAGGAGTTGAAACTGCAGCTCTGCAAAGACTCATTTAGCATAAAGGAGTGGACTGGATCTCTTCTTTCACATATGTCACATGAGGGAACATTTCTTTCAAGTGCCAAATGATGTGGTAATAACAGGGGTAACTCATGCTATAATGCACTTACTTCACTTTACTGTAAATGTCACATGCTCATAGGTGTCCCACTGTACTATAATTTGCTCTATAATGTAGCATTACCTTAACAAAATAACACCCTTGGATTTTATTTTTAAAGTTAAAAAGACCTCGCAATTCACTTAGAAATTGCACTGAAATTTTCTGCATTTGATGTGATAAACCATACATGCGTTTTAGAAGCTCACTGCCTGAAAACGAGGGAATAACCTTGGTCTGAGAGCTGCCCACTGGCAGCTGAGCATCATCTGCCGGCCAAGGCCCAAATTCTCAGTGTGTTAAGATTTTGAAAAGATGATGATGATAAAAAGATCAAAATCAGATTAGGGATGTCAGATTCTAAGTCCCACTCCTGATAAAGAAACCTAGAGAACCACAGAGTATTCTGAGCTGGAAGGGGCCCACAAGGATCAAGTCCAGCTCCTAAGCGAATGGCCCATACAGGGGTTGATCCCTGACCTCGGCATTATTAGCACCATGCCTCAACCTCCTGAGGGTCTTCTCAGTGTTGTATACGATACTGCATTCAATATCCTTGGAAAAAGGAAGGGTGGGGGCTAAGATTGGAATTACTTCTGACCTGCTCTTTGCTGTCTCAGATCCACGCATTCTGTCAGTTCAGTAAGCAAAGTCAGAAGAGAAGTTGCCAAAATAATTGGTTGTTTGCTTTTTCCTCTCACTGCAGCGTCACTGCATACACTACTGTATGGCACAGTTCACACCAGCTATTTTCCCAATGTACTATTCCTTCTGAGCATCAGAAACATTTGAATGACAACTTCTAAGCAAACACACCAACTAAAACACCCTTTGGGGTTTATCATCCACTGCCTAATCTAAATTTATCACAATATTTCCAGCATGCTTCAAAGCAGAGGAAAGGAAGGAAAAGATAAGGGTTTTTCCAATGATTAATAAAGGAATGCTCTTATCTGATTCTCCTGTTCATGAAATATACAAAAGGACAATAAGCATTTAATATCTATAACTTCTGGGCACCCTAACAGTGAAGACTTCTTTTTCAATCAGTGTTGTACCAACTGATCAGTGCTGCTGGATTAAAGCAGGCATGTAATGCTTCAGGGGTCTCATGAAGGTGAGTCCCCAAAGCACTGACGAGAAGATAAACAGGATGCTTTACTGCCATAGGTTTTTTTCCTCCCCCGTTGTTATTGTTGACTGTAGGGAAAAAAAAAGTTTCCAGATGAAAATACACGTGAGTGTAATGGAAATGACATGCAGGCAACAGCTTCCCTCCCCCATTTGGCTGTCAAATTGAGCTCAGTCTAGAGCAGCCCAGCAAACTGCATGGGGGGGAGGAGCTGGGGGGGTGAGGGGGAGGGTTCAAGTGGGCAGGGGAAGCAGTGAAAGCCTAAATAAACTTTGACTATTAGATAACTGGGCTATTATTGCTCTGTAACACTTCCTGAATGGCCTAGAAAAAACACAGAGACAGTTCTTGTTCCTGCCTGAAGGAAACAAAACACAAGGATGAGTGCTCAGTATGTCAACTGAAAACTCTGGTTGTTTCCTTCCTCCCTTCTTTCTCTCTCTTTTCATCAGTTTTAATTTGGGTTTGTTTCTTTTTTTTCCTTGCTCTTCTTAAAAGCCATGCTGTATACTTAGCCAAAGCCAGGAAGACCCTCTTTCCATGCAAAAAACCCCTATTTAAGTTTCTGTTGCGGGATATAAGGCTCACATGTTTCACGCAGGCACTGGGCACAAGCTGCAGCCACTGGGGCTGCAAGGCGAGGCATCCCACGGCCCTGCCAGCAGCACCCCGGCAGCTGCAGCTCCCCAACAGCACCTCTGCACAGAGACATTTCACTCCTTCACAACCTGGAAAAGTTTTTGTCTCACTTCAGTCACGGATATTGCTTGTTGTTACTTTCTTGCTTGCATATATGATACTGTTGGTGTGCTAAAGCTGTTAGACTCATTAGGGAAGAACCTACACCAGTCATGTATAATTACAGGTCCTCAGACTCAAACCAGATGCCCCAGACTGTCACAAAAACAGTAACTTGTGCTGTTTAAATTCATTGTTCTCTTTGTAGGTGAAAGCAGTGAGAAATAGATTGCTCAACACCACACTTGTAAGATGGTGTGACCTGGTGTTACAGCTGATCTTCCTCTCCAATAGTGTTACAAACTTCTCCATTTCTCTCCAACTCCTCCCGGTCCATCAAGCACTCCCCCCACCTGCCGTGAGCTCCTGCTCTGGCTGCTCATCTTGCTGCACCTACAGAAATGTTGCTAAGGAATGTGGCAGCTAGGACCACCTCAGTGCACTGCCTCCCAGGCGATGGCACACACCTCCCCTAACACGCTCCCCGATCTCTGTACCGAACAGCAACTTTCTATCAGCCCGCTTTGCTAATGCCCTCAGACAACACCTGAATTTTCCACTTCTTTACACATTCTTTGTTGTGTTCCTGCTCTTGTCTAAACCACTCCACCTATATAGCAGTTTTCACTTCTTCCTCAGCTCCCTACTGCTCTGTACTTTCTTCACAGGCATTTCCCATTCCTTCCCCACTAAACCAATTTAAAGTCTTTCTTTTTGCAACATTCAATATGAACCCACGGGCAACCATCTCTGTGGTGGAGGAAGGGTGGATCTGTGCAGGACTCCTCACACCCGCTGCTGTTCTGAGCAGTACCAGGCTGGCCATCGGGATGACTGGCAACAGCCACTGAACAGGAATGTCAAACTTGAAAGTACTGGTCTGGAACTGAAGATGACGGGACAGCCTCACTGGACAGAGAGCTCCAACCTCTGTGCACTCAGAATTGAACAGAAAGTATGCCACTGACACAGACATACATGGTGCAAAAAAAAAAAAAGTCCAAACAAAAGAAAAGGCCAAACCCTTAAATGCCCTAGTTTTGGTCCAGTGGCCTTAATATGTTGCTTCTCACCCAAGCAGGGAATATATTTAAAAACCAGAACCACAGAGGAGGCAAAAGAAGCTCCAGATCCAGGAGACCACACGAAGGCACTGGGAAGGACGAAGAGAGGTGAGGAGGGGAAGGACAGGTTTCTGAAGTGTAAAATTGAGCTGGTGGCAAATAAGAGGTAAAAAAAAATGCTTAAATGGATTTCTGGTGCAAATAATTGCAATATAATTTTTCCTAACTCCTTTTTGATATTCTCCCAAATTGTTCCTCCTAATAACTGCCCCCGGAAAATGGAAATACTGAGGGGGGAAAAAAAAGAAGTAAATTTGAGTGAAAGCAAATTCTGCATTTGTATTTTAGTAAGCCGCCAACATAAAGCATTCACCAGCTGTGAGCTCATCCAAAATGTTAAGGGGTAGAAAAGTCATTTTGCAGGACTGGAAAAAGTGATGTATTAAGTGACTTAAAGAAAAGTCTAAGTTTTTTTCCTCCAGTTTCAGCATCCTAGGAACATTGAAGAGTCAATTCAGGAGCCCTTGTAATCATAAACAATTCTTTTTCTGGTTAGTGGCTGTTTAATTTTTTTGTTCCCATAAAGGCTGTCATTAAACAAACAACAGGGATCACGTATGAAAAGAGAGACATCTTTGAAGCCTGAACAAAGAGAAAGCCATTCCAAAAACTCCTAAAATGAGCAACTGAACAAGAGAGAAGGATGGCATGGGATATGACTCAAGGTCTGACACACTCCTCCAAGCCCTAATGACTGACCTTGATGGGGTGTTCCACTGGGGAAAACAAACCTCTCCAGAGAAAATGAAGCCGTTACACACAAAATAGGTGAGGAAAGAAAGGAAGCCCTGGCTTGATGTTGAGCAGCCCTGTCATTGCATCCCGTAGGTTTGAATCAAGCCCCAGTGTGGGCTGCTGTTTGGAAAGACCTTGTAGATACTGATGATGAAGCAGCTGGCTTATATGTCACAGACGTGTGGTGGGGGTAAAATAGAGGAGCCAGAAGTACTTGTGTGAGCTGCAGGACACCAATTAGCATGTAGTGCTTGGCTAGCAGGTGTTGTCGTGTTAAACTGTTAGAACAGTTGCTACATGGCTCCTCTTGTTGAACTTCAGTGGTACGGGCGGTACCAGACCCTGCAAACACATTCATGGGGTTTCCAGGAGGGTGCAAGACCCATCCCTGTGAGGGTGGACAGCCTCACACCAATACAGTATGTTGGCTTTGGTCTTTGTCCTATGATGAGGTTTCCCTCCTGAAGAGCTGGCAGGTAAAGTCCTCTTAGAAACAAGATTGTTCTACCAACTCCTGTGTGCGCCTGACACTGGCAAAGCCTCACACAGGGACTCCAGCAGTATACTGAAAAGCAATAACCTGTGCTGCTATTGAACTGTCAGGGAGACTCAGAGCTCTTCAGGGCTGCTCTGAGAAAGAGACTGCCCTAAAAATGATGGGTCCAGACCAGTAAACACACTAGAAATCAGCTGCCACTATCTTGGCTGAGAAATTGCAATTAAACATCAAATCTGTGTAAGTGCTATCTTTTACTTTTGCCTATGCCATTATCACATTCTTGTCTTCTCTAAAGAAGGACCTGTTGGAAGCTATCCATAAAGGTGAAATCACTTGCCATAGCTGAGTGCAGTGGAAGGGCTGGTGTCCATTATCACATGGTAAGTGATTATCAGAAAGGGTTACCTTGATTGCGCAGTCCATTTATTCAAGCCTGAGGAACATTCCCACCATGACTGAAGCAGGGGTTTTGAATTGAAAGTATCACCACAAAGAGAAGGCATAAGCAAATTTGGAAAAAAATGGACTCAAAAAGAGACATTCTTTGCAGCAAAACTCTTATGTCCTTGATGCAAGCATTTAAATGAAAGACAAATAAAAGAAAACAGAGGCTTCCCATGTTCTATTTTTATTACACCTCCCCAAGCAAGGGACACTCATTCCAGTCTTAAGAGAGCAGCTCACCAGTAAGGTGGGAAGGTTTTGTGTAGCTTTGCATTCATATGAATGAAATTTAAGTGCACAAAGAGGAGTACTCTTGACAATACATCGTTAAAGTTAACTAACTTTGAAAGGAAGAAAAGTACAAAACCAGGTTGTTTAACTGGCTAACAATAAATTTTTCTGGTTGAATGCATTTACCTCTACACTCATTTAAATGAAAAGAATGTACTCCATTGAGTCCTATTAGTCTGGGTAACTAAGGAACTTGACCAAAAATGAATAAACGAAAGAAAGAACTTAAGTTTCACTCTAGTTTCTTGTATAAAGCTATCCGATCAGCACATTTCCTTTCCTTGTCCTCAGCCCCCGGAAGCAGTGGCAAGGTATCCAGTTTCACAGGGATCGTCATTGCTTTACCTGGATAATTCTACTAAATGAAGCTGAATCCCAATCCCAGTTTTTTACCAAGTGATACTATTACCAGAATGATGAAAATGGAAATCTAAGAAACAGGACAGAAATGTAAAATGAGTTTCTGAATATGAAACCAGAAGGGGAAGGGCTGCAGAAGGTCACCACAGTCCTTTCAGTCACTCCGTACTAAGGCTTCCTGTGACTGCGGAGTAATGCCTATAAATTGGAAGCACAAGTCTGAAACGTTTCTGCCTCTTAGCATCAAGCTGAGATAGCTGCTAAGAAAAGCTTTAACAATTGTGCCTCGCACATCTAGCTCTAGGAAACAACATTTAAAAAATCCAAGCAAACGAAACTCCAACAAAGCAACAAGAAAAGCAGATGCAGTCAGTTATCAACAAATAAAGTACACTAATATTTCTGAAAGTTTCAATGAGAGGCATAAGTGCCCAGAACCCCCTGGGAAACAGTTCATACCTCGTAAAGCTGAATAAACCACCTTTTCCAGATTATTGAGGGCAAAAGATAAGGATGCCTGATGAAATAGCAAGGTAGGAACAATTTGCAGGGCTGCCTTTCTTTTGGTGTCTGCCCATGTCAAAAACCCTTCATAGTTTCCATTACTGTCAGTACCATGGGAAACCTCAGCCTGCCTCTTTTCCACAAGAAGAAGGCAGCTCTGGGGCACAGTGGGCTCCCAACACCCTCAAACATTTTGGGGAGCTTTCATGGTACAAAACTCCTCTGTCTGTTCTTTCCAAAGAAGAAGACTTCTTTCAGAAACCGTATTGAACGTAAGAGTTTTTCAGCTGTAACAACATGAGACCAACAGCCTGGGCAAAGACACGGTTTATACATCTACCAACTGCTCGTTCATTCCCATGGCAATGTGGCACTTTGAATGCCTGCTGTTTTGAAAGCCTGATCTGTTGTTCATCAGACATCAGTTCTTATGCTCTTCCACTGTTTTATCACCACTAGCCCAAGAGGACTCTGGTCTTGCTAGTCAAAGATTATGGGGTTTATATTTATTTCCCCACTGTAAATGCTCTCCCACTGAAGCCACTTGGTGTCAACCAGAATGTTAAACAAGACACTTGAAGTCTAAAACACAGAAAAGCCATAGCCTCATCCAGCATTTCCAATTCTGCAATGGAAGTATGTTGCACAATATAAAAAGCAGGATTCTATTTTTCATTTAGCCTGCTAGAGCATGGTTACCTCCAGCCATTTGAGGACCCTTGTCCTTTCTGCTTCTCTCTCCAAGCCTGTACCTATCTCTAGCCCAACTCAAAGCATTGCTTTTTTTCCATGCCCAACACTTTAATCTCATCAAACACCACTTTCATCCTGTGCCAATGTTCTTACTGCTCTCACTGTTCTCACAGCTAAGAAACACCTCTTTTTAAGTAACCCTAGGAAAAAAGTAGCTAAAATGCTGCAGTTAATGACCTAGATGAGGAAACACTACCTCTGTGCACCAGACTGGGCCCCATCACACACCTCCTGCACGGTGCTGGCAAGTAATTCGCTTTCCCTCTATCTTTGCAGAGCCAGGCACGGAAGAGTTGAATCAAAATTGGATTTGCTAATATTTGCAAAGCACTCATTGATCATAGCTGGGAAGTGTTATTACTACTTTATTACAGAGATGACCAGCTTTGCTGCAGAGACATAGCTCTCTCCTCCACAGCTGAGCGTTTGTGAAATAACCAGCTGACCTAAAAACCTCATCAACCTGCTGTGAGACCTACTGTAGCACAGGGAGGAGACTGTAGGGCAGAAATCTCATTCCATCTTGTTAAACAGGCTCAGCTACAGAAAGTTAACAAATTGCTAGAGAACCGTGCAAACCCCTGTCAGCGCAGTGGCAGCGCATGACTGCAACAGAGCACACAGGCTGCGAGCCATGTGAAAGACTGGTGAGATCACGAAGCAAAAAAACAAACTACAGACTAGTAAATTAAGAGGAGCTTGTGTGGGCAAGTCTGCCTCATTCCCTCCAGTTTTTGTAGTAGGAAAGGTGCCATTATGAAGTGGCTGGAGCGAGTTAAACACCTTTCAAGTGTGTTCTAACAATTAGTGGTATTATGAAAAAAAACCCCTTGGCATTTGTTTAAAAAGAAAAGTTGTCTTATTTAACTACAACGCCAGTGTTTAATGTATTAATAGCTGCCTATGCCACTCGTTCCTACATGCTTACATGCTTTTCAAATTGCATTTGGTAAAGCTCAGTCCATCTGTTTTCCCACACTCCATCAACACACGCAACAAAGTGAGCAGAGGCTACCTACAGAAGGGTTGTGTTTTGTTCAGAACTTTCTGCTTGCATACCAGAAATTCAATGCTAATTCAACATGCTTTGGGCACATTCAAGCTACAAAAGGAGGGGGCTCAGGAAGGGGAGGGGAGAAAGGTTTTCACTCATCACCATACACGCACTTCCAGACGAAAAAGTGCCTGGGAAGATTTGTGCATTGTGGAAGCCTGGTTGCACACCACTGCCTCTCGACTCCAGGACAGACCTGTTGCAACACGACAATATTATGCAGCAGAAACTGGACAAGCAGCTGCTAATTCACTGCACTAACTTCAAAACTCATAAATTTTCTTTTCAAACCCATCCAACAGGACAAAGAGAAGTCTGTTTGAGATTCATCACAAGTTCCAGGCTGGTGGCTAATTTGTATGAAAATAGGTATGGTGGTTCCTGTAAATAGCTCTCCTCAGATATTCTGTAGGTAAGTGGGCTGGGGAGCATTTGAAAAGAAATCACCCCCTAATATCAGCCTGCATCAAGCCTAGAAAGAGACAAATGCTTGGATGTGCTGCCCAGAAGGGGTGGTGAGGTAAGGGGTGTTCATAAAGAGATCCAAGGAGGAGAAGGAGCAGAGGCAGAAAATGAGGATGTGCTAAGGCTGTTTGTGGCTTTTCAGGTGGACTCTTCACCAGCCATACATCCTGGTCCTCTGCTGCTGCTCTTCCATCCCTGCCTGTCCCTGCCATGCTGTCTGTCTGTCTGCCACCCCCTCCATTGCGCCAGCACAACTGTTTCAGCAGCCGCATTCTGCAAACCGGATTAACAGGTCTGACTCCAAAAGAAGGAAAAAAAACCAACCCAACCTAAACCATTTTAATTGCCAGGCTATTTTTAAATTCTCCAATGTTGCACAACATGGCAGGTACAAGTGAGGGGGTGGCATTTATCAGCACAAGATAAGGGCAAGTGGAGAATGAGGATGCTCTTAGTGGGTAACACCAGGAAAGATTTTGTCAAATGAAATGTACGTGGTAACTTTCTCCTCCATTATAGTTCCCAATGGCTCCTTTGCCTGTCATTTCTTTCAAGATGGTCTGATTCTGGAGTCATATTAGCCTGTGTGCTAGCATAGACATTTAAAATCACTTCTAATGTCTTCAAGCTTCTACATTTTGACTTATAGAAATATTTAAATAAATCTTCCTGCTCATAGAAGAAAGCCAACCACACATAAAATTTTCAGGATTTATTTTTTTAAGAATTCTTTGGCAGGGATATATATAAAAGGGCGCACAACCTACATCAAAAGCTAGTTCAGCACTGCATGGACATCACTTGTATTATGAAATTGTCTGAAAATACCCGGGGAAAGACACTGTGTTGGACAAATCACAGTCAGAATAAAGACTCATACAAATGAACTGGCACTACCATCCCTGGAAGCAGTTTTAGGGGGAGAAAGGAAGTAGCTATCACTTAAATCTTTCGTGTAAGAAGCTTTGGAGGCTTCTTGGAAGCAGAAACAATTTTTTGGAAGCAAAAAAAATCCACAAAAGAAAAAATTTGGAGTTAACTCACTATGGGTTTTTTACTAATGTAACTTTTCATGTTTGCTACGCATCATGACAGATGAACTGCTGAGAATTTACTGCTAGAGATCAGAATAGATATTTAAAATACCGCCTCTATTACAGATGGGTTTTGGGTGATGTAGGTGGGATGCTACATACATTTATGATTAAACACACTGGCAGCAACCACCTGCATGGCTCTGGATGACATTTGAATATCAGCCAGCAACCCTGAAATGGTGCTCATAGAAAAAATTCCTCCCATCAATATAAAGGGCAAAAGCTGTGCTCATGCGAAGCCTAGATTATAAGTATTTTTCCCATTTAAAGCTTTTGTGCTCTAACGCACTGAATTCTAGTTTGAGCTTCAGGACTAAAGGTTATTATTTTAAAATATGGATCCCTACTTGATTCATATCTCCCAACCATACATTCAATGTGACTATAAAGCCTTCCCGTAGCTTATGCCAATGTAAAACCAGGAATAAGAAAAAGCAGTTCCCAGTCAGCTTTTACTCTTTGTGGGAAAGTCCTCAGGGAAGCATTTATTCTTTGGATAAAGATTTTGATATTTGGTTCAAAGAATGATATTCCACTCCTACTCAACTGTAAAATGTGGTGAGGCAAAAATTTAAGCCCAGATTTAAGCTTCTTAGCCTGCCCGCTATGTTTGAAGTACTACTGGTCTCCAAGACCTGTGTCATGTTGACTGAAGTATGGAGCCACACTGCTTGGCCAATGAGCTTTGTTTTCCTCAGCTTCCCTCATCTGGAGCTCTTCCTGTGGCATCAGGGGTGCTCACAGCTTCATAAACTTTGACTCCCCTCCCAAAACAATCCCTGCACCTTGTGGGATTTCCCAACCATGCAGTGTGGCTGAACTTAAGGGCCAGCAAATCTCTACTTCCACCGTGTTTATGCTTAGTGGCACGGAAACTCTGTGTCAATTTAAAGAGTTTATTTGGTGTCACCGTGATTTTTTTTTTCCCCCACCCACAGCTATTTTATATATATACAAAGGGGAAGGAGGGAGCTCTGGAAATACAGGAGACAGTTATGAGTTCTTCCTTCAGCTGTTCTGCTGCTGCTTGCAGTCAACTTGCAGGGATGGGGTAGAGTAAAAACATGTTACACTATGACTCACAGTTACACAGAGGTTTTCTCCAAACAGCCTGGAAGTGAATAATTCTAGGAAGTCCATAAATGTAAATGGCAACAGAAGACTGGGAGCAGAATTATTTTGTGGTGCAAAATGACCCAGTTCAAAGAAAATCCAGAAAGATGGGCTATTGATCCAACTCTCAAAGCTGGAGTAACTACACTATCTCTCTCCCCTGTGTTTGGTTCACTTTTGCTTATGAATAGTGCAGAATTTAAGAGCAATCTGGACCTTCCAGCCTGCTTTTGACATCTATGTAGCAGGCCCTGGATGACTGGAGAGGCTCACAGTACCTCCAGCTCCAAACAACTCTTGGTTCTGTTAAGATGATAGCAGAGAGCAGCCAGACTTTCATTCATTGCTTTCACAATATCAGCCAGGTTGTAATTTGCTGGGAACAGGATGAGGCTATCAAAGCAGCACTGGGGAATTTTGTTCACTGCTATTTTTCTTCCTAAGCCCAGTGTTTGCTTGAAAATGTATCACTTTATCTAGGAGACATTTTCATTCACAAGCAATTTGTCAAGCAACTTCAAACTTCTGGGACTGTATTGATTCCAGAACTGCAATTGCAGTTGTCAGCAACATGGGCTCCTGCAATCTGTTAAACACATTCCTCAAAGGTGGTTAGTATCCTCCCTTCTCTTTTCCTGTGGGAAAGACAGCCACAACGGGCTCTCACTCACCATCCTCTGAAAGGCTTCTCTGGGATAGTTTATTATACTAAACCCTGCTGGTCTTTGCCCTTCCTCCCTGTGAGCCTGCCTTGCAGCGGAGCCAGCTGGGCTGGCTGATGCCTGGCTGTAGTGTGCTGACTGATGGCTACCAAGTAATGGATCAAGCCGGCCACAGGGGCTGGAAACCCAATGCTTGCCACCTCTGCCAGCCCAAGACAGGGATAGCAAAGCCCCAGGGGCATCTAGGACACCATAGGCAGAAGGTAACCTCAGCTTAATGCAGACAAGAGTAAAAATCATCCCCTCAGTGTATCTAAACTCAGGGTAAGAAGAGGGTTTTTTGTTAGCTTTTTTTTTTTCCTTTTTAATACATCTAACAGGACTAGAACAAATTAGCACCGAAATGCTTGATCTCCCACATATGGTCAAAGAGCCAAAAGCCTGGTAGTTCAGTTGCTGTTCCTTGCTGCTGCCTTACTTAATTCCGGCTGTGGCAAAGCCTCTGCTTAAGAAAAGGCCCCGAGTCCCACACAGCATTGAACAGACTCAATCTTAGGTCCCCTTTTCTTCCATGTGTCTTTCCTTTGCAAATTAAACCCTTTTTCAGACACAAGAGTAAGGTGCAATGAGGTATAAGAAATCACTTGGGCTGCTCGGCCAGCCCTCCAGCTCACGGAGCCTGGCAGAGGGCCACCGAGAAGCAACGGTGCTGTGCTGATTTGCACCAGCTAAGGCTCTGCCAATAACCCTTTTAAGGATTTGGAAAGAGTCCCTGTGAACTAACAGGCTGAGAGATTTTAATCCGAGTGAAGGGGAAGGGGGATTCTGCCCGACCTTCGCCTCCTCTGAAGGAGGGGGGAGGAAGGCGGGAACAGTTGAGCAGAAATTATCTGAAATAAAAGCAGGTGTCGGCACACACAAGGTACTGCCTGGAAAACAGAAAGCTGCTGCAGCCTAAACCAACATTCCTTCATACCAGAGAGATGAATAATATCAAATAATACATGCAAGAAAAACACACACCATTCTCATTGATTCTCTGATTCCTTCCCCCTTGCACTTCTCAACTATGACCAAGATCAAAGACAAGGCTATTCCGGTGTGTAGCAGAGGCATTTGTTTGATTTGTTTTAAATAAAAATGCAACAAACTTGCCAAAAATAACACTCAAAGTATTTGCACCAGAATAATCCCACCAAGGGTGAAATGTGGACAAATGGCACCAGGGCTAAACTCACGACAGTCAAAGCCCAAGAGGGATTACTTGGCTTTGTTGTAAGAAACTCCTCTCTAAGCACTTTCTCTTTCAACACAGCTGAAATTGTTGCTAGCAACGAAGCAAAGCAAAAACAGAACAAAATTTGGATCTAACATGCTTTCAGCAAGAGCAGGCATTAGCTGGCAGGCTGCATGGCCAAGCAGACCTGCAGGGTTTCTGCCAAGCTATGCCAGAAACACAATATATGCAGTCAGCCCATCTGAAAACTCTGCAGTTTGCCTTTAATTAATTTTACTGTCATATCATCTAGCCATATTCAATGTTCTTTACAGGAACTGCTATGGATATCACAGTTATCATGAAATTATCAAAGGCAAATGGCATGTTTTAAGAGCAGCCACTTGAACTGCAGCTCTTTTTACCAAACTAACTCAATTAGAGACCAGCTTTCTCCATAGGCATCATACACTTAACATCAAAGGCTGCTGGCTGTGTTTCTAAAAATTGTATAAATGGATAAATGGTCCTGTATCTCCTTAGAAAGTAGAAGACATTGGATAAGTGCTAAGTGCTGTTGAGAGACCAGGACATACTAAAGGCATTCATGGAAACACCAGTGTACAGACAAGACTGATGTATATATGACTGCTATTATAGAAATTACATTGTATTAGTGATCATGTTCTTCTAGATATTAAAACCCCTTTCTCTCATGAACTGCAACCATAAGCTACTCCAATTCTCTAAGTAGGTCACAGGATACTGGGACATGAAAATCCTTCCATCCATAGGCAGCAGCTACAGCAAGAAGTGCAAAATAAAAACCATTTCATCTGACTGACCTTGTTTAGCTGGTATGCTTGGCTTGATACTCTTTGCATGTGGAGGGGAAGAGGCAGCACAGTCTATAAGTCCATGTTTGTATATATCAGCAGAATAGGGAAGCAAGAAGCAGAGAGAAAAGTGTCACACTGAGCTCCCAGGGGAGCAAAACCACTTGGCTACTATTAGAAAGCCTTTGCCAATTTCCAGCCCATACCTGACCACCTCATTGTTGGATTCTGCAGGGAGTCCGGGGCTTTCAGTTCGTGCTTATTTTGGGGGTAGTTAATGGGATTTAATATCCCAAGAGTCACCCATGACATGACAGGATTTCCCCCGTTGGCTTTAGTTCTATAATGGTTTTCCCTAGCAGGTACCAAAAATGCACTGGGCTATCCTCTAGCCTCTCTTGAAAGTCCCCAACCTCCCTCGCCCTAATCTTATTCCTATTTTAAACACAAATTAACTACTCTGACCAAAGGACCAGAGACTTGATTTGCAGTACAGCCCTAAGTACAAACAGTTGTACAGGCACAGGGTAGAGGTGGGAAACTATAGCAGGTGACTACGAAAGAGGGGGCCTAAGCCAGCTTTGCGGATGAGGAAAACAGTCTTGGAAACACTTTCCTAAATACAAGTATACAATAAATTATATTGGTATTTCATTCCCTGCCTGTACCTTCTACTCCACTGCCTATATCAACTTCTCATTCACTGTACTTAGAAATGTTTTAAATAAAGTAATGGAGGTTATTTAACTAAGGCTCTGTTCCACATAAAACCTTCTCCCCTGGGTGCTTCTGACTCATTTAGGTTAAAGCTTAATAAAGTAATACACACTGATAGGCCTTTCTACATATCTCACCGGAGAGTACCCCCTCCTCCTGCCAGTCTAGGCTCAATTTAAAAAAAAAATCAGTTGAGATTCATTTAAAGAACTCTTCCTCCTCTTTAACTTTTGCAATTCATTAGACCTCCATAATTAAACCAATGGGAAATCTTCCAGTTCCCCAGTGGGTTTTTGTTAATCAGGAAAAAAAAAAGTTTTCCTGCATGTGCCTTTCAGCTTGCACTGAGAATCCCGGGCTTTTCGTGTGAGCAGCTGCAGCAGGGTTACCCAGGGTCGGCTTGGGTAGGAAGCAAAGGTTTCCTCCAGTCAGATAGGAGGAACATAGCCATGGTTGGCAAAAGGGAAAAGAGAAAACAACTTCCATTCAATTCAAAGTGCTTTTAAAAAGAAAAGCAACAAGAAACATTTCAGGAAGGGACTTTGCTAATGGAGAATGATGAAGAGAGGAAAAACCAGAAAAATCTAGATGAAGTGCTAAATATTCAGCAAAAACTGTAAACAGAATCCAAATAAACCACTGACATGAACTTTTTATTTTATATCTATGCACATGGCCAGGGTACTTTAATGTTGCAAACCTGCTTAATATCTTTCTTCCAATCCTCAGTTTCAGCTGAAGCAGCTTGGACTCACATGGTCCCTCCATCCTTCACTAAGCAACCCATATCCCTAAGAGCTTAGCATCCCAGGCTTCCCAGGTGCGCAGTTACGCATGACAGCACGGGCCAGCACGCATGGCCTCGTCGTTTCAATCACACTGTGTTTACTTTGGAGCAGGGCAGGAGGAGCATACCCCTGTCCCTCAAAACAAAGGGGACAAGGGGCAAAACCTGTCTTGAGAGCCTCTCCACTGCACTACCTACCAGCAGCCACCTCACACAGGCTCAAGTAAATCCCCAGGCAGTATGGGAAGACGCTCAGGTCAGAATGCAGGTATGCTCTGCAGGCTTTGCTGCATCCAAGGCCTCAGCTCTCTGAGGACTTGAAAGTCAATAACAAACAAAACCATCCTCCTCCTCCTCCAAAATCCTCCCAAAACCCTAAAAATGCACTACGACTTGCAAGGTTCTTGGACTTGCCATTTCCACCCTGTTTATGAGAAAAGGCTACTCTTACTCATAAAGGAAAACCAAAGCTGATCCTTTTTAACATTACTAACCCCAAGAGCAGCTCTTTATATTCTTCAAAGCCTGCCCCTCACTTGTATACTTGCTTTTTCTCTTTGTCCAACATGTGCCACTCATTAAAATCTCTGGGAGACAAGTGTGCAGGAACACCTGATGAAAATACCTGGAGTATTATTTTCAATGTTGGCAGTATTCATATCTCCTCCTCATTGCATAGGGAAAAAAAAAAAGGATAAACCAGGCTTGAAAACATTTGCTTAAAACTTAAAAAGAACATATGAGCAAGCTGGGTTTCTCTTTAGAAGAAAAAGAAAGAAAAAAACCCATGCAGCACCTGGCAGATTACAATAGCTGCAGAAGCTGAAATTCAGCTTATCTCCAGAAAACTGCAAGGAAGGGATGTAGCAGAAGCTACTCCAGCTAGCTCCCCTGGGCAGTGCCTGCCTTCAGCAACGAGAAACACTCCTCTGCCTCAGCACAGAGGCTGCACTGAGCAGTGCCAGCTGCACTCTGCAGAGGCACAACAGCCAACAGGGATGTGACACAGGGATGAACTGGTGGTCTAGATATTTAACAAGACAGACAAAAATAAGCATGTTTCTTTCCCTCCCCCGCAACTATATATCAGTGTTATTACAACCAAATAACTTGGTGCTGTTTTACATATTCTCACTACTTTCCTCCCAAAGCATCAGCGTACATAAGTATATGATATACATAAATAGATGTTCAAATAATCTGCAAACCCAATATTGATAGGTCATAGATCTTGTTTACCATGTTTTGATCCCACAAGCTGAACATCTCTCTGGGAAACCACATACCTACAGAAAAAAAACCCAAACCGAACAACTCTTTATTATCTGGTTCGTGACAAGATTAAAGACTTGAAATGCAGACATTAGTTTCTTGCTTCAGACTACACCAATCCTGTAACAACAGATCCCTGTTGTGAAATGAAAAAGAGTACAACTCAATATGCTATTCATGAATAATCCAATGTGGATACAGAGTTATTCAGCTACAATGCAATTAAGAATGAAAAAGAGAGGGTAACAGTGGTAAACACCCAGGGATATTTTGAATTTAATTGGGATTAGCATGTAATACTCTTACAGCCTTTTGAAGAGAGGCTACACAGTGGCATACTGAGAACATAGGCATTTGAAAGCCCCAAGCACCTCATTTAATGATCTTTTCAGCTGGCATAAGTTGCTTTCAACAGTGGGTTCATTTGCAGGGAGTTTAACCCAGCAGTGCTGCTTGAAGCTGAACTCTGCTGGGGGGAGCAGACTCTAATGCTCAAGTACATTTTGCAGTTTCAGGGCAGGGGAGCTGAAGCATGTGAGGATATTTCTGAAAGCCCATGACCCAATCACTTCTCTCACACTCAGCTCCTCACACACAGAGATACTACATGTAACACCAGGGAGTGTTCACCTTGAGGAGAATAGCAGAAAAAGACACATTTGGAGTGTTGCCAACATGATGGGGGAGGTGTGTGCAACACACCTACACAGATTCTACTTGGAGAGCAGGTGTCATATATATGCACAGTTCTTCTAGAGGATATATAAATAGGGGGGAAATAATCAATGACTATTTTCAACCTATGTTTTGGGAAGATGTATAGGAAGATATCAGGCAGCCCTTGATGATTTATCCTCTGCTCACGGAAGCATTTACCAATAACTACCAATGTTCTGGTACTGCCCAAGCTGTTTAAAAGGCAATGGAGAGAATATCTGCAGCCTGTTTGCAAGAGCAGAGCACCCATTGGCATCTCAGCCAGTTGTGCTACTCTTGCCTTGAAGAATGCCTCAGGGAAGGCAAAGGACTGGTTCAGAGCCCGAATCACTGTTACAGGCCCCAAAACATAACCAGCAGCTACCAAGCTCACACAGGGCATCTTCGAGACTCTCACAGGCCTAAGCAGAAGGGAAAAACTGAAGTGCTATGAATTTTACCTTGTGAATTTCCACAGCCTGCTCATTTTTTGGTGAACAAGTCTACAGGAGGATAGTAGGGAAACTTGGACACACAGGGGAATGAAAAGTAAGGAATGTCTTTGATATTTTTTCCCTTTCAACCTGCTTCAGATCTCTTCTTCAGATTGCAAGTGTCAGAATGGTTTTATAAAAGCCAAAGTTTGCAGTAGGGCTCTCACTGCAAAGGCACTACTGTCCTTACACAGTCTTTGAAGATTTTCTTCCAAGCTGTTCCCACCGTGCGTCTCCTCAGTTACCAAACCCAGTGGGAATCAGTTGCACATGTTGCCTCAAGTATTTCTACAACTGCACAGCTTTGTTTGTATGTGGTGGTAGTGGGGGAAATGGCTTTATTCTAAATATATCTCCCTCTTACATCTGGGTGAGGAAACAGGGATGAGGTTATCCTTTTAAGTGCTGGTAACCGGGTCTGGTATATTTGTTATTGCTGCACCTCTGAGAAAACTGAGTCAGGGACTGTTGTACTAAGTGTTGTTTTTCTCATGTAAGGACAATCTCTGCTCTGGTGAGCTTATACAAATCCACCTTCTGCCAACAACTTAGCAAAACACGGAGCACATATTCTGCTGACTTATGTCTGCAGCAGTCCCACTGAAATCAATGAGGTTGACCTACTCGTAAGTGGAGCAGAATTTGATTCCTGTGTTTATTAGTAAATAGCTATGGAAGAGGCTGACCAAGTCTGCATGGAAAAAAGATACCCCAGAACATCAGAGGTAGCTTCTGCTTGGACTAAACTTCAGAGGGTTTGATGACAGAACATGGGAACGGATGGATGAAACAGCAACCGGACTTAGCAGCTTTGCTTTGTTAACCTGAAAAATGCTCAGAGAACTCCCATGCTGGGAGAATTCATGTGATCTCACTATTACTTACTTCCCACTTTATCATTTTTCATTTGTGCATCTCACTTGAATAAAAGGAAACCAGTTGCAGATAAATGACATACACCAATACCACAGTGGCAAATTGAAAGCAAAAGGCAAAGGAAAAATCCAGTAAAAGGTTTTTAGCTACACCATGGAACCAGCAGGGCAGCACAGCCTGAGACATGCTTCATCAGCCAGCCATTTGCAGCTGGCCTGAGCATCGAAAGCAACACAGCAACACAGACCCAAGCATGTGCCCTGTATTGTAACAGGAGAGCATTAGTATTGGCCAAGCAACTTCTGGCTGCCACATATTTAACAGGGATAGGAGAAGTGAAGGGACATAGCTCAGAGTCAGAGTAATTAAAGGTTTGGGCTGATGACTGGGATTAAGATACCAACACCGTTGTTTATCTGTAACACCCAGGAATCCCGGGAGCAGCTGCAACAGTTGCTGAGTTGCTACCCCAGGTTCAGCAAGGACCTTCCTTGACAGCCTGCAAATACCACACCACAGGGACAGGAAGGGAAAACACCTAGATGAAGTCCCAGCTTCATCTGGAGAATCCTTCTGAAGCTTGCATCCCAGCTGCAAAAAGGGGTTTTTGGAGACTACAAGTTTTTAAAAGCTTGGAAAGTATAAGCACATAAGAATTGGAGAGACCCAGGACCTGCATTTGGAAACAGCTGGGAATAAAGCATCTCTTCAGCACCCTGCAGAAAGCAAGCCAGCCTGCTGTCAGAGCTGACTGTAGTTCTCACTCATTGACTAGCCAGTGTGGTGGGTTGAGAGACAGATAACATCATGTCTGCACCCTCATTTCAGAGGCAAAAATCTGGGCAGGAAAAGAGTACACTACCATTAAGTGAGCAAATACAGAAATTATTTCAAAGCTCACTGGGAACAGAGGAGGAAAAGTCTGAGCACGGGCAAAGTAAAACATCTTAAAAATGAGCCTTCACACAGGGCTCTCCATCATTTCCAGGATGCTCTAAACCAAGCTGGCATGCTGCGGTACGAAGCCAGTTTTCACTGGCACACAGTAGCTCCTGGCTTTCAGTGATTTCCAAACTCGGCAAAAGCTCGGAGCCAGGAACCACTACCTCTCACAGACACTGTACCAGCATGCTTAATTTGGGAAAGAAAAATACAGTCTGGCACATTAGCCCTGAACAGCTGCCAAGCCCTGCTCTCATCTATGCGGTGCTAGAGCTGGCCAAAAAATAAAGGGAAAAAAGTCCGACACCAGGTTGGATTCCCTCAGTAACAATCCCCCTTCCCAGCCACCTCCGTTTCAGCGTGCTTACCTCCTTCTGAGCACCGGGGAGTCAGAGCTTATATTCAGAGCTAACAGGAACACCAAATCACAAGCAATCTGGGAGAAATCAGGAGCCTGGTAACGCAGCAAAAAGCAAGTCTACAGAGGTGCTTGCACACTCTATAATGTTGAAATAACCAGTTCTGGAGATTGTGCAAGGGCTTGGTTCACCATCCTGCTTGATACCACCACCAAGCATGACAAAAATCTTGCCTTCAAGGCTACTCCACAGTGTGCACTCCTGTGCCTAATCCAACTATAATTAAATAAACCTAATTTCAAATGGGAAAATTTCAAACCTATTAAGAAGAAACTTGCAGTTATTATATGGATTAAGAAGATTTTTGGAATTATTAATACATGTTTTAAAAACCGATGTTAGGCCTAATCAGAAGAAAACCCATACGTGTTTGAACAGCTTATTACAATCACCTGGATCTTTTCAGAAGTCTCAAAGTAAACAGGTCTCCAGAAAGGAGTTTTATAAAAATAAATATATGATAACAAATGTGGAGAGAGCTGTATTTATTTACATTTTAAACCCTAGGAAGCATTGATGTCTTATTTCATAACATTCTCTACAAGCAGGAAGACTAAACCCAGCATTCTGGGTGGGCTTGTTTGGGTTTCTGGGGTTTTTTTTTTAAGAAATCATTTTGTAATTTAATCACTTGTTTTCAGGATACTGGGCTTTGAAGAAAATGTCAATTGTCATCAACTGACACTGCTGAAAATGGAACAAAATATGCACTTGTTTGCAAGTCCATACAGGATCTTCTATTTGGCTTTGACCAATACTAACCAGCAGTGTTTACCCTCAAAAATCATGCACCAGAAAACAGACTTAAGGACCCATGCAAATGTCTTTGCCTGCCATCTTTTGTTGCAAGTACTGGTAATAAAAGCTTGAAAGTTTTCTGCATTCACTGAAGGAAGTGCAGGAAGAAAGGACTCTGCTAACACACTGTAATGCAGGACAACAATATGGTGTGGAGACCACAGAGCATAATTTAAAGCTATTCTATACATCCACAGTCTCATTAATTGCTTTTAGCAGCAACTACAACTCCTATGCCCCATCCCTGGAAGAGTTCAAGGCCAGGCTGGATGGGACTTTAGGCAAGTGGAAGGTGTTCCTGCCCATGGCAGGGCAGCTGGAACTAGATTGTCTTTAAGATCCCTTCTAACACCAAATATTCTATGATTTTATGAAGGACACAAGTAACGATGGGGCACATTTGCTTCCATCTCCCTCCAGTGTTCCCACTCAGTCATACCAGGCTATGGAGGAGCTGACGGGTATCTCTGTCCACTACACTGATACTGGCAGCCCCAGTGAGTCAATCAGCCCCACGCCTCTCACTTTCCTCCCAAACTGAGTCACCCTGGGGTTTTCAACTCCAGGAAGGAGCCCATCCTAGCTGCAATTTCAAGGGCAGTGGTGGAACCAGCAGCTGGGACCAGCTTAGAGGGTTTTCTCATGGAGATGAGCTCGTGTATGCTGCCTCCTCAACCCATTCATTCCTCAAACCAGGAAACAGCAGGCAAGGTGTCCTCCCTGGTCAATTATTAAATAAATTTCTTTTGAAATATTCCTACCATTTATACTACTCAAGACACCATTAATCTCAGAAAAACTAACCAAAGCTCACAAGACTTCAAAACATGCTGTCCTAGATTAAAAAAATAAAGGCCTATCTTGGACAGACAAACTATTGAGAAAGGTCTTAGGGGGAAAAAAAAAAAGCAAAGTTTTTCAAATGAACCATGTAGGTAAGGGAAGTGCCTCATTTTTGAAGCTATATTGATTTCTGATGCTTTCTTGCTTCCTCTTAGGTTCAATCAGATAAAAATTAACTGCTCAGAAGTGAAGGATAAATATAAAAAGATGAAGCTACTCATTCATGGGAAGCAAACCTGCTTGGAAAGCAGCAGCAAACACTGCTGATCCATTGCCCAAAATAACTTTGTTTCAAGTGTGTGAAAGAGTACAAAAACTACGTAAATAAGGCCCTGTTCTTACAAAACCTTAATATTCTGGACTTACATTGCTAACTTTGTGACTTGAGGGAGTTGAGCAGCTGGTCTGTCACACAGGAATGACCCAGCCTCTTGGACACAGCATAGACTAAACAATGATAGCCCACTTTCAGAACCTGGCAGAAGTGTCCCAGCCTCACCCCATCCTTCTTTAACCACAGGCCCCTCCTTGATCTCTTTATTTAACATTTGCCACCTGCTTACTGCTCACTGCCTAAAAACTGCCTTAATCTCTGGAGCTGCAGGAATGCTGTTTCTCTCAAATCCAAAAAACCTCAGTTTTCTCTGAGAACAATGGAACCATCTTTTGCTCTTTCTCATAATTTGTTTGAACAAACAATGCTTTCAAGAAGAAACAAAAGAAACTCATATAACCAACCTAACAAATAAAGACAAATTGCACTCAAACTGACTATCCCTAAGTGGACAAGTATCCTCTCTGACAGTGAGATCTTACACTGCCCAGATGAAGGGGCTGAAGAGGTTTGTGAAATAATTGTGATGTCCTCACGGTACTCACCTTGCTCCTCCTCTGTCTTCTCTTAGGAGAAATAGTGAGTTTGTATTTAATTACTTAATATTTTAAAGCAGTAATACTGCTTCACATATCTTTCCCCTTGGAATTTAGCTAGGGTGAGGTATTGATAGTATCTAATGAAAAGCTTTGAGAGGAGTTCATGATCAGCTACCATTTTCAAACATGTTTTGGTAAAAAACAGAGATGCACACAAACACAGCAAGGAAAATAAGCAGAAGAATATGTTGAAAGCCCCTGTTTTTCAGGAGTATCATCAGAAGCTAAAGTATCAAGAGGAGGACATCTCCTTCTGTCCCGTAGCTTTCCCATATCGATCCCCTCTCCCCTCCTTGCTGGATGGTATAGAGAGAACCCATGCTCCTGTTTATGATGTGCTTCCACTCCAGCCCACTGGAGCTCACATATTTTATAGGCAGCCACCAGACAGTCATGTAAAACGTGGCAGACCCAGCTACTGGGTCACTTCAAACCAAGTGAATCTGAACAATGTGTGACGGGCCACAGGAAAAAGAGCAGGGAGGGGAATACAGTTCCAATATTCTCCCTGGGAAGTTGACTCTGAAATTAAACACAGCTCTTTCACTTGCTCTAGGAACTATGAGCCATGCTGGAATAAAGCATGTCTCACCCCTGCTTTCCTTATAGGCATTTCGCCAGGTTTTCCTAGAACAGGATCTTCAGGGCCGTACTTCATTATCAGCCTAAGCATCACCTTTTCTAAGGAGACATTGGTCATGCCTGGGACCACTGGTAACCCACTGCAGAAATGAGCATAACAGGAGCTCACCTCTTGACTGCCTCACTTGCAGAGAGCAGAGACCCAGTTTTACACAGGCAGAATTTCATGCAACAAACCCTTGTTTCAGCTGCACTAATTCACTATCCCCAACAACGTAATGGAGAGGCATGCCTTCCCATTTCAGTGCATGTGCATTCTCTAGCTGCAGGGGACATTAAGCTTCCATAAAGACTATTTTAAGAAGTCAGCTCATCTCTTTTTTTTTTTTTTTTTAATTCCCATACTCTACTATGAAATTCAACAAAACAAGACAATTTGTCATTAATCTGTCAATTCAGATAGACCCACTGAGCTAAGATAATGGCATATATTGAGTTGTACAAGACTTAAGAATTATGCTGAGCCGAGAATGCGTTAAGCCGCCATGAGAAATCTGTGGTGTCTCAGCATGGTATCACATTGTAATTTCCATTCAAGGGAGACCCTGTCAATCAAGATGTATTAAAAATGATCTAAGGTTTCTGGTGTTGCACAAAAAGCTCTCAAAGCACCAAATACACGCCAACGCTTCAGTTCTAGTTTTCTATATAACAGAGATTATGTCAGTGGTTGGGATGTTCAGTGCTATCACAGCATAAACAAGTCGAGACACATAAGCAAAAGCAAATTAAAAGATGCCCCCAAATCGAAATACAAATACTAGAGCATGTTGGAAAACAAGCAGCAAGTCAACGTGGAGTAAAGTGTTCTGGTCACACATGGCAGACTATAGGAAAGTGACGAACAAGCCTCATCTCTAAAGCAAAGCAAAACAAACATGTATTTTTCCTTATACAAGTGTTAGAGGACTTGTAAACAAAGGTTTTGTCTAAAAAAACCCCCTGAAATGAGTACCTATCTGCTCTTCTAAAAGAGAAGTGAAATCTCCAGCTGCAGCTAATGGCAGCCCATGATGGGCACCAAATCCTCCTCCCTCCTCAGCCAGGCCGGCTGCTCATGCGCAGCCCACAGAGGTCTCCCAAGTCTTCCAGCATCACCCGCCCCCTCACATTGCTCCCTCTTGCATTTCTTGGCTCAAGACTCACCTGCCCCATGTTACTTCTATGACATGTTTGATCTGTGTACCCAAGTTGCCATGGAGTAGGACAAAACTTTGTAAATCTCCACTGTTCAAACAGATTCTCTCAAGATGTGTCATTTTAACACATTTTCTCAGCCTCCCTTTACATACCATCTCTCCGTCCTCCCTCCCCTCCAGCCCGATCCCTCTTCCCAGTACCTTCAAGAATAGTATATGCAGTAAGAAGTGAAATGCAGCAGCTGCTCACTTCTTAAAATATTTATATTTTTCATTTCTGCTTTACAGATTGAGCTAGTTATGCTCTCTGACCCAATATTAAAAATTATATAGAGATGTATGTTCTATTTAATCTAAATAAACATGCAAAGAGTCCATGGCATTTGGGAGAGACAAACACAAGTGACAGGTTGGAAGATGGGACAAAAAGAATGTGCTGGCTATTTCTTTTTATAATATAATCCTGCTTTCCAGTCCTTTCTTGGGAATGTTTATTTTTGTGTTAACACCACAAATTATTTTAGCTGCACTGTAAATATTTCTATTAATTTCCTCGTTTAGTTTAAATTTCATTAGTATCCTAAATACAGAAAAAAAAGGAAACTTTAAACAATCAACAATATGCAGAGAATTTTTTCTGGGATGCTGGAAAGGCTCCTGTTTGGTACTGACCCCACTCTACTTCAACAGCCCAGTAGTGGTTTCAGTAACTTGCCCTGAAGCACAGTTAAAGAAATTCCCCCCAAAACACTATAAAGCTGGAGTAAAATGTAACTGATGTGCATGCAAAGAGGTGCATTTTCTGCAGTGGTAAGTGCAGGAATTAAGACCTGCTTGGGTTTCAGCTGCATTAACACTACTTGAGCACAAAAAGTCAGTCCATATGGAAATAATCAGTTAAATGAACACTGAAGGCTTGGTCCGAACTTTCCTTCAGTAAAGCAGAAAAATATATTACTTTTCAACTGTACGAATGACCTTAGCTCTTTTTCTGTCTTTTCCAGCAGAAAACTCCCACTGTTCATTAAAGCACCTCACATACAACAGAGGCCTTAAAAGGAGAAGTGTCTCTTGCCTATGAGCAAGATGGACATCTACCCTGCCCCTGCCCCTACAGCCTTCTCAGGTCATGATCTGGGGAAAAGAAATTTTTACTGCAGGTCTCCTCTTTCTCCTCTTCATCTCTTTAATTTTCCTTTTCATTTATCTTTGCTTTTCAAAGCATTAGGCTGAACTGAGGTTGGATAATATGTCAAGTGAGAGCCAAGGTTAATACCTATCCATGGGTTCTAAGTTACTTTCTTTTCTAATTAGCAATTCTCTAAGAAATGGAGGGAAACAGGTCTTCCGGTGGACAGTTACTGTTTCAGACTTTCACTGCTCTGTGGCAGAGAGCCACAGACGTGCCCTTATCCAGCAAACAGCCAAAGCAACTGAGCATCCTCCCATTTCCTCCCCATGCTTGTCCTGGCCCTAGCTCTGCTAGCAGGGGCTGATGGACCCAAACACTGAAACTCTTGCCTTACATTTCCTTCCTATCCTGAGCATGCCACCTAGGCTTTAATTCCCAGCAGCTGCAGTGTCTGTAACTTATTTATTGAGCCAGAATTATATGTACCATACGAGGGAAGCAGACTATCACATGGGCATAAGGAGCTTTGCTTTACCTTGTTAGTTTTGCTCATTTCTGAGGATCCATCTTCAGGCAAGCCTTGTTTTTTTCTTCTTCTCCAATTCACAGATGAAGATAGCAAGTCTGTATTCATCATTCCTATTGCAGAGACAGTTTTCTACCCCTGTTTTGAAGTCCAGGTCAGTGCAGGTAAAATACTGGACAGAGCAATGAAGAGGGCTGACCTGAGATGACAGCTATACGACCATGCACACTGGTGCAGGAGGAAATACACAGCCCCCACCAATGCAGCACGGACACATTTACAGTAGGGAATGATGGCTGGAGGAAACCTTGTCAGGGCAGGAGGCAAGGACACAAGCAGGAAGCAGAGGGGCAAACAACTCCTCTTTTCCCCGCTTCTTGTTGGCACTGATGATGTTTCTTTTCCCAGATCCAGATACTTCACAAAAGGGTGTAACAACCTCTGAAACAAACTCTAACTCAGGTTATTTTCTTTATTTATTCAAACAGTGGCAGTGCTGAATTTATCTTCCAGAGGAAGACTCAAGACTGTCAAGAACTGGCTGGTTCTTACATCAAAGAACCAAAAATCGCTTTGGTCCCTCACGGACAACTCAGATTACTTCTAAAGGCAGAGGCGAACCCCACCCAGGTCTTGCTATTTAGCCTTCACTCAAGAACTGACTTGCCACAAAATTTCACTGGCTTGCAGCTCAGGAACCAGGCAGAGTCTTCCAGCAGCTTCTTTTTCCTTCCAGAGCCACAGCATACCTATCCTTGATACATTAAAAAAGAGGAGATGCCAAAGCCTGATGTTTGACAGGGAAAAATGAGCTCCTGGTAATGCTGTCCCTTGAGACATTGCTGCTGGAGCCATGGTGGGTTGTGCTGAACCCTCCCACCTCTCTCTTTGGTTTGAACAACAGGACTGGAAAACTGTGGCTCCTCAATCACCCATGATAGGAGTCCCATGGGAGGACATGAGGGGTTCAGGTCAGCCACAGGCACATGACAGCACTTATGTTGGGTTACCTGGGGCAGGTGATGGGACATTAATTTTGACTCAGTGCCTTCACACCACCTTCATGACAGCTGCAGAACAGCTAGTATCTGATCAGGCACCAAGCCAACTGGTACTAAATTACATAATTCAGCTTTTCTTATGGTTTTTTTGTTGTTTTTTTTAAAATTTTTAAATAAAAGTCTTGAGACTGGATGGGCAAGGGACAATGAAGTGGGATTTACTCTTCGTGAAGCCATCACAAGCCAAAATTAGTAAGCTGGGGAGAGGCGTCCACACAATATAGATCGAACTGTCCATCAGACTTGGCCACTGTTTCATACTGCACCTCACCCTTGTCCTTCCAGTCACGCCTCACGAAAGCCTCCCAAAGAAACGACTTCCCCAGTCTGCCAAAAGGCTTAAGAAGAGCACAAAGCTCCTCCCTAAAGACAGCCTGAGGCTGAGGGCTTGTATGCAGCTAAAGGAAGATGCCCTGACAAAAGTCCTCCCTGTCATTGCCAGGACATGCCACCTACCACACCTCTTCTGGAGCTGGGCGTGTATTATTCACAGGACATTTTGCAGGTGTCATGACCCCTTCACCTCCCTGTCCCTAACGCATTTTTAGTGTTTTCAGACCTCTGACTCCACTATACCAGTGTGGTTCCTGGTCTAAAGGGCTCTAAAAGTATTAATCAGCATGACAAATATGTTTCTAAGGAAGAAAAACTCTCCTGTAGGCACTCGAGAGCCTCTTGTTTCAGCTGGTACAGTAAGGTAATCCACATCTTCCCCTTCCATTTAACTCTAACTCTTAAACAATTCTACTTAACTAATAAAGCCATACTTAATAATCTGCCTACTGCTGGGTTCCAAAGCTAAGGTATAACACAAACATCAAGTAGATTTTTTTTTCCGCTTTTCACAAACATTCTCAGGCATTTCTTTGAGGCATCTTTAAAAGAGGAAATTTAGACTCAAGGAAGTGAAAGTACATGTTTTTAAAAAGTAGATTACTGTAGATACACAGAAGAACAGAGAACAGTTTGCAGACTTGGTTTGAGAGAAACCCCTCCATCCCCCAAACCCAGTGGTCTTCAAACTGCAAGTGCACACTCACTGCTGAAGAATGTGTGAAGCAGCAAGAGGACAAGAGCTAGAGCTAAGCTTTTCACCTCCTACAACCATCATTTTAGGTAGCTGAATCTGTGATGAGCCTAAACTGCAGAGCTGGATCCAGGTTTTTAGTCTAGGTCTGTCTTTACTCGAAAATGAAAATGCACTTACATGCTCGTGCATGTAAATGTTTGGGGACACCTTCTATTTTATGAAAGGATCTGCTGTTATTACACCAGATGTCTCTCCATTTACAAGAAACAATAGTGAAAATTCAATTTATTTTTTCCTTCTATTTCTAAAATGTATGCCTAAAGAGTTTCATCATTTTGCCTTAGACCACCAAACGAAGTTCCTTTGGCAGCACTATATTTAAAAAATCTGGTGGCCTTCCTCACCTGCAAACCATCGCTGCAAAGACATTTGAGATAACAGAAAAACTATTTTCCTCATTTGGAATTTTAGGCTTAAAAAGATAGAGATTATCTGAAAATATTTAAGCCCCAATTAAATCTAGTAGTACAATCTTCAAGCTATTAAGTGAGCATTAGTATGAACTTCAGTTGTTTTCAGGCACGATGAGGTTCTCCTCGAGCAGAAAATGCTAAAAGAAATATGGAATTAATCCTACACTGGTTGGTTTATCCCTGTTTTCCAGCACAAGTATGTCTGCTGGCAGATGTTGGCAGGAAGCAAGCTATAGACCAGAGGTTAAAACCATTACAAGGAGAGAGCATTGCTATAGAAAAAAACATGAAGACAGTAACTAGAGGAAAGAGTTTTCCAACCCATGATTTCTCCCTGCTCTTTTATACAGTTTATGTATCAGTTCGGGTTTTTTTACCCCTATTTCTTTTCTGGCAATCCAGCTGACAGTGCTGATTATGAGGTTCAGGTCCCCAGAGGAAGCAGTGTTGCAGTGACAGCTGATGACCCAGCTTCTGCAACTGTTTCAGAATGGAAGCGAATCCCAGGAGTTTTTTGTATAACAGCCCTCCCTCCTGCTGCAGACTGCCTCCCTCATTGTTTACAAGGACTGTCCAAAATGCCTTGTCTACCCATCTGGAAGGGGAAGTGGCATGGGCTGTGTAGGCAGCCTCACCTATAGTGACTCAAAAGTTAGGAACTTTAACAGAGAGGACATGGCTGGGAGGAATAAAGCCCCAAAGCCAATTAAGTCCAAGCACACTTGACATCACGGGGGAGTAATTATGAAGGGAAAAGAATCAGAAATGAGCAAAAGGCAATATAAGCACAGTCGTTATTTCCTGTTCACTTACTTCTTAAGTTTTTTTTCTTGATGTGTAAATTGACCCCATCTGTTTTTTTCACTCAGCCTCTGAAGGGAGAATATGGGCCACAGTATAATAACCAAGTTCCCACAAGACTTAGCAATCCATCATTATCTCAATACATGGTTCCAAAACGGAGAAGAAGGAGGAACCACTCAAAAGACCGTAAGAGTACCACATGACAAGCAATCAACATTTGCAGAGACTTGTAGGATAAGAGTGAACTGACAGCAGAACAAAGAACAAAACAAATATAATCCAAGATTAAACACTGAAGAAAGAGGGCACATTGTGAAAACCAGTTCTAGCATGGCTGCAAGCAGCAAGAAGACTATCCCACTGCTACTCGCGACATGAATTTTGATGGTAACCATGGAGCACTAGCAACATTGTGAGAAAGTCACAGACCGAGGATACTGTATTTTAGAAAAAGTCTCTCTAAATAGTTCTTTTGAAATCTCTTCAGATTAAACCTTAAGGAAAATGAAAAATGTAACAATCTTTCAGCAACTCTGCAACATAATGTTCTAAATGCTACCAGGTCTCCTCTAAGGAGTGCTATTGAAGCCACTTGAGTCCCTGCCTGACTGAGGTGACCATACTCCTTCTTCTAACAAAGACAAGCATTTCTTCACAGGAATCCATCTTAAAATCTACTTCTTTCAACAGTCAGCTTTGGGTACAAGCTTTCAGAGTTAAAGACTGATAATATCACTTCTTAACAGCTATGTGCATATTGATTGAAACCTTCTGTGTGGACAAAATAATCCTTCTGTGTTATTTGCATCTTAGTGCTTTTAATACAGATTTTGAAGGTTGTGGCCTTGCTATAGATGCAAGTGTTATTCACAACTTATTTATAATAGCCTCTTCCTTAAAAAAAAAAAATGTCATTCATATTTCTCCTACACTCCTACATTCATATTTCTCTTGGGACTAAGGTAACCAGTCGTCCGCATCACCTTGGTGCTCTAATTTGGGGTTACAACCATAAAGCACAAAGTGATTTATTGCCTTAGGATACTCTCTGAAATGTTCCCAGCTCTGAAAACGGGCTCAAAAAAAAGGGACCTTTCATCACCAGGTTCATAATAGAAACGTTTGAAAGAAAAGGAGAAATAAAATTGAAAACACACGCACAACACAGATGTTGTAGGAAAAATCTGTTTGTTGCTAATGCACTGGTGAAATTGGTCAAGACCATCACATCTGTTCTGAAGCACGGTTCTCACAAACACGGCCACAAGCAAGGGCAAGGATCAGGCAGACATGAGGAAAGGTATAAGGCCTTCATCCCTTTATCCATGCTGACCACCGTGGAATATACCCTCATACTTCATGAGAGGCTGAGGTGCAAACACATACCCCCTTAGAGATCTGTGACCCTTCTTGTCTGAGCGTGAGACATGGGGATGTGCTCAAAACAACTCGGCACCAGCTCCTTGGGAAAGCTGTTCCTATCTTACTGCATCCATCTGCTTCGGGACACGAGCACAAATCCCATGGCAAATTTTTTTCTGAGAAAACAAGAGACCTCATAAAAAAATAGGACAGGAAAAAAACCCACAAATCAGATGCCTTTTCAGTAGATTCCAAAACCCCCCAGATATTAGAAAAACTTTAGTGAACGTAGATGGAAACTGTATTTTTGGAAACACAAAATTCAAGCATGTGTAAATTGAGAACAGCCAAGCACTGTCCACCCTGCAGAAAAATGCCTCCAGAGCATTCCCTCTCAGCCCTGCAGTTAGAAACAAATCATTTTGCTATACAGGCAATCAAGTTCTAAGTAGAAATTCTTGCTTTTCAATTTTCATAGCAAAGTCAATAGCGAGTTCTACAAAACGATAAAACCATAGTAGCTTGGTCCAGTGAGACTTGTACGTGACCACAAAATTTATAGAGATGAAATTATAATAATCTCGGGGTACTTTCTGGGAGGAATTGTTGGATGCAGCTAGTTATAAAATAAAGATAGAAAAATCAAGTCTGAGAAAGCTTTTGATATGTTGTATTTTCCATGGAAATGCATGTAATAATGTGGTATACTGAAACGGAAGAGCGGGAAAAATCCGCAGTTGCCAAGGAGGAAGCAGCATGAACAAATAACTCATTTTCCTCTAAACTTCATTTATGAAAGAAGGTGCTCTAGGGATCCTCAGAGGTAAAAGCCACTACATAACAACTCAATAAAAGAAAGGCAATGTTATATAGAGCAAATCTCTATTAAGATTAATTACAAAACACTGTGAAACAATAAACTTTCCTTTGCCGTGCTCAGTTGCCATTTTCTTTCAAAACCTCATGACCTTCTCACTGTGCCCTTGACTTGTACCATTAGTTATACACAATTTATTGTGAACTAAAATGAACAATGATCATCCATGCCCGAACTTTATACATAGATTAAAAAAAACATTGGCAAATGGGCTATTAGAAGTGGATGCATCGTATTGATTCCCCCTTACAGCAATTTACAGTTAGACAGCACTATTCGCTCAGTAGCTTTAGAACAAAAATTGCTTGTATTTATCTTGTTGGCAGGGAGAAAACACATCAATGCATTAGAGCTGAGATTTGTATCTTGTTAAAACAGTGGTAAAAGACAGTCCATTGTATCTAGCATAGACCTGCACACGTGCTAATGTGACAATACTTTAAAATACAAAGATTATCAAAAGAAAGAAATATTTTGCCATAGGACTGCATTTCCAAGTATTTCCCTATATTCTTCATTCCTCAGTGAGCCTTCAAGACAAGTAATTACAGAAAACACTTTCACTGCAAGATGTCTGGAGGTTTAATAGTGCATTTAATCAGGACGAAAATATCTTTATATATGATACTTCAGCTGATGGTCCCAAGAGGAAAAAGCACATATTAGAGGGAAGAACAACTACAGAGGCCAGAAGAGGAAGGAATAGCTATCTTGATGGACTAAACAGTGCATAAATCAAAAAAAGGAAGTCAATGTGACTAGTTCCTTACAGTACTGTGGTTCAGGACAAGTTCCCTAACATTCCTTCTTCCCTCACAGGCCTCCTCTTAAGACATCTTTTTCCAGGTGCATTGTTGGAATTATTAGAAAAACGCATTTTGCTTAAATCAGTGAGAAAACCACACAATCCACATTGCACTGCCCAGTGTGTTATTACAGATACACAGAGGTTCTCATCGGCACATCTAATCAAGTCACACTTAATGGCTTCAGAATCTGCCCACCCTCAACTGACATGACTTTGGGTACACATCTTTCCACTTTTACAACCAACCTTCCTTAAAAACCCTGAGACTAGCTGAGTTGGTTAGAGCATGGTGCTACTAACACCAAGGATGTGGATTTGATCCCTGTACGGGCCATTCGCTGAAGAGTTGAACTTGATGATCCTTATGGCTGCTTCCAACTCAGAATTTTCTGTGATTCTGTGAAAAACATGCTTCCCAGAAAGTAAAACAGTGATAAAAATAAGTCATCATGGACAAAAGGGAGACCAAGGGAAAGGCTTACTTTTGCTGCTTTGGAGTAAGATTAAACATGATAATCACTATCCCTACTGACTGCTAATGTCCTTTAATTCAGCTAAGGACTGAACCACAAGGTTAAAAACAAGAAGGGATGCCACTGATGACATCATAACATTATGTAAGATGACTTGAGACTGTTTCTCCTGTATCACCAACCACTGCCCCATGCCCAAACACCTAACATTAAGAGTCGAGCTACATTTGTTCCACCACAACACGATGTCACAAGATGATGACACCCTGATCTTGACCTGCATTCCTCTGCTGGTCTGGTTTGGAAACCTCTTATTTGTGAGTGAATGCCATCTTTCTCTCATACGTGTTACCACCAGGAGAGTATTTCCAACTCAGGTAAATAATTTTCTCATTCTGATAAATTCTGAGGTGGATCCACGCAACAGATGTACTTATTCAGGGATACAACTGTGAAAAACCAACCTCATGTCTGTCTGTAAGGAAGGAGAGCTCTGAGACTAGAGGATACCAATGCCTCCACATATTCCTACAGTAATAAATTAGTCCTTATTCACTTAACACTAATTATTTTGTTCTTGATGAACTTAGCAGATACCATCAGTGTTGAAATGTCTAGAACAAGTTCAAGAGTTGGTGTCATTGTAATTAACTGATCAGCCACAGTATGAACTGAAAGCTCTTGATAACCACAGACCACTGTCCTTTTTGACAGTTTATGGGAATGCATTCTAGAGAAACAAAGACTTCTCTCCAAAGAGCCTAGGGAGACAAGGGAAACCACGGAAATCCTACAGTCCCAAAACACTGGCAAAAATGGTGAGGCCTTCTCCAAGGAGTGTTTATCTGATATTTTCCATTTTGGAGGACACTAGTAGGCATGTCAGGCAGGCCTTCTGTGCCAAAGCAAAGGAAAGCCTCTGTGACCTCTGAGAAGAGTAATTTCTGTCACATGGAGATCATGTACATACAGGAAAACTTCCAGTGACCAAATGTAACTGGCATGTACTGGAGACTGGAATCAGGACACAGAAAAATAAAAAAAACTCTGCAGCTGTCTCGACGTCATGTGTTTGGATTGCACAAGTCATCAATAGCATTCTTCTGCTGGCGTTCTACAAAACATCTACAAAGCAGCCTTTTCTGTCATTGATGGCTGAATGGGATTGCCTCCCACCTCTTATCAAGGGGCATCATGCCTCCAGACACACCCGAGCCTGAATGCTCCATGCTCTCCTTGTTCTGGCTTTTGGGTGCCCATAGGTACATATGTTAACAGGTAAAATACACCACTGCACTGCACACCTTGTCCAGCAGATCAGATTTTACTCCCATATTCACCACATAAACATCTCATCAGTTACATATAAATGCCATGACTACAGGATAGGCAAGGCGTTTGTGTGCTTTGACTGCTTAAAGGAAAAAAAGGAAGCTTCTGGAACAGGCACCAAGCAGAGGTGTACAAAAACTGCGTAACATTCATCTGAAAAACAAAACAGAGCCTCAAATCTCACTTTAGGCTTTTTACTGGCTTCTGGAGCCATATTAGTTACATCTTTATAATGCTCTAAGAAAAAAGTTGCTACAGAGATAAAGAGTATGTCACAGATGTCCTTTTCCCTTTAAGTAAATACTCATTAATATACTGGAGATGGCTGATTTACAAAGGCCTGATCCCAAAAGTCACACCCATGCACTGACTTGCTTTCTTCAAATCAGTGTGAGATGAAGTTATTCAAAGCCTCTCCAGAAAAGCCTTAAGAAACAGATGTATTTTGCACTTTTAACAGTTCTTTAAGAATTTACAGGCAGGACAGTGTTAGTAAATAACCAGATAATGCTTCCGTGACACGCTCCATTTCTATCTTATTGAAAGGGAAGCTAATTTTATGACTAGAGCTCAGTTTTCAGTGAATACAGCTTTAGCACAGATGCTTTGGTGCTCCTAAAATCCACAGTAACTGCATCCTTAGCTATTATCGCCATTAACTGAATGGATCTGTGGTTTGCCAAATCTGCTCAGGCAAAACGCAGGGTCTCCTTCCAATTCAGATAACTTCCTAGATGTCAAACAGGACATTCTCTCTGAATCAGCACTTCTGGTTCTTCAAGGCATTTACTGAATTCTACAAACTAGACAGTGGCAATTTGCTCAGCTCCTCTGAGCGATTAATGCTCATTCAAAAACAAGCAGAGACATGTGAAGTGAACAAGTAGAGTAAGAGCCCTCCTGGAAATATATTTTTTAGTGGGTGGAAGGTGGAGATTTTCATCCAAGAGGTTTTAGCTTAAAGAGGCATCATGATCATCTTAAGAACAGTTTCCTGGAGCTCCAACCAGAGCATGCTAAAAGGCAGAGAGCACAGAAACAACAGCAGTGTCTTCTGCCCATCTGAGTAAGACTGCCAAGTGGAAAACTGAAACTGGTTCCTGGGAATATCAATAACTTGAAAGAGCTGCTTCACAAAACCATTTATGGCAGCTATGAGAAGCATCTAGGGGGCAGAAGACTGCACTAGCCAGCACCAGCAAATCAGCAGGAATCACATTCAACCAGCTGAAGAACTGCATATTAATAGCCTCTAGGCCACTCAGCAGTGTCCTGGTTTACTGTAAAACATCTTAAACTGGACAAATTGTTTCAAAGGCTCCACAGATCAGCAGAATGAGAAAAGCACAATCCTATATACCATACAGATACCAGACTGGTGGTGACCAACTTCACAAGAGAATTCACATGTTTGGACTCAGCCTCCTTTTTAAAATCCATAATCTTGTTCAGAACATTAAGGATTGTTGTACTGGACAGTGGTCTGGGATGGACAACTAGCCCAAGTTCTTTTCTTGGAAATTGTTAGAGGGTGAAAGGAAATCCTCTGAAATTTGCCATCATGTTCTACCATTCGTCAAAATCTTAGCTTTGATCATCCATTTCCTGCTGTCAAGTCACCCTGTTGTATACTAGTCTGACGTCCACTATATCACTTAAGAGAAGGAAACTGCCTGTGTTTGAATAAACTACCATGCTAAAACTGGGTTGGCAACTACTCAGCGAGAAGAACAGGCCAGGCCAATTTTCTTCAGTACTGGCTTCATGTCCAAGGATGCATCTGTTTCTTTTCTCCTTCAAAGCCTATACCATTTAAATCCCTATTATAACCTGTGCAGAATTCAAGTAAATCAAGCTCAGCATGTCTCAGGACTGTAAAAGCCTTCTGGTCATTTGAACTATAAGTCTTTCCACCTTCTCCCTGCTCCAGTAGTATCAGCAGCAAAGGAAAGCAGCCAGGACAGCAGGGAAGAACTAAAAATACCTTTCATGATATTTTTTATCATTCCATCAACCTGCCACTAAAACAAATTCTGAAACAAGGGGATGCAGTTGTATTTATAGGCACTTGATAGATATTTCATCTACCGATTTCCCCTGCTTGCTCTCTGAAGCCATGTAAACACTGTGGTATGGAGTTCAAGGGTTTTAAAAAATTTTAAGTAAAACTCGACACAGCTGTCAAACGGGACATGGGATACAAAGTACTGTTGCAGTACATGGTATTTATGCGGTATTTATGAAAAAGCAAACATAGGAAAGCTAAAGGCATTGGTGGATGCGTTGAAAAGGGAATGCACGGGCCCATCTCTTGACTCCTTTGGCAGGAAGAAACTCATTAGTGACAAAGGGCCGTGCCTCGAGTGGTTAAATGCCCTGCAAACATTTAGGCTCCAGCTCAGTTGCAGTGGGATTCCTTGCATGCTTAAATCAAAGGCAGTGTGTAAATGTTTGAAGAATGCCCCTTTGCTAACTGTAAGAGCACCGGGTATTTATTATTGCCTCGGACAACCTGGGAACTCTCAAAGAGATGCTACATTCCCATTCACAGAGGTATTCAGCAGAACTTGGATCCCACAGGAAGGTAGACAGTTTCAAAGGAAGAAGATCAAGGGAACAGACCTGTTAATGAAATGCTAGAATTCACATATTTTGCTCTTCCACTTCAGAGCCCGTCATCCGAGCCTCTTTCAGCCTCAAAAGCCTCTGACAATACATAGTTCTGTTTCGGAAACTCAGAACACTGGAAAAGTATACAGTTTCCAAATACTGTCTTTAAAAGTACTCTGCAGTTTTTCTTCCTCTAGTCATAATGACAGAGCAAAGAAGAAAAGAAATTTTAAAGGGAGTGTTTGGGGCTCTTCTAAGTACATTCCCTTGTTTAGGATTTGAAGATAATGACTTTTGCTTTGTTGCAGAGCAATTACAGAAATACTTCTATTTACCTAGTATCTTTTATCCTGAGAGATCCAACGGGTATTTGTGAACCATAGGCCAGAATTTTTAGCTCAGGAATGTGTGCAACTGCAAACAAACACTTTCTGGGCTTGCTCAATTCAAACACTTGCACGTAAGAGCATCCAGCTACGTGTTCCATTTCATCTCCTTTTAAACAAACAAACAAGAAAACATCCTATTTGCAAAACTGATTTGTAGAAATAAAATTCATGTGTATTTGGGAAAATACTGAAAAAGTTACACTATGAAAAAACACATTCTAGTAAAATTACAAATTCAAGTGTTGTCCTGTTTCAGATTCCATAATAACTATATTTAATTACACCGGTGCATACCAATTTACTTTCACTTTCTCTGAAATAGTTTTAGTGCCACAGTACAAGAGTATCTCCCAGGCAACTCACCTGGGGGAGTGGTGACAACTGCTGTTTAATCAGTACAGCAATTAACTTAAGTTCTGCTTAATGGCTGAACATTCAACCCATGGCATGGACTTGAGTGATGTTTAACTCCAGGGATGCAGCAAAGGCAAAAGTTTAAATCACAATCTTGTTTCAGAAGAAAGTCTGATGAAGGTTAAATAAAATAGAAATATTAAATAAAATAGAAGTATCAGATACCAACAAAATTTCAGTAAAGCTCATTTTCAGGATTTTTTTTTTTAATAAGTCTGGTCCTCTTGGCCAAATACAGTAACATAATTCCCAAAGTGAACTTCCTAAGGGAGGGCTGAAGGTGGGAGGGAGAAGGAATCTTCCTCCCACTGCAAAACTGTTTTACATTCGATGGCTGAAACAGCTTTCTGCAGCCACACTGCTCCAGAGAGCTTGGGGCACAACCAGGAAAAACCTTCCAAATGCTTCCAGATGCACTGTGAATAACTAAAGTGAAAAACCCACCAAGCCTTCTACCTGATTCCTGAGCAACTGAGTCTCCCGGAGAGGTCAAGAACTGGCTGTGGGCTGGGAAAGGCAGTTCTCCAACCCTTCTGGGAAGTATCGGGGCTTCTTATCCAAGCTGTGAATCACAATAAAACTGTTGCTGATGAGGTGGGGAAGGGCAATACTGCTCTGAAAGCCTTACGGCCCCTGTTAAACTCTGCAGAAGAAAGGCAGAGAGCAAACCAGGCATTTAACATCCGGCAGTGGACACGGGTTTGATTGAAATCCTGATTTGGGGCTTGATAGCTTTGCCAGGGACCCAAATCGGGCCTTTTGAGTGTGATGAGAATCCAAGCTGTACTGCTCATTCTTACATTCTCTTGAATAATGCTTGAATAATTTCTGTCCTACAATTAGAAGTGAAATCAGACCCTCTTTCTTCAGATAGAATACATTGTTATTAATATTACCATTTGCATGAAAAATACCTAGATAAAGGCTGCTATTCATTCTAACAAAAGGTAGGGCGCTCTTAGTAGTCACAATATAGGATTGGAGTTGAACTCGAAAGTGAACTGTTTTTATCTCTTCTGTGATATCTGGTGTTATCTGATTGTTTGAATATGAATCACTGCAACAAAGTAAGGCTAAAACTCTGCTATTCAGAGGACAGAGCAGAAGATAGAATTCAATTTACTTTAAGTGGACACGATGCACTAATCTTTAGAAGCATATGAATAGCTCTCCATGTTATGTCTGTGCTGTATAAAAAGTTCATTAACTTTACCGCCTTTCTTTTGTGCAAGTGATTTTTCAAGCCTTCCTCCTGAATGAAAAGTGAGGATCAAACCAATTTGTGTCCTCTGAAAACAAATGCACTCAAGTCCAAAACAGATGTTAAAGTGCCTGCTGCATGTAAAAGGCATGCACGGCACAAGTATATTGGGGGTAAAAAAAAGTTGGTGCATTAGTAATAGGCCTGTAGCATTTCTTCTCTTTTCAGTCAAAAATACCTTGTGAAAACACTGTGCTGCTAAAAACATCTGATTATGTGGTATCAGCTGTCTTAGGGCCACGTTCCAAATAACAGAAGCAGCCTTCCCAAGTGCCATGGAATAAATACAGGAGTATATAGGTTTTAATCAGTGGGGCTGGTTTAATGCAAAGCTTCACACACAGACCCACACTGCTCTTCTGCTACACCATCCCATATATTGTGCTCTTCAGAAGTATATGCTCACCATTAAACAGACAGCTTTCCGCTTTCCTAATCTGCTTTGACTTTTCAGAGTGATCTGGCCACACATGAAGTCACTCTGGCCCATCAATTTACATTTAGCCCTTCACTTACACCTCTTCCACTGAGGACAGCACTTGCAGGATGCAACCATATGTAATATAAATACAGGGGCAGGAGAGCCATGGGGCTCCTTCTGGAGAGAGACTCTTCTCCGTGGAGGCTGTGGACATTGCCACTTTGTCCTTATGGCACCTGATCATCCAAAGGGAACGTTGGGTCCCACCTCTGCTGTTCCTACAGGTGATCTCAGAGCTGAAACCTTGGTGGCGAGGGCTGCTGCTGCAGAAAACTGTCTCAACTTGAAGCTCTTCAGAGAGGGCAGGGAGTAGCCACACCAATCAAGAAGTTCAAGGCAGAGGAGGGGGAACATGTTCTAGTTTTCACTATAAACACAAGGAGCTCTGCTCAGCCAAGCTGAAGTTTTTTTGTCTCCTTTGCAAAGCTCACAGAGGTGTTCCACATGGTGGAACAGAACAACAGGGTTGTTTAGCACCCCGGGCAAAGAGCAAATGTTTATTAACTGAGAGAAAATATTCCTGCTCAGACATGGCCTGGCACGCACAGCTCTGATGAAAAGTCTCTCCAGCCATCTACATTAATCAGACTGAGCTCTTCCTTAAGACTAAAAGAAGTGTCTGCTCTACACTTTCATCATAGCTTTTACTCTCTTTTTTCCTTTTTTTTTTCTAGTAATATACAAGTTTTTCCATTTTAGTTTTAATTAATCCCTCATTTCCACCTGTAGTCATTTGCTGTGTACATCATGGATCCAATATAACAAGGGTCTGTTCAAAAGTCTTCTCAAAATTTCATACTTAAACTTCCATCCCTTCTTCCATCTCTTAAGAGACTTGAAAATACACTAATTTATTTTAAATGCTTCAAGAAAACATGTATGTGAAACAAATCTGAGATGAGCTTAACATCCCAACGCTTTAGCAATGTGCAGGTAAAGTAGAATGGATGTTAGGTGTCTGTATGCAAAAGGAGCAGAGATTTCAGGAGCAGAATGTGTTGCAGAAACATTTCATTTCAAAACTAAGTACAGAAACGGTTAAAAAATTCTTCTGAAGTAAACAGTCAAAGTTGCATTCTCCATTGTTATCAGAGCCACAGCACACACTCAGTTTCACAGTGAAAATAATCTAAATTTCTTTCCCAAGCCATATCCCTTATTTGTACTTCCTCTCTACAGTATGGGATTGCAATGTCCCTCCCACATGGGCTAAGTGCAACCACTGAATTTGGATGAGTAATGACCAGCTGGGCTGAAATGTCTCCAGTAAAATGTTCCTCCACCACAAAGTATGAAACCTTTTTTGTTTTCTGGCTTTTAGTCCAGACTACAAAGTCTACAGATTCAAGAAAGCACCCTGTGTCTAAGCCAAAGGTTTGATCTACAGAAAGTTCATGCTTGCTTGGTAACTCAAACAGAGCACGCTATCACCTGGAAGGAACTAAATCACAGAAATAGGGTGACATGAACGAACAATACACCCTAAAAAAAAAAAACAACCCAGCTGAAATACAAAACACAATAAATTACGTGTACAAAAGAGGAATCAGCATTTCTCTCAGTAACACTCTAGGTCCTAATTGCACATAATGATCTTGCCAGGTAGCAAGTTACCCATCAGATCTGCCACCTCAGCAGAAGAGGACAGATGCTTCTGCTACAACATGCAGGTTTTCCTGAGAAAAGTAGGAAGAGCCAGTAACTATCTCAGGCAACTTAAAGCCTCTGTCCTGACTTCACTGTCTCCCATTCATCAAAGACAGGTTACAGCAATTTTCTTCACAAGCAGTCTTAGAGGGAGTCTGTGACCCCAGGGCAGGCATTCTGAAAAACCTAAAGATAACTCCCGGATAGAGAAGCAGTGCTACTATGAGATATGTCTAACAGAACCAATTTTCACATCAACTGCCCATGGGACAGCATTTTAAAATCCAAACACCAAAAAGACCCTCCTCTCTTGGACACCTTGCTCTCCCAAATAATGAGAGACGAGACAACACAAGCAGAACATGTATCTTTCCTCCCCCAGCCAGGGTCTAAGCAATGCACCCCTGAGTGTCTTCCACAGAATGGATTCCATGGACGGCAGTGTTGGCTGTGGGCACTTAACTGTATGCAGGCAAGCACCAATCTGAAATGTGGGAAGGGACCCAGAAATCTCTCCCCAAAGACAAATGCATGGAATTCAACCATGTTATCTATAAGAACTGGGAGACTTCCCAATAACAGGTTAGGACAGCCTTGACATATCTGATGCTTCAGCAAGAGCCCTCTGGGAATGACTCAAGACCAGCTTGTGCAGCTGGCAAGCATCCAGCTTCTACACAGAAGATCAGGAGAATCCCAAGAACTCAGAGAGACAGTGAGGAATGATTAACAACTCCAAAATCAGAGCAATTTTCCCTTTTACAAGGATGGGAGAGAAGGCCAAGCAGCCAAAACATATTTGGAACTGTCCTGTAGCTCTCCAGCTGTAACCTTCTGCCTCTCTCCTGGAAGAAATGAAGTACCTTCAATCCTATACTTATGGGATGCATGGAGCCCTACATGCTTTCCAAACTGCTAGCATACACAGTCCCGTCCATCAGTTAGATCAGCAAATGACTTTTCTACCAAATGAAGGCTGCAACCCCAAATCCACTGCACACATGAGTCATATGACAACAGGATCAAAAAGTTCCTCCATGTTGCCACTCCCCAGAAACTTATATAAAAGTGGGCTCTCTTCAACATCACCCTCCCAATCTCAGTTCAGCTCTAAATGTCCTACTACCTATAGCATAATTTCTGGTATTAAACTGCTATGGCAGGGCTTTTTGTATCACTGCATGTTTGTATCACTGCAAGTCTGAAAGTTGATTAATCAACCTTCTCAAATTGGCCTTAGGGAAACAATTGTTCTCTCTCATTATTTATTGATTTTTTTTTTTAATTTTTTTTTTTTTACATTTCATTACAGCCAAGACCTAGATTTTGAAACCAGTCCCTAACCAAAACCACATACCTTCTCTTTTGGAAGGTGAAAAGTAAAGATACCTTTCAGCTGAAAAGCAGTAAGATCTACCTTCACATTAGTGACTCTTCCCTCAGTTCTCCACTCTTTGTTTGCACAGCAGGATCAAATCAGGCTAAGAGGTTGCACTAGGGTCGCTACCAACCTTATCTTCTGTTAGCAATCCCACATATCTTTAAGAGGCAGGAACAAATTTGGAGAGTGTAATTGTGAACAGCCCATGAGCTTAAGTGAGTGAGCTCCGGCATGGGCCTTTCAATTCATTGCACTTCCACCTGTGAGGTAGAGAAACACCTCTTTTTCTCAACTCCATGGAGTTCTAAGTGAATTTCAAGAGAGACGCAACTGCACAGGAAACATCTGCTTTCCCCTCAGTGAGTGGTAGGGCTGCAAATAAACATCTTATATGCTGCTCCTACTTATTTAACCTAGCAGTCCTCATTATGTTTTCAAGAAAAAATAATATGACTGGATTTTAAAAAAAAGTAAAGGCTGTGAATTTTTTTCCCCACACACAAATATGTATGAAGTCCCTGGATGTTCCCATAATTTTCTGGCCTTGTCTTTAAAGACATTAATATGCTTAAATATCTGGGAATTAGGTTTCAATTACCAGAATCCCCCAGAGGTGTTTTTACTTTTTCTTCTTCATTATGCAAAGAACATGAAGAAAGATCAGGTTTTTTATGAGCCCACCCACAAAGGCATCAAATATGCTGACTCTTAATAACAAATTTGGAAAGGAGAATCTAGTCTTGGTGAATGTATTTTAATGTTAAAAAAAAAAAAATTAAAAAGAAAACCATGAAAGAAGTCCTTTCACTCTGACAGAACAACCACAGGACAGGAATGAAAATTCCCAGTATCCCCAAAACATCACTCCATTTAATTTCATCACCTACAAGGGTGCAGGGCAGGTCTAACTATTGCTGCTGCCCTGTTTCTTAAAAAAATTTTGTGTAAAAAAGAGATTTGGCAGCTTCACTTTCATCCTGTTCTCCAGGAAGAAACAGCACCAGCCATCACTCACTACACCTTCATGATGTTGAAAACACCGAGCTGGTTACCAGAACAATACTGCAAAAATCAACAGGTGTAGACCCATAAGAGGCAGTTAATGCAATTATTAATAAATACAGCCATTTAGTGAAACCATCCACTTACTTTGTTTATGCTCTAGAAATTTTAGGCCTCCTCGGAAATTGTCTTTCATCCTCTGGGAATGGAGTCTCACAGTTGGCTTCAAAGATGCTGGCACAAAGCACAGACCTTTTGTTTAATTGCCCTCTTTTGAAGCGGAATATTAAGTCAGGTTAAACTGAATATGAAAGGGAGAGGCCATACTGGAGTTGATGAGAACGAAGGACAGTGGTACAAACCATATCTACCCCCTTCTCCTCAGCTCTAATGGTATTAAGGGAAGCATAGTTTCCCATCCAGACTCTGCAAATGCTCCAGCAAGAAAGGAAAAAAAAAAAAAAAGTTTTAAATGGAAAAGAACTATCCTTCCCTGAGGAAATTTTATTTAATTTTATTTTTTAGCATACAACAATATCCACACACTGTGTATCTAAAGCTGTCAGTCTCAGAAGTACCAGTGCTGGAATAGCTTCACTTGTCAGGAAATATCTGACACCAAGTTAGACTAAGGCTGCCTGATAAAAATCCCATTGGTAATGTTTTTAAAGAACAAGGGTTTCTATGCAGCAGATGTGTAAAAATAAGAATAGACATATATTTCCATGGATACATGTAAGTAAATACATACAGAAATGCACCACCAACCACACCTCTGTGGACACTAGGGGTTGGTTTGCCCCCAGGACTTAGGACTTTTCCAGCATGTTACAATTTAGTATTTGCATTTGTCAAAAAGCAACTGCCAAAGTGAATAGCTTGAACTGTTTTCATTTGCTGATACAAATTGTTATGCAAACAAAAGAGAACAACTACTCAGAACCTATGGACACGCAGTGAACTGCTTTACTTTTGACAAAGAAAACTTTATGGGGGAAGAAAAATGGTCTCCCCTCCTTTTCCTGTAACAGCAAAATTTTCTACTCTTTTTAGTGACATTCAGGGCATTGCTTATTCAAAACTTCCAAAATTTCAATGAAACCACTGCATTGGCTTTATTCAGTTAAGTCAGCGATCATAGATGCTACAAGCAATAAACTTCTACAGTGCAAGGAGGTGACTTGCTTAGTCATCCCTGTTGAGTGTCCTGAAACTCCTTTTTAAAGACACTGCTGCTGGATTTTTATTTAGTATTTTATTTAGTATTTAGAATATTGAAGTAATTCTTTTCCTTTCCCTTGTAAAGTCTTCACGTCAAGTTAGTTATAGCAGGCTGGGATCTGATGAGGCGAGGGGGCAAAACCCTGTCCTTTACTTTTGGCCCTGGGAAGCGCATGTCATTCCCATGCAGGAGATAAATTGTGGTCCTAAAATGGATGTGCAGACTGGATTGAGACAGTTGATAATGAGTCATTACATGTAACACACAGCAAAGCACAGAGGCCGTGTGGATCCAAACTACTGTGCGCACGTAAGACAAATGCTTTCTTGGGCAAATACAGAATTGCACGCTCTTCCCTGCCACGGCAGACAGGGAATTCTCCAGGCAGGCGTACAGCCATACCGTACTGTAAATTATGGCCTGCTATAAATGAAAAATGCTGATTTGGGGATTGTTCACTTTGTTATAATTTTCCAAGAGTAATATCCTGCAGGGAACAGCCAAGTTAATACAATGTTTCCACTCAAAAATTGGCAGTGCGAGCACAGCCGATGGGGTGTATTTAATGAGAGTTTGCCTGCTGATAAAATGTTATTGCAGAACGTGCAGGCTAAGGAGAGCCTCATATTTTCCATCCCGGATGAAATGTTAGTCTAGCAAAACCCAGTAACTTGCAATAGTTCTCTGGACTTGTAATACAATGTATAGTTTTACTCTGTTTTAGACATGTTCTGTAATTCATAAGATCTTTCAGCCATCAGAAGCATACAGATGCCCTTTTGTCTGGTTTATTCTCAAAGGGAGAGGCTTGGGATCTGCCATGGATACGACTCATACCCGTTATTTTCACACTTGGCTCGGATGTGCCACACAAGGTTCATCTGCTCCATCTGAACCTGAGTGTAACTTATGGAGCTAATCACCTCCAACACCAGTATTTGCTCATCGTTCCTCAATCTTCTCAATATTTTCTCTAAACTTTCTATTTTTGGCACAGGGAGTGAATAATTTGCAGTGAAATGTGAAACTATAGTAATGTACAAAACAAAATCTGGGATTGAGCAACTGAACTGAAAAATATCCAAAGTGTCAAAAAGCCCCTGCTGCTCTGTTGTGAGCATGGCACGGAGGTAACAGATGTGTGCAGCCCTGAAACCATCCTCCCTGCTCCTCTCCCTACCCTATGCCTACAGCGCTCAGCACTCCTTTTGCATCCATCAGCTTACATAAAGCTCACAAGCTGCTGAAGTCTGAAACTCATGGAAACATAACACGGGAAACACTCCATTTCACGCTACATCTCTGTGATCAGCATCATGCACGGATGAAGTTTCAACTTCTGCATCCATCGCCAGATGACAGATCAGTGCGTGAACACCGAGGGCTCGAAGGAAGAAGCCAAATACCACAAGGGCCCCTTGGGCTGGGCGCGGGAGGTTGCACAAACACACACCAACAAATGTTACAGGTCTCCCTCAGGGAACTTGTGGGAGAGCTGAACATGATGCGAATTGTATGGAGTAACAGTTTTGCCCTAATTTGTACAATATCATTTTGCAGCATAACTGTTTTACATCCAGTATTGTGCAGAGGAGGAAAGAAACCCCCAAACACTGCCTTGAGATCACAGGCCTGTGTGTCAGCATGTGCGTGTAACTCCACAGCTCTGTTCTCCACCCCATATACAGTGCAGGGAATCTGCTAATGCTTAAATGGTGGGGAAGGTCAAAGATTTATTGTGGGAAAGCCAACAGTAATTTTGCTGCCTTCCTAGAATACTGCAAACAGCCAAATTGCACAGCTTAAGTAGAAAAATGAAAGTTACGCTTTAGTTTCAGACTTTAAAGAAACTGTAGGTTTACTGGTCACAGAATCCACCACCCGAGGGTACAGACCCACTGTATATTTCCATAAACTGAGGGCAGCAAGTTATTCCTTCATAAGCAGAGCTCCTTCTACATAACGTGACAACAAACTTTCCAAAGGTAGAACTGGAATGTCAGAAACCTTGCTTACAGGCCTGCCAAAAGCCCAAAATCCCTGCCTTTCACAAGGACTTCTCCAACTTTCCCTGTGCTCCTCCACAAGAAGAGGCATGCAAACACTTCGGCAAGAGGCAGAAAGATCTCCTGGAAACAGTGTGGAAAGCACTGTGCTTGATCTGGAAGCAGGATTTCCTTTAACACCATGAGGAATGAACCAAGAGAGGTTTGCTCTCTCCCCAAATGCCCATTTGCTTCTGGTTACACACACACTGCTTTGGGGAACACCGCGTGCGGCAACCGTGAAGTGCCCCAAAGAGCAGACATAACCAAAGCCTTCAATCTCTGGGCTGCAGGGAGGCATTTTGAAAGATGTTATCTGATCCCCCAGGCTGGTCCCAGGCTCAGTCTTCGCTTTTGGGAATACATTTTTCCATGAAAGAAAGCTGGTAGTGGGAAAGACTCTCTGTGCTCAGAAGTGGCTGCATATTGCAACACCCTCGTTTGGCAGAGAAGGCTGCAGCGTCCCTGCAGCTGTCCTGGGCAGCAGCCAGAGGCTCTCGCTGAAGGTGCTCCATCCCATGTCCAAGTCTTTTATGAGTCCCAGGCTTGCACAAGAGGACTGATGCCAAGTTCAGTATGTTCTTGGTTTTACCAGCTGCCTTTTTAAATTAAATTAATCCAAATCATAATGGGATGAGAAACTGAATAACAAGGTGCAAAAGCTTCACTTGATTTTGTTCAGGTTCGTCAATGTTTAGCTGGGGATGTTCACTCCACAGCCCAAGGCTTCAGTCAGTGCCAGAGGGTGATGTAGACTTTTCTCTGGTAGGAGAAGGAGGCTAAAAGCATTGAAGTTCCAATCCCACGTAACAAGCATGGAGCATCTAGCCTGTGCGGTGTTAAACTAATGCTAAGTGACATAAAAAGTGAGCATCTCTATGTACTTCATACCAAAGCTTCCAGCAATTTGTTCCATTACCATACCTCAAACCATTTATTTTTTCAATCAGTTTCATTTTAGACCTCTGTGCACTACTTTTTCATTCATTGCAGATACTCAGAAATCAGGTACTTTGCGATTTTTGTTCTCTCCACCCTTAAGCACACGATGGAAAAACATGGGGCAACACTCAGTGCCAGGGCCTCCCCAACTTCACAACTCAGACCTCGCCACAATTAGATCCCCTGGGGACTTGGGCTCATCAATGAAAATTTTCTTTGCTTTGTAGGGCCCCAGGCCTGAGGCATCTTCTCTTGCATCATATAAATTTCTCATCCAACTGGCATGATGATCTTGCCATGATGATCACAAAAGCACATTAATAAGCATTCACCAAATTTGAGAAGAAATCCTGAGGATGCTACATGAACCAGCTAGGTTTGGACAGCACGTGCCCTGTCCAAACAGCTCGATCTTAACCAGTGTGGGTAATGGAGTGAATAAACCAGGCCAGTAGTTGAAACATTTTCTAAAAATCACTGAAGAGAAAAAAAAACTAAATTGCTGGCCTCACACAGTACCATCAATACATGACAGAAAGCAAGCACTTGGTTTCAAAGGGGTCATTAAGCCTTAAACTATCCACTTAACATGAGCGCCAGTAGCAATACTGGTCAAGTCAATGTTTGTGCATGATTACACTTCAAATTTAAATGTGAAGCTGTTGTACATAACAGAATCTGTGGAGACTTCTCTTTCTAATGGATTCAAATTGCCAATAAAATGGGGCCCAGGACAAAGATACAAAACAGGCTTGAAGAACAAACATGCATTTTCAAAACACCATGAAGTTGTCAAGGGCATTTTGCGTTGCCTGTCCAATGCACGTAATTTAAAAGAAAATATTCAATTAAAAATAAACAGAAATTATGGGGAAGGAGCATCTTTTGATCACAGAATGGACAGCCATCACACAGTGCTCTTCTCCACTCTTCCCAGCTATAAGATGCTTTCTTTTCATGAGGCTTTGTCCAGAGGTGCATATCAGCCCTGAGAGCGCTCAGCCAACTGAAAATGTCTGGAGAGGGCAACAGGTGAGTGGCTGGGCAAAGCAATACACCTATCCCAGCTCAGGAGAAAGTAAAGCAAACACAACATGACCAAGACTGGCATCAGGTTCCTTGGCCAAGAAGAAGTGTCCACCCCTCTTCTTCACGGCTCAGTCTGGCCAGTTGCAAGTACCCTTGTGATACAGTAGTTCAGCGCAGAAGTTGTGCAGCACCTTTTGCATGCTTCCCTGCAGGGGAAGATACTGCAGGGCTAGTTTTAGCTTATAAAGGCCTTTTGTCTTCAGAAACCATGTAAAATCTGCAAAGCAGCTACTGTCCTGAGATTTTGCCTATGGACCAAACCCTCTTTCAATGGAAATAAGTTAGGCACTTCTTAGGCCTCTACGGTATCAAATGCTTTAAAAAACAAAAGTAAGAATGGAGATGTAAATATCCCACCTGTTATCCCAGCATGCTGCAGAAAGTAGTGTCACTAAAAAAACACCCAAAAGCCAGCCAAGAAACAACAACAAGCAAACACCCAAACCAGAATTCACTGTGCCATGTAGGTGCCTCATAAATATCCTCTTTAAGTCTTTACCCACAGTTGAATTTGGATTGCAGCAAAAAAACCTCATCTGTATTCAGCCAAAGGATTGCTGCTAATGCTGCAGAAAAACACAGTGCAGATTAATTCTCAATATTAATGAAAACAGAATATCCTAAAGCAGTGAACTAATAAATATGCAGTCGTGGCCAATGACAGTTTGCAGACGACATATAGTTCAAAGCTTTGAAAGTTTTTGTTCGGTTTTTTTAACCTGTTTTGATTTCTATTGGCCCACAACTTACAAACCCTGACAGACTTTGCAAGAAAACGCCATGGACAGATAAATTGATGGGACCTTAAGGAAGCAGTTACACAGTCCTCACCTAGAGAAGTTTTAACAGGGTGAATCATGCCTAACCCAAACACAACCTCCCAGCTTATCAAGGAGGCTCAAACCCCTGCAGATGCCAGGCCGGGGCCAAAGAGCAAAGGCGCACAGCTGGGCCAGCATGCCAAGGCTGTGAGCGGTGCCAGGAGCCATGGGGCAGGCGGAGCCTTCCTCCCAGCATGCCCGGACAGCAGCTCCCACATGGGCAACACCCCCCCGGCGGCAGTCCCAGCACAGCGTTTGGCACTCGAGGGTGCCCACACATTCCTTGGGAAGTCAGAGGCAATTAATAACAGGTACATTTCCCAAAACCAGTGGACTTTATGGCAGTTTCCAAACGTGCACACACAAACACTTTTTAAGACCCCAGCACTTACACGTTGCTTTGGTTTCACCCAACCCTTGTCTTACAGCTAAGAAAATGAAGTCTCTTTAGTACACACACCTTGTATTGCAGCACATAATTCTTGATAATGCACAATTACTTGGGGCGGGGGGGGGTGGGGCTTATACCATATCAAATCTATACAACAGTGCAGACAATTACAATACACAGATCCTGATTTTATAATCCTCTTTTGACTATCTCATGGGAAATCCATTATTCTGATCCCTATACAGCGAAGCCGAACCCACCCAAACAAAACCAGAACCAAAGCTCTCCCCAAAATCCAGAGCTTTCTAAGGATTTGATACTTGAATTCAGGTAATTTTAGCTGTTCCTTGGTGTATCTTTTTCTTGGGCACACTTCTTCCAGCACTTATTCTGAGACACTAAGCCAAAATCCCCTGCTTTATCTGCAACAGATTATGATTTCCATGCAAAATTCCTTATTGCAGTTACAGTGGCCTGAAATAAATACCCAAAACAACAAAAAGTAATTGGAGGACTATGGCATAGGACTTCTCTACAATGAATCATAAAGGACAAACTTATTTTTTTTTTTTTTTTAACAACAAGTCCTTTACACATGACAGCCTAGACTGGGAGCAAACCTGAAAGACTTGCATCCCTGCTTTTGAACATTGCTTTTCCTGGCTGTAGACCCAGGTCTGCTTTCAGAGCTGAGCACAGTACCTCAGCATTTCAGCAAAGCTGCAGAAGGTTTACCCAAGGGTAGAATGTGACCTTATGTTTTCGTATCACATTTCTGCAGATACCTACACTGTCCCCTTTTCATACCTGTGCATGTAGAAGTACTGTTAGCTTTAGATAACAGCTGCCCGTGCAGCCGCCTGCAGCACAGGTAAATGTTTGCTATTCCTTCCTATAAATGAAAATATGCTAACAAACTTGCCCGGCTTTCAGAAGCCTCTGGTGTTTAACTTAGTCCATAGCTAAAGCAAGCTCTCTCTCTTTAGCATGTCATGTTGCATACAATCAGGAAACACAGCAAGGGAACACATGCATTTTAAACTAGGAGTGCTAAGTATTATAAATAAATCTGGTGCAATGAAATACGGAGACCATGAAATAACTTTCCAAACCTTGGGAAGATTTCTCTCCCTGACATCAGTCACTCACTTTCACTTTGTGCACAGGCTGAGTTACGGACAAAACGCCATTTTCAGGTATCAACCCCACCTACCACCACATTCTTTAGGCAAGGCCCTGAATTTCATGTACTGAAACAATGCCACTGCCTTTAATTTTAAAATTCAAAACAGACTCTCCCCTCAATGTCTCTGAGCAGATGAACAAATAAATTCCCTACCTGGTTAAGCCACTGTGAATGGGGAACCCAGTTCCTCTGCCCCTGGGAGCTCCTTTCAGATAAACAGTCATCAGACTTCTAAGCTTTTCTGTCTCTACACCTCCAAAAGCACTTTTAATATGCATCTCAAGCAGCTTGTTAAAAACCTGCTAGTGCTGGGAAGCATTCCCAACATAACATCAAGTTTATCATCAGAAGTGAGTGATTAATTAGATATCAGACAGACAGGCTGGATTTTTGAAGGTGGATGTGTATTTCTGAGATAAATCGCTGCCTGCATTCAATTTTTGCTGTAGTACATTTAAAGCACTACATACAAATCACAAAATATATCATTAAAAATTCTGCTTTTGACTACAAACTGACTTCTTTTTGTTGTCTCAGGCAAATTATCATACATGTTACATGTCTGAACACCTTCACTACAAATCCATTCATTTAATACAGTACTGGGAACATTCAAAAAACATCTTTTATGCATTGGACTCCCCTGGCATATTTGTACCAGAACTAAATTAAGTTTCTGAAGAAACTTCTTGAGGACCCTCTCAATCAGATTTTCTTATCCTTTGGGCAGCACCACAGAGGTGCTGTTTCCAGTCCCAGGATACAGTCACTATTGCTGCCTTTAACTCAGTGAACTTCCAAGTCCTTCTGGCATTTGTTCAAACAAAACATACTCAGGCTGTAGGATGGTTATCAAGTACAGACCTGCTCCACCATCCTAAAGTAAGAGCGACAGTAAATGTAGTTACTAAGAGAGAGATTCCATGAGGAAGATCAGAACGGGGATTACAGAGAAGGAGTATCATCTTAAGTGCTGTGGGTTATACCACAGTGAAGATGTAAAAGGTAGAGGTTCAGAAATCATCCAAAACTCATCTTTCAATGTTTGACCCAGGCTAGGATGGGAAAGCTGCCTTACAACCCAGCATGGCTTTCATGCAAAACTTGTGAAATTTCAAAGGCATTTTAATGACAACCTATAGCTTCACCAGGGCTTGGGTTCAGCTCTGAACATCCAGCTATGGCAGGGTCTTCTTACACCTCAGTGTCTTAAAACGAAAACTCAAGTAGGTTTACACTATTAGGTTCAGACTAGCTTAAAACCTTTCCTAGTCTTTCCTAGGTCTCTTGCGTCCCCTAAAACAATTACATTTTATAGAACAGAAACTTTTATAATGTACCACTCTAACATTTAATAGACAACAAAATATCTTTATATGCACACCCCTCAACACAGATTCCTTGCTGTATCAAATACAGGTGATGCACAAATGTAGTATGAAACCTTGTCCAAAATTCAAAACTCTCCATAAATCAAAACTTCTGATACTTCCAGTTACTCATGACTTCCCTTTCAATCATTTTCAGTGGCTCATTATAGAGAAATGCCAAGTATCTGCCCTCACCAGTCACGCCCTACAAAAGTGTCACCAGTGGAGCCTCTCAAAACCATCACTCCCTTTTACAATGTAATTTTTGTCACCTGTAAAACAAGACTCTTGAACCTGTACAAACTTTAGCCCTATATAGAACTCACCTGATTTCAAAGGGATTTCACATAGATTTGAAATAATGCATCTGTCAAAGAGCTTGCTGAATTAGATGTAATGCTATTTATTTCCATTAAGAACTTTTCTCAACTTCTGAACAAATTCATGCTCTCCTTCCACTGTAGCATTCACCAAGTGTGAAGTTCCTACTCTCACTTTAGCTACATGCACTTTAAAAATCTGTCTAATGTACTTTTATAAGTGCTACATGGACAGGAGCTGCTTCAGTACCGGGTGGCATAGCAGTTGCTGTGGTAACACCATTTTTTCTCAGATCATAAAGCAAGAGTGCCAGAGGCTTCTATATACTAAGAATTACATATTAACAGATCATCTCAGGCCTATAGCAAATATTTCTCAGGAAGAGAGAAAGAGGTGTATGCTACACACACACAGACACACACACTTCTTTGCAAGAGCTCCCATGCAAAAATTTTGGCTTCAACATATCCAGTGTGTGAGTGAAATGCCACTCAACTCCATCAAGTTCATTCCAGCAAATTTATAGATATCTCATTTTTGCTAAACCGTGAGACCACCACTTTGGCTGGCAGAAATCAATGCCTGAAGCCCCAGTGTTTTACACAGCCTAAAGAATTCACCTATATTAATCACATCCAAAAATGTATCTAGAAACAATCTTTTTGGAAAAGAAAGTGGAAGGACAATTACCAGAATATGTACTTATTAGACTCACTTGCCTTACTCAGGCAAAAGACTCATTTCAAGTTACAACACCGACACCATAAAATCTTGGGATGTGATTATCATCTTACCTTCTGTTTTGGGAGAATAACTTTTTGGCATAGTGCTCATATAACACAGTGTGGTATTCCATATCAGATTTTCCCTTTAAACTAGATGAGAAGAGTTTTCTTAGGCAAATAAAGTAATAAAAAAACCTGAACCTGCAGTGGCAGGCAAAATATCCACAGACTTCAAAGGGATATGATGCCTACGGTTTGCTGGATTGAGCCTGAAGAGAAAATGCATGTCCCTGCTGCAGTGTTACTGCAACTGAGAAGCAAGAGTTCCAGGTTTTCTTCTCTCTGCTCCAGCTCTCCATAATTTTACCTTTTCCATAAGCTTCCATGCATGTAGCTGCAATGCTTTTTTTCAAAGTTGCATGTTGTGAAGCTGGGGAGCCAAATCATTTTGAGGCCCTCCTTGAATTCCTCTTTACCACCCACTGTCAAATACATCAGGAAGGCGGAGATGGAGCAAGCAATTTTATCAATGGGCCATTCAAGATCATTAACTTAAGAATTATATTTTTCTGGGAAAAAGCACTCCTGAAGCTGTATAGGGGGACACTGGAGAATATATTCCCCCAAGATACCTTCCTACCTCTACTATCACCCCCTAAAGAAAATAAAGCAAATAAATATGGGCAAGCAGTAACTCTAGGAGGACAGACCTTGTGTCTATTTAGCACATTTTTGTTCCCCTCCTTCCCATAGTAAAAAAATGAAACTCCACCAACAGGCAGGTAAACCAGCTCCTCTTTTCTATCCCATGCTGCAGAGGTGGAAAGTCCATGTGCAACTGTTCATTAAGCTTTGCATTATCAATGCATCTGCATTGGATATGTTGAATATCACCAATGAAATATCAGAGCTGGAGCAATTCACTGCTTGACTAAACTAATGACATATTTTCCTGCTCTCCTCACTGCATTATCAGTGCAGTATTAACAGCTGTGTTGCTTAATGCACTGTTAAATACCCTGTGCTATTTATTTTCTTGCAAAAGAACTTCCTTCTCTCCCCACTTTGGATTAAAGCCCATTTTGCATCACACTGTGGCCAGTAATTTATCTAACCAATCATGTGGAAGGGATGGGAGGAATAAAAAGGAGATAGGAGGTATTAGCTGTGAAAACAATTCGAAAGGGACCATACATTGTCACGGCTTGTAAGTTATAGACAAAATTTAACTGCTTCTGCACCTCTTTTTTTTAAATGGAGTATTAATGCTTATGAAAGTAATTAAGCCCTTTTAATGTTCATGTTCTAATAATTGTAATGCCAAAAACTCCACAGTGAAAGCTAGCAACAGAGTAGAAATATTGTAAACTTAAACTATTCTTTAATTTTCATACAAACCCTGCACTGATATTGCCTATTTCTGCTGACCTGGCAGAGATAATGAAAAAGTGCCTGTCCTCTACACACAGGAATCTCAGATGTAAACCCACCTCAGCCCAAGCCAGGTAAGGGACTTCTGGGCAGCTACAGCAATTGTGGACCTGAGTCATTAATTTTTAGCTGACAGTATTTTTTATTATTTATTATTAGAGTTATTACATCTTCAGAGTGAAAGTCTTCTTTCATGAAATTACATAAACACAATTGATGGTAGCAATTTATTTCAGGACCTGCAGACATTCACTGGCAATCTAACAATGGATGGAATCATTGTTGACAATTTTACAAAAGCTTTTATCAGTTTATGGGCCATTAAGCCCAACAGTGCGATTACCAGTACGATATCATCTCTCTCAGTAGTACAATGTTGGCCCACAACAATCCATTTTCTAATCTTCTCTATTATAATCAGTCTGTTTACTCAGAAGTCATATGTTTGCTATTTCTGAAATGACCCAAGTCTTTGAAACTGTATTTTAGTCCACAGATAGGATCCAACAGGTACCCTACTAAACCAGGATAAAATAGCCCTTCTTTCAAATTCTTACAACCAATTCAGATTTTCTCTTCATAAGTTGAAATACAAAATATAGATGTTAGCTAAGCATACCTGTAGTAAATTACATGATACAGGCAATACAATAAAAGAGGTAAGATTTCTCTCCAGAACATCAAAGGATTCAGTTCTCGACCCGAGTTTGTCATTGACACCCTTCCATGCCCTATGCTGTCAGGAATTAATTTGGCTCGTAGTAACTAATGACCAGACAGAAAAGAAACAGAGAAGGTGTTAATTAGCTACTTTTACTCTTAATTCACTGAGTAACATGTGCTCATTGATGCAAACCAGACTGCTGCTGTTCAAATCAAGATGACCCTCATTTAGAAAAAGGGTCTGTTCTTCCTTTTTTGCACATGCTAAGTCTTTCACGTGTCAGCGAGAATTATCCGCACATACTGACGGGAGCATCTTACACACTGCTGAACACAAACTTCCTTGGTGCTGGATTAGTGCATCTACCATAGACAACTGTGACAAACTGATGCTGCCTAGGGGATCTGCCTCATTAAGGAGGGAAAGAGAGAACAAGAGCAGATCTGAAATAATAAAATCATTAACAAGAGCACCTTGCAGAGCTTATTAGGTAGGAAATAGACTGACAATACCATTGTTCAACACTTAATTACTTTTTGAAGACCAGATGGAAATAAGAGAGCATTTCAGTGGCCATCCTTTCAAATCCCAAACAAAAAGACAAATATCAAACTGATCCATTAACTGGGCATGTATCCTAACACAGATGTTTTAAGAAATAATGAGATCCTTCAGGTAACTGAAGATGCTCAAGTTTTGACTCCACCTCCTACTGCAGACTTCCTCACTGCAAGAGGTCAAATTAGGAACTACAAATTACATTTACACTGAACTAAAATTGCTGCAACTCTATTGCTTATCCTTACAGGTAGGTGGAAGCTGAACACACAACCTAAATTTGTCTTGCATGTTTTCCCTTCCGGATTTGCAGTGAAATACTTGTCCCTGCTCCTACTCTTGAAGACTGAACTTCTGCCATTAATTTTGGGGTGGTGATAATGGCATCAGTATCTACCCAGATGTTACAAACATGACAATAAAGGCAAAATGTGGAGCTGATACCACCTTGCAAGCACCTCACTCAGTCTGCTACATAGACACCAGCTCAATTCTCATGTTGACCTTACTCTGCTACACGAGTGAAACTTCAAATGGAAGCCTGGGCTCTGTCCCCAACATGTTTGGGCACACAAGGACCAGCTAGAAGGGATTTTTTTCATTAGAGAGCCAAACACCAAATGGTCCATTTGTACAGGCAATTAGTACCCTGCTGGCCATTGTGTCTCACCAAGGACAGTCTCAGCATTCTGATACCAGTCAGAATTCAAATATGGAACTTGAGGTGGAAAAAACTCTCTTCCTGGGCATAGTTCATCTTCTGTTCACATTATCACAGGTCTCCATCAGGAAAGATCTGGATCAGTACCTGAGAGAGGGGAGATGTCACTGCTACTAGGTTTTCCAACAGCTTGGTTTTTAGGGAGTGTTTTCAGAGCCAGACTAAGGGAGAGGAGTCAAAGTCACACTTCCACCACTTCCCAACCCTCATCAAATACCAGGGGCCCCACGTCCTACACACTGCTCTGTGGTGCAAAACCCACATTCATGCGGAAACCTAACAGCTTCAATTATGGCCTAGCTGTGACAAATCAGCTTCTGGAGTCAGGATTTTGCCAACTAACACTTCTGCTTCCAAAAAATTTGGTTTGTTTTGTTCTGGTTTAATCGGTTTTTCACTTGGGGTTTTCTGTTTGTTTTTAATGGGAAAGAAAATAAAAGGCATGCACTTGGTGCTGAACTAGTCTGAAGAGCAGTAAAACAAATTGAATCCTGTTCAAGAAGTGAGAATGTCAAAATTCCATTCATGAGAAATAGGTTGCAGTAAAAACTGAGGAGAAAAACCACTCCACTCCTGTAACAGCTTTTGACTAAAGGCACTGTTCAGCAGTTTCCAAAACATTGTGCCAACCAGTCACTCAGAGTCGTGAGGATACCTCCCCCACATTTTTGTGCAGGAAGGTTTCCTTGTTTTCATGTGCCCAGTAGATGATCTGTGAACCTTCAGGTTTAACACATGAGAAACAAATTTGTCAAACATTAGTCATATCTGCTCAGATCACAGCTGTCCCTTCCCAGTGATTAAAGGAAAGGAAGAAAGTTCTATTTTTTTCCCAGCTTCTAAAGCATGAGACAAAATTCACCACCAATGTCTTCAGGTGGGAGAACCATAACTTCCACTCTCAGAAGAAACAGCGATCACATATGCAAAATGGTATTTTTATCTGGCACTGAAGATCTGATATCTTCATTATTTTGAAAGTCTCCTTTATCAAATAGGTATCCCTTGTGTCTAATGTACCTTTCATCTGATATTAACTGAAAAAGTTCAAAAGAAACGTGATAGCAAAATTTTCTCCTCAACAGAGCAGATGATCACTTGGCCAGTAGGCCCCAAATCTTACCTATTCTCCATATCCCCTTCAAGCAGAGCTACTTATTGCCTTTAATAGTACAGGGTGTATTTTCTTAAATTAACATTGCTTTGTCCATGGTACAAACAGGTATGACAGAGTAGTAAAGTGACCATACATTTTTTTAAAATACTATTTTCACAACACCAAAACCACCTGGGATTTTTCAATTCAATAATATAGCTACTTAAAATTAAGACAAACTATAAAATAACAACGTCTGGAAACAAAGGCCAAGAAGACCTTTTCTTCCTTGTCTTCTACACTGAATTGCAATGCTCTCATCCCAAGTCCAAACCCAACAGCAGAAGTTGCAGGTGACCCATGAAGCACATCCCTTTGGAAACACCAGGAACAGCATGTAATCCATGAACGTGCCTGAGAAAAGCAGTTTTCTGCACCTCTGGTTATGCACATCCATGGGAGTTGATGGCCGAGTAAGACATGAAGGAAAGCTAAGACTGCGCAACTGTAAATATTTGGGAAGCATCTGCTTGAGAATTGCCCACTACAACTACAGAAAATTGAGGTGCCCTTGGCCAGGTGACTTCTTTTTCCTGTTAGGTATCTGTTTTCAGAAAATTCACAAGGAAACGTAAGTGTAGAAGGTACAGCACAATGCCACCTGTGCAACACAAATGTGCAGCTCATTTTAATGTAAGCTCTGGTTAAGTGGCTTGTGTTGAAATGCTACCTAGCATTCCAAGTGTAAACCAGGTTAATCATATCTATTGAAAACCACATAATAAATAACATGAAATATGCACCATGCCATCCTAATTGCAGAGGTTGTCTCACTTACTAGAAGTCATTTATTTATTCAAATGACTTGAGCTACGTGATTCAATCTGAATCATGGGAACTAGTTACTGATTTGTGCAAACAGTCTCTTACTTCTTTGCTAAAGGCATTGTTGAAACAACTGACCCAACTGCTAAAACAAGCTTCTTCCTTGAACCCTGCCTCCTTCTTTAGTCTTACCTCCTGAGTGAACTTCAGAAAACATCATTGTTCTACAAAAACATTGTGAAGTTAATTTAAAAAAAAAATTAATTCCAATGTAATGAATTAATTATTGCAATGGAAAAATTGGTATTTTCAAGATCAAATAATTGCTTAGTAATAGGGAACTCCACATGCAGCCATAATTTCACTCTGCAGAACTGAAGTACACAGCTCTCAAGAAGAAACATCCGCTGCCTCAGATGTGAATCAAACTCAACTTTCAGAATTGCACATCTGTCTGACATCTTAATGGGGGGAGCGGGAGTGAATACATATCCCCAGACAGAAGCAGCTACAATGGGGTTTTTTTTGGTTGGTTGATTTCAGGCATTTTTTTAAGTTAGGCCTTGCAAACATGAAAATTGCCACCATAACTGTGCTGCAGCTACACAGAAAGCATAATTCAGGAAACAATTCAGACTTTCTTACATTGGCTTACACCCAACCTTGATTTGCAGCTACTGTCTCACACTGCTGTTATTTCAGGAGGTGCCGGGGCTTCCCCGGGGCAGTGGAGCAAGGGGACAGGCATGCTGAGCCCTACCACAGGCGGGGAATGAGCACGCCTCAGTCGCCAGGAGCCAAGCCAGATGCATGCCACCACAGGTCACCTCATCCCAGGCTCCAGCCAGCCTCCATCAAGGGACATGTCCCCAGGGAAGGGCACACAGAAGGGCCTTCAGGAAAGGGAAGGAATGATGCTCTGCACGAGACATTTTTTCAAAGCTTGTGTATAAGCCCCGAGTAGGATGCTGGCTGCCTTCAACTCCAGGCAGTGTTTATCACTGGCTTGGGCATGGGGTGAGAGGCCAAAATACTAGCAGGCAGCTTCATCAGTGGCCAGATGTGTTGCCTCAGGCAAGCATTCAAAGCCTCTGTGGCTTCAATCCCTTGATTCATGATAGGTAAAACAATACTTTTCCCCTATCTAGGAAAAGTGCTGTGCGAGCTCACAGTGCCCCAGTGCCAAGAGTGGCCGATTTCCAGAGCTTTCCTGGTTATCTTCATATTTACTGCAGAATCTGGTGATGCGAAGGCAGGGATTATGCCACCATGTTCTGATTACCAAACATACAAACCCTGTTCCCACAAAGTGATAATTTTCTTCTTATAAAAGCCAGAGCTAAAATACTACTATCCTGTCATCAAGACAGCTGGTTTATATCCTCTTCTCCTTCCTTCCACCTCTTCCCCAGAAAACATCCTGTCTGACACGGTCCCTGCCGACTCATCCAACCCCACTGGTCTCTGCATCCAGGAAGGAGCTGTCTACCCCGGCAGAGCGGTTCTGGCACAACTGCCTTTGCTGGCCCTGAATATTTTTAGATTTTCAGTTTGGGATGGAGTGGGCTGGCAAATCCCCCACTTTTCCAAGGAGATGGAGGATACTCCTGGGGAGGCTACCCACCCTTCACATGGCACCTTTGCAAGGTAAAGCAACCAAAGAGAGGGAACCGCTAGACAAGAAGGCTTTTAACCCACACAGAAGCGTTGCTGGCCCTTGGGGCTTTGCTACTGCTCGGCAGCATCACCCTGCCTGCCCAGAGCCCCTGCCGCCTGCTCCTGCACCTCCAGCAAGGAGCCTGCAAGCCTCGGGCTCCTCCTCTGGAACCCAGCAAGGTAAGGTGAAGGCAGCAAACATGCGGAGGCCAGGGAGGTAATGAATACCAAGCTTCTTTTAATTCAAACATATTTATTTATCTCTATTTCATTATTTTTACTATTTCATTATTTCAATTGATAGAAATAGAAAAAAGCGATCACAAGCATTTTGGACTTCATTTATCTCAAAGTTCAGAGGGATCAGAGCAGAACTATTAATGTGTATACAAATGACAGTTCACCCCACTGCCAAAACCTTAATTTTTTGAGCCAAGCTCAGCTAACATGCCTTGGCCAAAACCTAAGTGGGAGGGAGGTATAAGAAAATCAAGTGGTGTTCTGGTATTTTCAAAATAAACCTGCAAATTTTCATTTCAAACAACATTTCATTTTGCTTCTTACCCAACTTGAAAAGAAATGGTCTCAGGTCAAATTTGATCTTCCAGATTATATTTAAAAAGGGCTTTTTTCTTGGTGTTTTGTTGCTGGTTTTTTGGGTTTTTTTTCTCTTCACTTCACTTAAACCACCCCTGACATACTTGTTTCAGTATGACTGGAAGTTAGTCTTTTTTTCTAGGTTTTTTTTCCTCTTCAACCAGTGAAACAAACAAAAGCCACCCGTGATTCAATGCACTCTGCTAGTAGGACATGCATGTGAACACGTAGATGTTTACTTTCATGTACGTAGATGCGCTGGGCAGACGAAGGCACGCGGGCAGCAGGAGGATCCCTGCATCTGCCTTGCACGGATCTGTCAACAGGCAAAACACACTTTGCACTGAAGCTTCGAAACGAAAGCTCACACATCCCTATGGGATACATAAATCCAGCGCTTCTCTCTCCTAACTATGCCTTCTGTTCATTAAAAAATAATTTTAAAAAGGTGTGGTCTGGTAGCACTTGCACTTGTTAGCTCAATGGCCAACCCACATGGCCACATCTTTTCACTCTGGTCATCAGAAAAATTTCCTGTTTAAACACACAACCTCACAGGTAGGTTTCTGATGTTTCTTCCTTTGAGCAACCTTCAGTAACATTAAGCAGAGAGCACAAGACCCACACCTACACATTCTCCCTACAAGACAAAATACAAAGTCATGTTGCAGTTCCTAATAAATAACCATCTTGCTTCAGCAGAAATAGGCACTTATTTCGGTCCAACTTCTCTGTACAGAGGATTACATCTTTTTTTTCCACATTTCCTTTAAGAATGACTTCTTCTGCACATACTAATGCCAAATGTTCTGTAACTATTTTTGAAATAATAAAAAAATACACTATTACTCAATACTGTTAGGTCAGCAGAATTCAGCCATAAAAAAAGAAGCATTATAATTCTGTTTGCCATAGTTGGAAGTCAAGAAGTAACATAACCAGAATAGACTGAAACACCACTAGGTCTCATACTGTACCTACTAATAGTGCTCCTGGAAGTTCCTGGAAGAAGGGGCACAGGAGAAGGTCAAATCCATATGTACTTAACAGGATCAGAGTGTACTGTGTTAAGCTGAACAAGGACTGTCAAAGTCCACACAAAACATCAAGCAGTGGATTTCCACACTGTGTACCATTAATTCCTGGAAAAACATAATTCACCTGAACACTTTCTACCAACACCTACACAATGCTGATAAACCAATGGTGCAGGCCCTCCATATCCTCATGCATTTCATGAGCTCTCTGAAGCCATCAGGCATGAACAGCAGCGGTCCTCAGGAACGGAGGACTTCTGATCAGTAACATCCAGCACAGCTCTTGTACCACCCTCATCACCAGAGGCATGTGGCATTTGCATCAGCCTTGTTTGAAGGGTGCATCCATCAAACAAGGGGAGAGGGCCCCCTTGTCATTATCCCTGCTCCCCTGCCACAGACCTCAGCATCACACAGCTCCTGGCCATGGCCCCTCTCACAGGTGCTGGGTGAAGCACTGCTCAGGACCCAGAGAGGCAAGTTCTGCACTTAGAGCAAGATGTGTTGCTCAAGCTAGCCTTGAGGTGAGCGTGAGAGAGGTGACTATCCCTGTCAGTGCAGAAACTGCTGCTCGAGTGCTCATCGCAGGCTACGCACCTCCTACAACTTCCACGAAGCAAATGCAGGAATCAAAAAGTGAGAACGATCCTTCCACTGAGAAGCAAATAACAGCTCTGTTGCATTTCCTAATAACTTTCTCTTTCTGATAAAACTAGCAATTTCCCAGCCAAGGTGAGTGTGATTCCTGTGCCAGATTCCTGAGCCCTGACTGACAGAAGTTCATTTTCTGCTCGTAGATGCTCAAGGAGAACAGTACAGCAGAATGGGGCTTTGAGAAATTATAAATACAATTACAAGGTGCCTAATGCAATTCACACATTTCCAAAATGACAGTTATTCTACGTAGCAAGTAATCTTTTTACAGAATTAGACCTCACCTCCATTTTGACTAGTCTAGATTTATAAAGGTTTGCCAGCCAGGTCACCCCAGGAAGTGTTCCTAATATAGAGCAGCCAGAAGATGCTTTTGTGAGTATAGCCAGTTCTGGCTCCCTCAAATAAAGTTCTTCAGGTCAAATTTGTGTTACACAAACCCTTTTGCAATTCAGATCCAAGTCTAACATGAGATTTAACGTAAGTTCTCATACCCGTAAATGTCGGTGCTTATAACATAACACGCTGACACCAATTTTGAGTGTCAGTTCTTTCTGGGATAATCCACTCATATACACAGTGTAACTGTACTCTCTGATGCACACATACTACTGAAACCTGGACTAGAGCAGGAGTTTGTAGCAACATCAACAGTTTCTATGCAAAACCATTCCATGAAGGTACTGTCATCCTCCCTAAAATGAAGTAAACCTTCCACTAGGCTTGTTTCTGAAGAGCTATTAAGCAAAGGCAGTTTGTGCTCAAGGAAGATAAGGACACCTTCTGAAGGAACTGGTTTGGCTACCCAGCTATCTTGCTGCTAAAGCTAGCATATCCCAGTGATTTCAGTGATACATGGATACCTAAATGCAAAAGTCAGCCCTGAGGACCATAATGGCATTGTGCGACACTCCCCAAAAGTCTCTCTTTATAAATTAACAAATAAATTACAACGGACTACCCTGATTGTAAAGTCTCCAGGGCATTGATCTTGATTTCCTATTTATCTGCAAATCTCTTAATAGACACTTGATGCAAGAAATAACACATTTGTATTTACTAGCACTTCAGCATCTAGTTTGCTCACCATACACACACACACTTTGCTTGAGAGGCCAATCTCTCTTGTAAAATTTTGCACAGTCACTGTGTTTTGCAGATTGACTGAATTAAGGAAATGACTGCTAGCATTTTGCCTTCCCTTCCCTGCTTTTAATGATGGGATTTGGGTTTTGTTCTTAAGCATTCACACACTGAGGCATTGGAGTAAGCACAGCTCTACACTCAACACCATTTATTTATTTGTATTATCTCACCAAATTTGGCCGTATCAGTATCTAAGTTTCCACTTCTCCAACTGTATTTATCATCAAGACTGCAGAGATTTATTTTAGTTTCCAAATCCAAAAACGTTTGGTCATTTACCGAAGAGAATAAAAAATTATAAGTGGTTGCACAGACAAGACCTCACATAATACACAAACATTACTAGCTCCTGTCCACATAGAAAATTCCACTTGTGCCAGTGGTAATACAAACACAGGAATGAGAGAACAGTGTGCCAGGGTTTTAACAGGAGTATGAGACATCCTTCACCTGGTACCAGGTGGACAGAGAGCACTGTTGATTCCTCAGCCAAGCTGTGGATGTGTGGGCAGCCCCCTGGTCCTGGGAGGCCCCCAGAGCAAGCACAACTCACAAGCTTCTCCTGCCAGATCTCTGCTCCACACAGCAGTGGCCAGGTTACACTGAAGTGCATCTAATAGGCATTGGATGCTTGTATATAACTGGATCAAGCTCTGCACAATCCACAAAGACTCCTCTACTTGTACACATCTGTCACAAGTAAGCGCAGAACAACACACAGCGCAGAAACTACAAGACAAGGTAAAGGGCAGCAATACTCAATGTAAGTGCATACACAGCCCACACGTAAACGCTGCACAGGATATTAGACAAAGGTTTTTCACTTCACATGGACATGAACACTTCAATAACCTTAAAGAACTTAGTCCTCTGCATAAGACTCCAGGTACAGAAAGCTACCACCGTCCACTCTGGCAGCTCCCAAGCTGCCCAGCATGCCTGCGTGCACACTCCCGACACGGAGCAGCACACTCCCATCCCACAACGGCTGCAGCTACAGATCAGAACTAGAGATATAAAACCAATATACAGCAACAAAAAGCAATTTGCTGAACCGTAGCACTGTCGCCGAGCACTGGCACACAAAAAGGACATGGGTCAAATGCATCCAGCATAAGTGGCATGCCAGCTATCGCAGGTATTTATCTCAGGTACCACCAAGCAGGCCACCCAGGGTACATTAGTGGAAATCCGGATTAGGTCCACTGTGGTTAATGTGGGTCAACATCAGAGCAGGTAGATAGAGGTGGGCATTGATCCCTGTGATGAGCGTACTTCAATTTTGAGCAGTGCTGTTTGGTTCTGGAATATGCTCAATTAGGCTTCTTTTCTGTATCCTAATGACTACAATGTTATAACAAAACCAGTTTTCTCTCATCCATATTCAAGAAAATTAATTCTACAATTTTGGGAAAAGACACAATTTTACTTAAATTTTCATTCAAACATTATGTTGATTGGATTTTATAGGCTGATTCTGATGTTCTTCTAACAGTTGCCCAGGCGCCTTTTCTTTTTTTGAGACACCTCCTTCTGGTAATAAAATAAATCAGGTTGAAATTTTTTAAAGTGTCATTTCACATGCAATTTGAACTTATAAAAATCTACAAAACTTGGTCTTAAAACTCAGAAGCGTTGCATATATTTATGACAGCATGTTTACTTTCAGCATTACTCTGAATTCTGATGCTAGGTCCTATCATTTGACCAAGGAGGCAGTCCCCAACATACACTGATCCTCTACTACCTGTTGGACCTGTTGCTTCAAATCAATGTCTCACAATTCTTGGATGCTGTTTCATTTTGTACTTCTGAGTAATTTTCTTGCTTATCTTCAAGTGTGGGGAGAAACTAATAAAGTCAAATCAATTGATTAATGTTTTCTGAAGAAAGCCTTCTGCCTTCACCTCTGCCACTGAGCCTCCAGCTCTTACCAGAGGAACAGTTACTTGCTGATACAACATCCCGAGAATAACCTCTATTGGATTTATCATGTAGCTGTCGATTATTTAGTAATCCTCAAAAAACTGGCAAACTCCTAAGCTTCTGAGACATAGAATTAAATATTATACACAAGGTATTTCTCCTCACTCTTCACATATTCTACAGGGCATGTGCACCTGAGACTGCATCTCAAAAGACTTTTAACACGGGCAGAGCAGATGGGAGGCACTTTACTTCTCATCAGCTTCAAAGGGTGAGGAAAAAATAAATAAATAAATAAATAAAAAGCCGGGAAAGAAAAACTGCCCATTCTACATCAACAACAGGTATGAACTTGATTTCTGGAACAAGAGAATCTTTCCGCTTTTTAAAGGTTGTGCAACTAGTTCTTTTGGATGGGGTGTTCCTCACTTTGAGGGCGGCTTTACAGTCCACAGTCACGAAAGACTAACTCAGTTGCTCTAAGCCATACAATCAGCTCTTCTAGAAAGTAATAGTTCTCTTCTCCCGCTTTTTCTCTAAAAAGAATGAAAGGAAAAAAAGAAAAACCAAACCACCCGGATCTGCATTTTTCCCTCTGGCTGGCAGATTTCCAAGATAAAGAGGACTGCTCTCCGGCTGGAACAGCAGCCGGGGCCTGCTCTCCAAACTCACAAAAGAGAACACCACACACAGAGAAAAAGCGACGGGTCTGACTGGCCAGAAACGTCTTCTCACCCTCTGAGACAGTTTCTCCAATAAAGAAGGAAAACCCAAGCACCCGCGGCAGCCCCACGCCCCGGCCCCGCAGCCAGCCCCGCCGTGCTGTTCCCACGCACCGCCGGGACGGGCGGGCAGCGCCGGGGTTGGCAGCGCCGGCAGGCTCGGGACGGGACGGGACGGGACGGGACGGGACGGTGGCTCCTTCGCGCCGGGTCGGGCAGGGACAAATCGCTCTTGGTTCTGATAACTGGGGAATCAGAACCCACATGAAGCTTCCTCCCTTTTCAGTCACCCCTCCCCAGGGGCATACTTCTTTTTATTATTGCTGTGACTATCTTTGAACAGGACAAGCGGAGGTGTCCGGGTCAGAGCGACGGCGGGTTACCGGAGCGGTGCTTACTCGGGAAGCCCGCGGCTTTTCCCCGCCGGTGCAGGGGAGCCGGGAGCGGCTGTGCTGGGCTTGGCCGGGGAGCGACTGGGCAAGGTGGGAAGGGGGGAAGAAGAAAAAAGAAACACTAAAGGAGAGAAGCACAACCGATGAGATGTGCCAAGGCTTATTCCTTTTTATTTCCTCCACCCCCACAAAAGAAAATAAGCCAAGAATCAGGAAGTCAGGGCTGCGTGATCGCTGCTATAGGTTTGGTTTTCGCCCCGTTTCTCCTCTCTCCTTGTTTTTGGGGTGGGTTTTTTGTTTTGGTTTGGTTTTTTTCTTAGGGAAATAAGTAGTTGGGACTTTCCCTCCGCCGCTCCCCATGGAAGGCCGCGGCACGCAGCCGCCCGCAGCCCCGGCTCCCTCGTCCCCCGGGACGCAGCCGGCAAAGGGCGGCGGGACCCCCGCACCCTGGCCCCCGCGCCCCCCTACCTTTTTTTCCCTCCACGGCGAGGCAGAGAGCGAGGCGCCCCAGCAGCAGCACCAGGACAGCGGCGCCGCGGGGCCCGGCAGCAGCGAGGGGGCTGCGGCCGCCCATGCTGCGGGACCGCCGCTCCCTCGGCGGAGTGGCTGGGGGATCGGACGGGACGGGCGCACGGATGAGTCCGCGGAGCCGCTCCTGCTCTGCTCTTCTCCCGCGGCAGCGATCAGCTCCTCTCCGGCGCTCTGCCCTGCGCGGCTCCCAGCAGCATGCTGGAGGGCGGCCGTCGAGGTCTGCGCGCACACGTGCGTGCCCCGCTGCGGGCGGGCTGCTGCCTTCCTCTTCCTCCTCCTCCTCCTCCTCGTCTCCCCACCTCTGCTCCTCCTGCTGCAGGCGGCGGCGGGGGCGCAGGGGGTTTCG
>VWZW01007479.1:161982-228071 GCA_013397115.1 Edolisoma coerulescens
GCGCTCCCCACCCAGGCGCGGAGCGCGGGGGCTCCCTCTGGGGACGCCAAGGAGGAGGAGGATAGGGAGGGAGCAAGGAGGAGAGGGGAGGAGAAACCGGCAGCGCCTTCCCCGCCCAGGTGGAGAAGGGGCGGGCTCCCCACCTGTCCCGGAATATAGGATGAGAGGAGGTGGGACTGCTGATGAGATAGTTTAGCCGTTCCTTCTTGCTGGGAAGGGTGTGTACGTGTGGATTTTCTTCTTCCCGGCAGCTGCCAAAGGCATGAGCGTGCATTTGCGCCGCTGCTCGCAAAAAAGCGGCGTGGCCCTAACACAGCTTCTGCCTTCCCGTGTGTCCCCGCCCGGGAGCGGTGGCGGTGGCGGGGCAGAGGTTTACAGCAGTGCGGGTGTGCCGGGGGCGTTTGCAGCAGAAGCGCTGTCCCGTCCCGTTCCTCAGGGAGAGCTGTCCCGTCGCAGCGCCAGGGAGAGCAGTGCGGGCAAGACAGAACTGAGGCGTTTTACTGGGGAGGAGCGAAGCCGCTGCGGAGGTTCAATCCACTCCCCAGGGGCGCATCTCCGGGGTTCCGGCCTCGTTTCTGCCGCCCGAAATCAGCGGAGCTCACTCGGCCTCCGCGGATAGTCCTGCTCTCGTTCTGGTCATTTTAGTCCCTATACTTGTAAGGCCAAGTGTGTGCGTGGAGTGAAACAGCGCAGTTTTTATTCATATTTAGCACACGGATGACAGGGTCCGTATCTGCCCGTACCGCTTCTGTTCCCCTGCCACCAGCAGTGAGAAAGTGCTCCCTGCTCCGCGAAGCGAGTTACTTGATGAACACAAAATAACACTAGTGTTCCTGAGGTGCTCCAAGTACATCCACAGACATTAAGCAAAAGAGTACCTGTACGGTGCTCCTTTCCCCCAAGAGGAAAACCCAAGCTATTCAGAATTCATTAAAATATTCTTATGGTTTTTTAACAGGCTGTTTCTCCGGAAAGTGGGAGGAAACACTGTCTTGTCACTCAGCTATGTAAATAGGACATAGAAGTGCCACTTGTCTGGGCTGGGGTTTCTCCGAATAAATCGTGATTCAACACTCAAACTTGCTGAACGCTGGTGCTAATTTCTTCATAAAGCTCTTGTGAAGGCTTGGTTACACAGTCAATAGGATATGAAGACCTAAAAACTACTGTGATTAAGTGGGAACTCCAGAACTAAAGTCAATAATGACATGAGTTTTGGGAAATTCCATGCTAAATGCCAGCATCTATCACAGGGTATTGGAACACAATAGATTGCAAAATAGCCCGAGTGTACCTTGACTTTCCTCTGTTATGCATGTTCCTCTGAGAGATGCATTGCCCTTCTCCTACCAGTCAACTTCCTCTGTAAAATCTTTCTTTTCTGATAGTTTAACTAGTCACTGTCCTAACCAGGCAAAGAAAACTACCATCCCATTTACACATCCTAGCACAAAGCCCAGTGCCTGACCACATGCCTTTAACCATGTATCATCCTACAGGCCTGTAATCATTTATTAGGATGAGTTGCATTATAAGGCAGCTTTCATATGCTGTAGCTGACATTCTGTTAAATTCTGTTTTGCAGATAATGCGAAAGATGTACTTTGAAGTAAACTCAGACATTAATAACATCCGAGGAGCTCTATCCATGTGATTGGTTTCATGGCTGTAACTGAGGGCAGAACCTGAGCTTACAATACAGTATTAGTGCAAATTTGCGTCAAAGATTCTCCCACAGTGCAACTTCATAAATACTATGTGTATATGGTTCATTTTCATTTATTTAGACAAATAGGAGGATCTTTAAAAGTGAGAGAGACCTAGGAAAAAGAGATCAGCTTCTAGGGAGGGAAGATTTGCAAAGCATCCTCGGCACACACTAATGATTACAGCTTGCATTATGATAAAGGAAATGCAATTAAGACAACCGAGAAATGAGCTTCAAATCAGTTCAGTATGTAAATACTAAATAAAAATGTGCCCCTAGACATGCACATTGGGTTCAAGCTACCAATGTAGAAGGCAATAGAGTTTTTAAAATCTAGAAGAAGAAAGGACTCAAAGTGACAAATGAAAACCAAACTAAACATAGGGAAAAAAAGAAAACATCTTTTGCATATGAATTCAGTGGAGAAACTGGTCCAAATCCTGTCCTAACATGCTAAAGAACAAATACTTGCTTTGCAGAATTTTTGTGATTCTACGTGCTATACTGAGCAGGAACATTTCACACTTGCTTCACCCCCCATCATGTACTGCCCTTACATAAATGCACATAAATTCAAGTATTCGATCCCAACTAAACTCCTCCTTCATTGCTGACATGGTGAGCAAGGGGAGACCAGGCAAATTCCCCTTTAAAATTTTTTCCCACGCTGCAGTTATCCACTACAGGAGACTCTCATCTGCTGCTGGCAGTGCAGTACTGCTGAAGGGGCGGCACAGCAAGCTGCCATAAATTCTGTCCTCCCACCTTTGTGAGCACAAATATATTACTTTTGTGGCATTGTGCTCTGCTTGCCAAGGTCACGAGACATGTACAGGAACTCTAAGACTGAAGTTTGAGAAACTTACCACAGGCAGGAATTTCAGGCCTTTTTTACACAACTGAGCAATTTCTGAAATGGTTTGAGTTCAAACACGACTTTTTCCCTAAACAGCTGGTCACATACCCAGTGACTGCCTTTGGTATAATTTCTTTGAAGCTAACATGAATTCTACTAAGGGCATGCAATATTCATGTTGCAAAACTTTTCTTACTGGCTGCATGTGTGCATGGATCAAAGGTCATGGAACAAAGGCCAACCTTTTTGATCACCAATTTTTAAATTGACAGTTTGCAGTGAAAATACTAAATGCAACATCTGTCTTCAGCTTTCTTTTGATTTGCTTGCTTTTTAGTATGTATGTATCTATCTATCTATCAATCCATCGATCTATCTATCTGTCTTGTCTTCTATATATTAAGCATAAACATGCTGACCTATGAAGTGAAGATCGTGTAATCTGGTAGTTCTTTCACATGAAGATACTTCTGGATTGCAGAATTTGACTGCAGTTGTTCATCACCACTTGCCTGCACCACTGAGCTGGTTACTTTGCCACACATAGAGAGGAGTAGCTGTAAGAGGATGAATAACTGATTTCCCTATCAGTGGAAAAAGCAGGATTAATTCTCCTATCTCTTCCACATTCCCTCAAAACAGAATAGAGTTTCAAAATCCTCTCAAGAGTAAAAAAATCCCTGCTGGTGGATCATTTCCTTACATGAAAAAAAAAAAAAAAGTCTTGTTTTTCATTATCCACCAAGAGTGGGTCATTTGCCCCTCAAAAAAAATTCATCAGCAATCATTCCTCAATGGCAATGCAGCTCTTCTCTGCATGTTGTGAAAGTGATCGTAAAGGGCAGGCCTTTCACTGGAAGAGAAGAAATTAAATAGAGATGAATTAGCGGGGTTTTACAATCCGGTTTTCTCGGATTTTGCATGGTGTTTGAGATTGTTGACTGTATTTTGCATTGTAGTTTGTATTCTATGACTCCTCACTCAGGTTTTAAAGCAAGGGCTGAGATAAAAATTCATGGAGCTTTATGGCACTTTGCATGTTGAAAATATTGCACAAACATTAACTAATTTATCTTTGCAAATCTCCTGTAAAGCAGGTTAGTAGCTATCATTTCCATTTTATAGATGTAAAATAATTTGCCTTGGGCAGAGTGTTCATGGCAGAGCTAGGGTTATCACTCAAGAGCTGTTTATTCTAAACATTCTATTTAAACCTTGGATCATGCTGCTTCTAGAAAGTGTCCCTGATGGAAATGGATGCATTTTTACACACTCAGATTATCTTTCTCTCTTAACACTGTTTACAGAGTCACAGAATATGCTGAGTTGTAGGGGACTCATCAGCATCGAGTCCAACTCCTGGCTTTGCACAGGACACCCCAAGAGTAACACCATGTGCCTGGCAGCATTGTCCAGACACTTCTTGAACTCAGGCTTAGCGCTGTGACCACTTCCCTGGGGAGCCTGTTCCAGTGCCCAATCACCCTCTAGGGGAAGAACCTTTTTCTAATATCCAAACCTAAACCTCCCCTGACACAGCTTCAGGCCATTCCCTCGGGTCCTGTCACTGGTCACCACAGAGAAGAGATCAGTGCCTGCCCCTCCTCCTCCCCTCATGAGGAAGTTGTAGACTGCAATGAGGTCTCCCCTCAGTTTCCTCCAGGCTGAACAGACCAAGTGACCTCAGTCACTCCTCGTATGGCTTCCCCTCAAGGCCTTTTACCATCTTTGTTGCCCGCCTTTGAACTCTCTCTGACAGCTTTGTGTCTTTCTTAATTGTGGCACCCAAAGCTGCCCCCAGCACTCAAGGTGAGGCCACCCCAGTGCAGAGCAGAGCGGGACAAGCACCTCCCTTGCCCATCTGGCAATGCTGTGCCTGATGCACCCCAGGACATGGTTGGCCCTCCTGGCTGCAAGGGCACTGCTGACTCACATTCAACTTGCCATCGACCAGGACCCCCAGCTCCCTTTCCATAGCACTGCTTTCCAGCATCTCATTCCCCAGTCTGTCCATACATCCAGGGTTGCCCCATCCCAGGTGCAGAATCCAGCAGTTTGTTTGCTTGTTTGTTTGTTTGTATAACAGCACTTAGAAAGGACAATACCAACAAACACATGGGGGTTGAAACTAAACCTTAATTATAATAAATTGCACAGTCAGTATTTCAACACATGACCATGCTGTTATCTCAGGAGGGTTCCTACATGTTCTTTATTTTTTTTACATCTGTGTTTTATCTATCACCTCGGTCACCAAGATCACTGTGGCATTTTTCAGGGAACTTCTCTTAAATCAGGAACCGACTTTCAAAACTAATTAAACTCTGTTAGGGATTCACAGCAGCAGCTTATACACTAATGAAAGCAGGCAACAAAAAAATAAGTTTAAAAATAAAACCTGCGTGGCTGTAGGGGTTTTTAGCATCCCAAGATTTATTGCACCCTTTGCATGGGAGAAAGTGTGAGTCATCTATTTTCTGAATTATGGCTTCTCTTTGAAACGACCCCCAGTTTTTGTCCTGTATAAAGCAGAAAAAAAAATTGGTTTTTGTATTTTGATTAATATCCAAAGTAATTACAAGAGAAAGAAAAAGGTATGGGAAATTCTTTCAGTATTGAAGATAAACACTGCAATTGATAAGATAAACCGAACAAGGTTATCAGGGTGTCATAGGACTAACTACACTGTATTGACAAAAGTATTCAGATTTACTTACCATATAATTATTCTTTCCCCTCTCGCAAAATCTCTGCTAAACTCCCTGGGAATGTGGCACCTCCATTGCCATCTAGGAGATAAATTCAAAGGGTAGAATACACTTCCTGCTTAAAAGCATCATTTTGTTGTTTGTAACTTCATGTAGAGACTACTGTGGTTTTTCACAAACATTAGCAAGTCCCAAAACTAGGCATTTCTTGCTTTGCTTTTACCACAGTAATTTTACAGTCCACGAGGGTAAGGACACAAGGACTGATACTGTGATGGAATGAGCTACATTATATACAAAATCCTTGTTACTAAACAGTACAAGTTTCCTACATAAAAACTAGCTCCTGCCTTATTGCTGTACTTTATTGAGGTGACTTACACTGGTATTACTATGGTACTTATATTCCTTCATCCAACCAGAAATCATACAAGCCTGTGTGATTGCGGCAAATACAGTTTGAGCATGCTGTCAATAAATGAGATGTCAGTAGAAGCAGAGCTAGCACAGAATCACAGAATGGGTCAGGTTGGAAAGGACCACAGCGGGTCATCTGGTCCAACCTCCCTGCTCAAGCAGGGTCATCCTAGAGCAAATGACACAGGATTGCATCCAGATGGTTCTTGAATATTTCCGGTGAGGGAGACTCCACAACGTCTCTGGGCAATGTGTTCTGGGAAATCTGCTTGGTCATCTGCACAGTGAAGAAGTTCCTCCTCATATTCAGATGGAACTTCTTGTACATCAGTTCCTGCCCGTTGCCTCTTGTCCTGTTGTTCAGCCACCACTGAGAAGAGCCTGGATCCATCCTCTTGACACCCTCCCTTCAGATATGTACATACATTCATATGGTCCCCTCTCATGGACATGCTTCATGGGCAGCTTGTTGTCCAGAAGGATCCCCAGGGCTTTCTCCACAGACCTACTTTCCAGCAGGTCAGCCCCCAGCCTGTGCTGGTGCATGGTGACTTTATCAGATCACACTATGTGGTTATTCAGGATGGGTGAGTAGTAATGCCAGGTGTCTGATTATGAACACTAATACTGCTAATTGCATTACTCTCGCTGGCTGTTCTGCACTTTATGCCCTTGCTCACCTAATCCCTGACTCACTGCATAGCCTGTCACAGCCCATGTATGTCCACAGTGACAAAGAGATGGGGTCAACAAGGCACAAGCCCATGCCATGAACTTTGCCTCAGGAAGAGTAAAACTGCCATGAAGCCAAGCTCAGGTGTGATGGTTGGTTGGGGTTGGTTGTGTTTATCCCTTCCCTTCCCTTCCCTTCCCTTCCCTTCCCTCCCCTGTTTTGATTACCTCTTCCCAGCTCCCACACCAAGTTCAATACCACGTGCAAATACTGCAAGTGCTTGCTCAAAATACTGTCTCCTTAGGTGTTTGCAGTGCTGAGAAATCCATGGCACAGAGAGAGTGAGGAAAGCTGGCAGCCCTGAGTAAACGCACAAAGAATGTGAGTTGCATCAAGGGTGTGGCTAATGGGGGTTTCTTCAGATTCAGCCATCTCCTGCCTTTTGCATCCAAAGCGGGCACAGATGGGAATGATAAGGCATTGCAACACTGTGGTTCTTCTGAAAAACTACAGAAACCGGTCCTTATATAGGCTAGCAAACATAAAATAAGTCAGCCTTCCCTTATATCCACTCCTTGTTTTGCACTATGGAGGTGTCTCTACCTTAACTGAGTTTTCTACATTAATTCCTGTATGTTACTCAAATTAAAACAAAGATGCACAGAGGCTGACTGTACAAGTTACTGTGCAGGACCATTCTCCAGCATGAAATTAATTGTCACAGAGTAGATTGTATCCATCAAAATTATAAAGTCTCTCAGCCTACAGACTGAGGTGGTTGCATCCAAACTACCAATCAGGAGCACTCCATGCCTTCTGCTGCCTCTCAAACTGTATGTGGAAGACTACTAGCCAGTCTAGCCTGGGACTGTTTGTATAAATGAATAGTGCAGATGATCTAGCACAATGTGCAGGGAACACTCCCTGCACAATTGACCAGCACGAACATGGTCATAGCTATTTCCCAATACTTTGAAGTCAGCAGTTCTGTTCCTTACTCATCTCAGTGCACACAGATTCAATAACTAAAGTATCCGAGTAGGTAAATTTCTTTTAGCCAAAAAACCCAGAAATGGTCATCAGTTCTTTTCTCCCAGCCCTGCTAGTAAGTACCCTAATGTTTATAGACACTTCCTTGCTTCTTCCTTCTCTGTGATCCCAGAGATATGCCACTGAAATCATTACCTTGCATTTTTTTCCACAGGAAGACTAAGCCCAATAACAAAACTGTCATTGGAGAAAAGGGGAAAAGCATTTTTCTGTCATGTGCTTTGAGGCTTTGTCCCCCAAGGGTTTTAACCACAGAGTAGGTGATAATTTTTATTTAAAGCAAAATAAGTCATAATGCTTTAGAAAAAATTCTATCATATTTTATTCAGTACTGCATAGCTAAATAATAAATACATATGTGGCAAAGGCTGGTCAATTCAATATTATTAATGTAACCTAAGTCCCAGAGATACTGCAACTGCACTGAAACAAATCCCATAGGACATGGATAGGTAACCAGCTGACTTTTTTGCTATATCATACCTTTCACTTTCAAAATCTTTCTCAGGTGAAAGTTTTCTGCAGCATGTTGGAGACCGTCAACAAATGTGACTGAGCAGAAGAGCAGGTTCTGGAAATCAGAGATGTCACAAAGTGCTCGACTTTCCAGCAATGACATATTTCTTTTCTGATGAGGAGGAGCCAAAGGCCTCAAGGCAGTTTGGCCAACATAGCAAGGTACAATATTGAAGACTGAGATTTGGGTAAGTCACTTGGTGTTGGAGGATTGGATTTGTGAAGTAAAACAGCTGCAGCATAGGCCCTGTCATTGTCACTGCATTTGTTTCTGGGCATTTTAGTTCAGACTGCCTCTTGTGATCCTGTGGACTGAATGTCCACCACTCATTGGGGTATGCTACATATGGCCCTGGAGCACATCTTTCAGCTTAGCTCCTTTTGGAAGAAACACAGGTTAAGCACCAAAAGCCCATGGCATGAGGAGGATCAGCCTCAGAAATGCACTCCCAATCCATACCAAAATGCTTTCACAAATGCTTGCCCACAATCTGCGGTTTCTAGAAAAAGAGAAACAATAAAATATTTTAGTTCCTACAGAAGCAGGAGTTTTAATCTTTAGAAGGCAAGACAGGCAATGAGGTTCTTCAGTCTTTGAGGTTTCCAAATGGGGCCGACCCCAAACCCAGAACGTAAACAGAGCCAGTCTTTCACGGGTTGCCGAGAAAACCACTCAATATAAAAATGGCAATGGGATGAGAGTGACAAGCACTTCCCATTGCCCAGCAATACTGCAAGATAAACAAGGCGAAGTAAACCCATGGGTAACACAAAAGATACATATGACCTGTAATGCAAAGCTAAAAATGGCCAGGCAGCTCTTCAGGGAGCCATTCCAGTGGTACACACCAGCAGGCAGGCGGGGTGGCAACCAGGGCTGGCCACTGCATCCACAGAAATCAGGTGCTGCTACTCAATTAGGACAAAATTAGTTAGTCCACAAACTGGATAATCAAGAGCTGACATCACATTTTAGGTGCTGTCAAAACATGGCTACAAAAAGGGGTTGTAAGGGGCCACCTGAATGCTCTGAGCTTTTTCTTCCTTCCTATTTATAGCATGGTCCCCAACACACCTCAGGATATCTATTTGATCTCAGCTCTCTGGTATTTACTTCTTGAGCTCCCAACAGCTTTGATGGCAGTACTCCCTTTCTGTTCAGACAGATGAGCAATTCTTCGAGCATTTCAGTAAACCTTCCAGAGGTAATTAAGATATAGCTGTCTCCGTAGCTTCCTCTTCTCCAGACTCAGAGTCAGTCCTTAAAATCCTCGTGTGACTTGACAGCAAGAGAATGTGAACCGCTAATCAATTCCATGTGGACACTCCCACCTTCATCAGACCCCCAGCTACCAGTGTGTGATATCCTGCACTGCTGGTAAGAGCACAATATCCTGGTGTAATAGAAAGCATACCATAAAAGAGCCCAGGGATATAAGAGGATAAAGAGACCTGTCTCCTGACAACTTTTTTCTGAAATGGGTTAGATTGGATAGGTTACTTCACATTCTCCATCATCCCATCTTCATAAGCAGCTCCCCAAACTACAAGCTCCTCGTCATTTGATTTCATGCATTACTTCCTTTCCCAGCCACTTCTGCAGAACTAGAGACCCAATTCATTTAAAAAATGAGACCCAGTGCAAGAGCATTAACTTTTCCAGACCTGCTTCCTTCCTGACCTCACTGCTTATTTGACTATAAAACAACTGATACTGCAGTTTTCAAAGAGGCAAGCGTGGACCACAATTTCTATTCCCAGTCTGTGGGAGTGGGAAAGTGACTTCGGCATAAACACATGCAATTTGATACTTTAAATATATTTTAAACCAGCTCCCTTTCCTTTAAGCCTAATTTCCTCTGAAGATAGAAATTTATCACCAATGACTCAAGCTTCCTCAAGGTTTTATCAATTTAAACTTCAGTAATGTTCTTCCTTTGTGTGTTCATGCTACATTGCCTAGCCCTTGCTTACCCAGCCAGCACTTGCTCATGCAAACCAATACTTTGGCTTTTCTGGCTTATTTGCGTGACGGCTTTTTCATTATGTGCCTTGCCCAATCTATTAATTTGAGATGAGGGTCTTGTGGGAATTAATAAGTCTGCAAATGCATGAGCTGTTTAAAATCTTGCCTGTTTTCTATATGGTTGCAGAATATAGAAATGCTTCTTTTATATGGAGCAGGCAACAAATGCCTGGACCTCCCATCAGTGGAACTACCGGAGACCATTTTTCTACAAATGATTTTGCTGTCTCTGTTGCCTGTCATCTGCAGTACCCTCCTGTGCCCTCCAACACCAGATGGATTAGAGACAGCTGGTATGGAGATGTATCCATGGTAATTGGCCACATGGGCTGATGGTGATACAACAGATAGCTGCTGAGGCTGCAGCATCTCCTCTTTACCTGGTTTCACAAAGCTTGAGAGGTCCTCGCTCTTCCATGGAATTCGGTTAAAATTAGTTAACAGGGATGGGGATCAATAGATGGAATGAATCTTTCTTCCAAAATAAAAAATCGAGAGCTGGCAAGAAGCTGTGATTGTGTGACTTGAAACAGTTGAAATCTGTCCTTGATGTCCTTTCTAGTGCCTCAGAAATAATGACAGGTTTAGAGAGTGCAACTCCATGACCTTATTTGAATTGGAGCACACTGCAGTGTGTCTGAACAGCGCTCTCCAGGCTTTTTTTTGTAAGTTTAAAGAGACTATATCAGGACATCAGCATGGTCCAAGGTTACCAGAGTTGTTACGGCTCATGGCAGAGGCATATGTGCTCCATGATTCTGATGTTTGTCATTCACAGATCTGCTCCTGACCTTTGCTTTTATCTCTGCATCTTTCCCTGGAGCTAACATAAAGTGCAACAGAAGCCAGGTCTACTTGAGCAACCCCACACAGAAGTCAGAGGGCTTCCTTGGAGAGTCGGCTGCTGGCTCACAAGGACTTCCCTCAGAAAAGGAAAATGAGGAAGTTGTGTTTCTCGTGCAGTTTCTCAAGAACCAGAAGACTGACCATAAGTGAACACCAGTCTTATCTGAGTATGGAGAAGGAAGTAAGAGGATATAAGAATTACAATGAAAAAGTCTCAAAACCACAAGTGGGAGCCTGTCACTGCCTTTCAGGGAGACCTATGCAGCTTACTAATGCGAAAAGGACAAAAAGTCTGTCCCAAAGGAGGTAAATTTCTATGTGTGTCCTGAAAAATTAGATGCTGAAGTAGGAGCCGGAGCTTTAAAACCTGGAAATCTGTGTAAGACCAACCTTCCCTATGCAAAATGGGGATAACAAGTAGCACAAATACCTAAACAATTTTTAAGAATAACAACTTAATAACCACATGGTGCTTTACATCCAGGGAGGGCTTCAGGAATGCTAAATATTCTTAAAATCTTGACCTTCCACAGTGATTTTGGTTTGTTATCTGTAAGGGAGTGTTCTCTGTTTCAGGGACCAGCTGCACTTTCACTTCTTAAGTGAAGCTTCTTCCCTGAAATAGAAAGATGTCCAAGTTGATGAGATACAGCATTGGCATTGCTGCTCTGTTCACTCTTAATTACTGGTGTGGTGACAAGAGCAGTATAAATCAAGACAGTCCAGCCAGGAGATCTGACCACAGGCTGGTTAACCTCTACATTAATAAGAACATCTGACGCTTCATTTTCTAGAAGGGATAAAAACGAGGATAAAACCTTGGGGGAGGCAACTTGTTTGTATGTATGGAGCAACGTGGGGGGAACAGAGGCCATGAGCAGCAAACTCCATGGCTTGAACCCGTGTAGATTCTTCAACCCTCCCTTTTGCTCGTGATGTGGAGCCCACTCAGACTTACTTGGAGCCCAGTGTGAAAGAGAGCAATGGACTCATGTGGGCTTTGCTGCATAGTGGTTGCCTATGTACCTCTAGGTAGGTCCAAAGCACACAACGAATTCACTGCTGTTGGTAATCAGAGTGGAATTATGTATTTGCTTTCTTTCCATTTTAAAACAAAAATCCAGCCTGAGTATTTTAAATAGCAGCATTTCTGTAGGAAAGGCATTTGTTTACTTTAGTGCCAGTAAAATTCATCAGAACGAGAGTATGGGAAATAGAAAGCCTCGTGTTGTTCACAGAACAAGTATAACAAGTTCTGCAAGCTCCCTTCCAATGTTTCACCAATTCACTCTGCTCAAAGCTGGCGGATTAGACTTCATAGTCAACACAGTACAGAGGTTTTCTTTAGTTTAAGAATTAAATACTGCAGTGTCTTTATAAAGTCTGGGCCTAACACATGTAACTACCTCCCACCCAAATAGCAATGGCATTGCTAACAGGCACAAGTTTTGCTTGAGACAGGGCCAGGACACTGAGAAACTTGCTCTGCTGACACTCGGCCCAGAAGAGCAGAGGTCACTGGCCATCTCCTGCAGGCCCCGCAGCCCACACTCTGCAAGAATCTTATTTTACCAAAGCTGTGCTTTTCCCCTCAGTGCCCAGCTTTGCTGGGAAGGACATTGCCATGGGACGTGGTGATGTATGTGAGCAATTTATAAAAGAGTTTAAGTTCATTGAGGGTCGTTAAATACTGGGACACCAACACAATCGTTTACTCAGGGAAGGTATAACACCACAGCAGCAATTGGGATTGTTTGGGATGGGGAAAGAGAGGTGTTATGGAAGCATTCATTTTAGTTTGACACACTGCAGCCTCTCTCCTCTTAATTAAGCAAACAGAAATGGAAGTCCTTAGGCACTGTTCTCCAGCTTTTAAGGCATTTACATGTACAGAACACCTCTTCTCCTTCCCCTGGGGAGTGAACAGCCCTTATCCACCACCACTGGAGCTATTTTTAAACAGCAGAGAAGGCTTTTCCGCAGTGTCAACTCAGGAGCTGCTCTCTCCCAGAGCTCATGGAATAGGACACGTATTCTGTCCAGCTACTAAAAAATACTTGTGGAGTGTTGGATGTATAGGGACTGACAGATCTCTGAGAAATCCATAGATGTGGGTGATAATTTGGATTGAGTTCCCCTGATTTGGCTCTGATACCAGGCTGCTGCCCATGTGTTTCTGGCTGTTGACTTTATTCCCACATGACACAAACCTACCCAGGATCTGTGTGGGATCACATCGATCCAGAGGTACAGGAGGGGAAGAGACAATATTTGTCCCTAATACTACAGGGAAAGGCTCTAAAGCTTGACCATGTATTAAGTAACGCTTCATTTCCAACGCTTCACTTGGAGCTTCCCTGATCTCCAAGGCATTACTCATGGAGGAGGGACCTGCTCACCATGAGTAAAGGCTTTGGAATCCTGCCTCTAGTGTGGAACACTGTGATAGCAATACTGCATATGTAAATCTCTGCTTTGTGCCATATGTGCATGACATTAGGAAAACACTGCATAACAAAGAGCAAAATAAGGAAAGCATGTTCAACACCTCAGTCTACATTCAAGCTGCTGATTTGCAGGGCCAAGGGACAAGCTCTTGTTCTTATGTTCCAACAAATTGCAGGAACAAGATGCTGACAAGTTATCTAAGGAATGTGGTCCTCTAAGAACTTATCAAACCTGTCCATAAGTCCATCTATGTGCAGAGGCAATCCAATTTTGGACAGCACTAAGAAAAGAGAGCAGCCTCTACAGGTACATTTATGGCTTCCACAGATTCTAGAGAAATCTCACAAAAGATGAGGATACTCAGGACCATGAACATTTGTGGCTTGATCTTCCTTAATCTCAAACAGCAGATTCCTCAGAATAATTTACAATGACAGAGAAAGAAAGACACCAGTATTTGATCTTTCGCTTTGCTGTGAAAAGCAGAGCATATGGCAATGCAGAAAGCACATTTTCTGCTCTGCCTGTCTGCTAGTTTCACTATAAGAAATCAAATTCATCAAATTATAGCCTTGTGAATCATGTTTTTAACTGATTTTGCAGGGGAGGCAGAAAGGAAAGGAGAAGGAATGGAGTTTGTTTCAAGCTTGTCTGTCCTCGACACATGAGAAAAAAAGAGGGAAAAAAACCTCTTTTAGTTATTTTTGCTGTAACAGAATGGTGTTCAATGACTACATAGCAAGTAGTCTTACACAGGTAAGTGCTGAAATTAACTCATGTCATATATCAGAAAAATAAACATGGGTTCTTTGACTGCTTTAGTTTTATATATGGCTTGCAACCCACAATCTACAATGAGATGTGAGAATATGGTTAAGAGTTGAGAAATTAACAAAAAACCCCTAATGTGTTACTCTAATGAGCAAATTCTGCAGTCTACACCATATTATCTCACCAACTCCACTTGAAATTAAACAACATCCAGTCTGAATATCTGCTCAGTTCCTGTCCTACACAGAGGTGTCAACAAGAGAGCATAAGCTGATTTTTATGATGTGAATCAAGTCTGGTGGAAACTATTACTTCTTAAGTTTCAGCAGTGGGTTGGCCTGATAGATGGTATAAAATAAAGACTACCCCTGCCCTAGGGGGTTGCAGTCTAAAAAAAGACCAAAGGAAAGTATTTGTCTCTTGCAAAACGATTTATTCAATTGATTCTCTGAGTTTATAGTCTACTCTGAAGGTGGGCACATTTGTCATGTAAATTTTAGTTTCTGTGAGAATCACAGAATAGGCCATAGTGATGTATGCTGATTCCAGAAACTGTGTTTGGTTAAAAAATAAAAAAAAAAAAATTCCTGTCTGTTCAGACATTTTGAAGTTGAAGTGATTTAATTTATTGGTTAAGAATAAGTTTTATTTCTAGACTTCTTTGAATACTGTGGCTGAAGAAAACATCTTATGGACAAAATGTGTCACTTCCAGAAGTGATTTTTTCTACATTTTTGTTTTAGGGAAAAATTCTAGAGAAAAAACTATTCTGAAGGAAAAATATTTCAAACCTGAGAGCTGCCAAACAACCTGCTGTTCAGTAAATTCTGCCACAATAAACAAGACTAATAATTTCAAGAGAGTGATCATTGTGAACAAATCCGCAGCAAAGCAAAGGGCTGGACTAATTGTTGGATCAGGTATTCTGCAGGACTCTGATTTAGTGTTCGAGGTTATAATTGGGTCCCTGACCACCTGCTTTGGTCACTGGAAATGAATGCAGCTGGACTCGGCTGGTCACTCTGTCAGACATTTGCTAAAGGATGCACTGAGTGCTCTTGTTAGCAGTTTGTTGCTGTTCAGGCTTAAGTCAATGGAAATTGTTGCTGAGCTTAAGTCTTGCTGTCAGTAACACCAGAAGTAGTAAATGTTCTTAGGCAAAGAAATAGAATTTCCTCTCCTTTGCCACAGGGCTTTCTGAAGCGCAACAGCAGGAATTCAAGTTAGATAATCTACAATTCAGAATGCTTCCTACACAGAAGAGGCAAAAAAAGTAACATGGCTTAGTAGGGACTGCAGGCTTTGTGTCAGAAACCTGGTGTCCCAGTGCATGTCTCTGCTCTGTATCCTTCAGCAAAGGGCATAACCTCTGACCCTGCACTTCGCTTTCCTTTAGGTAATGATATCTACCCTCTTTTCAAAAAATGTTTTTAAATATACATGCAAGATAGGTTGGATCATTACAGAGCAAGCACACAAACAAATATACACACACCCAGACAGCCATAGTGATACATAAAATGCAGACACTCCCATGCAGAGAAATGTACTGATGACCTTAGGCTAATGACTGGAGTCTGGGTGGTACTGCTGGCATTTGCAGAGCACACACTCGAATAGCTGTGCAGGTCTGCGCAGGCAGCCAGAGAGCCCTTTTGCATGAGGCTGGCTAGCGTGGATGTTCCCAGGCACGCTGAGCCATTTGGGGTAGCTGGCAGCTGTTGGGATGCTGCTGGGCAGGCAGCTCTGCTAGCTCTTCACTAGCCTCAGAGGGCAGAGTTTATAGTCACAAGTAAGGAAAGGGGAGAACAGTTCCCACTTTCTAGAGAGCTGGGATTTTTATTTACTTATTTATCATAGCTGCTATTTCATTTAAAGCCCATGTGTATTTAGCAGGAGCCTTGCTAGATTAGATGTGGTGCAGCTGGTGGTCAAGTCTCGGAAGTGTCTCTCGTTCAACGCTTCCCGCAGTGGCGAATGGCCTGGCCTCTCCTGCATGGTTTAAAATTGCTGTGTTTAGAAATGCAGAAAGGAAAAGCCTTGGGAGGAGCAAGGAAAGAAAAGGAAAATAAGTTGTGGAGAATTTCTATTTCCCCAGTTTTAAGTGCAATTTTGAAGCAATCAGAAATGGTTCATTCTCGATGGGCCCACACTTTTTAATTTTCAAACTTCCAGAGCCCTCCCACAGGATATCAGGTTATTAATATTATTTTACCAGAAACAAATCTCACAGGTATATAATATTTTCAGTACACAGCACTGCAGCTTACTCTGCTGAGAGGCTAAGCCAAGCAATAGCTCCTTCACTGTCTGTCAGCTTCAAGTCGTACAGCAGGTCATGTGTGGTTTACAATTGAGTCTTGTTTCATGTGTTGTTTGCTAGATCAGCTACAAACTTGTGAAGTGAAACTGTTGTTCCTTAAAAGAAAAAGCTCTAGTGGTGCTTTTGTTGTCTGTGAATAGAGCCTTTCCTGCAAACTTCGTGCAGGGTTCCTGTCCAGTCTGGAGCAGGGGGTTTCAAGGTGTCCTTGCAAAGCCCGTTAGCACAGGCTGAACAGCACCGGTCAAATTACTGCATCCACAGTGTTCTGGTTAGAATCATAAGCTGAAATTTACTCCTTCCCAGAAGGAAGAGGCTTACCACACATTGTTCCCCTTAATCTAAGATCTTGCCCAGATACAAGTTCAGTCACATGTGAACAGCACTGTTAGTGAACCGAAAGAGTATGTGATACTTCGGACCCATCCTACCTCATAAACAGGGCTCAAGTTCAGAAGTTATTCAGAAGCTGTTTATAGCAGTTCTGTACAATCAAACCAAAACCAAAAACACCCAAACAACGATCAATGCCTGAACTCCAGCACCTCAGCATGCTTTTGGCATAACCAAACAAACAAGTCTAATGTCTCATTGTGTGTATTCAAACAGGAAGCTGCTCTGCAAGATCCCAGGTTGCATTTGACCCCGAATAAAACTGCTGCTTTATCAAGCAATGCAATCCTAGGTGTACTTATAGGAGACTTAAAGTATTTCATATGCAGGCAAATAACTTTATCACCCTTGACTTGTTTTATTGCTTTGTCTTTCAACACAGTAGCTGTTGTGGGATCTTCCTAAGTTTCTGCCCCAGCAGCACCTCCTTCCCTGCTACTACTAACCCTTCAGACACTGCTTCTCGTTTGGTGACTGCTAGTTCCCAAAAATAAAAGATCCTTTTAACCTGGCTTCTGAGATGAAACAGTCTTGTTGGATATTAGACAGTCCCCTCAGAGGGAGATAAATATTATGTAGTGAAAGAGACTTCCACTGTTTCTCTTCAAAACAGACAAGAATAATAAATAGATCTAAATAATGTATTAGATTAATACAGGATTTCTACATATTTCTTTAATGAAACATATTTATAGGAAATTAGGTTTCTTTAGTTCATCTGTTCTTGGAACTACTCCTTTTCCTACTGTCAAGATAGTAATGACTTTTATAAATTTGTCAGAATTACTCAACAAATGTTTGTAATAGTTAAGACGTATTGCACTTCTGAAAGCTCTTTGAGGCAAAGGCTCCTCTTCATTTTTTGATGTTTGATACTCTGTATTTGGCCAGCATGACTCAGCACAGGAACATGATTTCTATTCCCTGAATGGATGACTCAGTCTGTACATATGAGAATGGTGCCTGAAGAGCACGCAGCATGTCGCACACAGAAAAAGATAAGGAAAAGAGAATCCTCTGAGAGCCTGCTTTAGAGATATTAAACATGCTCTGTAGATATTATTGGCTTTTTCTATATAGGAACATAAATGGTCATGATTTTAAGGAAAATAAGTAATCAAATTCACCAACAGTTCTTATACTCACCTTGGCACAAAATTATTTCCTGTTCTTTTGGTTTTTTGGGTTGGTTTGCTTTGTTTGGGGTTTTTTTGTAAATTTAATGAATAGATTAGCATTTGTGTCTGGAGAAATAAAACTCCTCTCAAATATTCCTGTGTACAAATGTGATAACTAGTCGAGTTGCTTGATGCACTATCGGAAGAAATCAGATGGTGATTGTGGTACAAAGAGCATAAGGAGGCAGTGCACACACACAGTCTTGCAAGAAGTCAAGTGAAATGGACTTAGCAAACTTGCTTGCCAAAACCAAAAGCAAACATTCTCAAATGACATCAGACCCAATGCTAAGACCACAAACTTCAAGAGATGGGATGACTGCAGCGACCCTCAGCGTTCAGAGGCTTTCCCCACTAAACATCTTGACAGACGACTCGCTCTTAAAACAGCTCACATGGGGCTTACTGCCTTTATGGAACACTCAAGAAAACTTAACCATTCCCCAGTTTCTCACTCCAGAAGCAATAGATAGTTGTGGAAGCACAGCTTTAAGTCTGTAGAAATGCCTGACCGACATCTGCTGTATTTTAATACTTTGGTTTTGTAGATGCTGGAAAATGAAGAGACACGGAAACAAAGGATTAAAGCTGGTATTTTTTTCAGTCCAATGGGACTGTTATTAGGAGTACTTCATTTTACTCTGTTCACTGCCTAGATATAGCCAGAGACCAGGGAAAAAGCCATCTAAGGACGAAAACAAACAAAAGCCAGGCTGCCGTGAGTCAGAGCCCATGTCTCACAAACTTGCAGCAGCCTGCAGCACACCTTGACCAAAGCACTCAGGTACTCCAGGCAGAAGAGCCCAGTGGCTAGAGAATATGGCTAAGAGGCAAAACATTTGGGCAACGGAGCACCAGTCACCCCACGTTCCCACTGTGGGCAAAATGTTGTAGCTCATGTTTGCCAAAGTTTATGGGTGCCATGAGGTTATAGTTGCCTACACGGAATCGGCCTCTTGCTTTCCCAGAGCAAAATGTATCCATCTGTAGAGACAGATGTTTTTGCTTACCTCACAAGTGTTTTGGGAACTTTTAAGGATGCTACTTGAGACTTTTACCTGAAAAGTGAATCATTATAGTTCATTACCAGGCCTGAATTTTTAGATAACAAAATAAAACTCTCAGTCACTTGATTAAAAGGTGATTACATACCAGCACAGACCGGTAATTTGCTTCCAAGAACCCAAGGCATATGATTTAGGAATAAAGAATGCTTATGACTCTTGCACAAGACTTGCCAATAGCCCTGCTCACCTCATCGAGGAAATTGAGTTCTTACCTGGCTTCTTGCTGAAAGGGTTGTGGTGATGCAGGCACATTTGTTGACTGCTGGTGGTCTTGCTCTGTACAGCTCCAGGACAGCAGAGATACTTGCCTATCATGGCCTCTTCAGCAAGTCCAGCTTGAGAAACGGCAGCAGCCAGATGAGGTGCTGAGGTGTTCTGGGGGCTGAACCACAGCCTGTGATACCCAAGAGAGTTTTTCTTCTCCATGTCAGGATTTGAGCCCTGCAGAAGCACCTGTCAGTTGCATGGCTATTCAAAAATATTAAGTCAAATTGTAGAAACCACTAAAACTTCCACATTCAATTCAAAACTGCAGTTCAACTGAGATAAGTGACTCTCAGAGGATACAAATTACATCTTGACTTAAGAGAGTCTGTAGCATACAAAGACAGAATCCAGCTCCTAGCCAATCTTTTTTTTAGGTTGGCTATCCCAAATTTCCTTTAAGGAGTTTTGACCTCTAGAGCATTGTTTCCTTACCTTTCTTGCAACCTCAAAGTTTTTCAGGGGTGTTCAGTACTCCAGGGTCATGAAGCTCTTCTCTGAGGGCATCACCTGATAAGGGAATGATTTGTTTTCTATCCTGCTGTCTGGCATCCTTCTGTGAAGCATGTCTGACTCTGACACATGCTGTTGAGGTTGTACTGTTGCTAATCATTGGACTGGTCATATTTTACTTACTACATGTTTATAAATAATAGTTTGGACAACAGTTGTTTTAGTGTGAACCCGTGGTATTTTCTATCTTTCTTAAGTCCTCTGCCTTGATTTGACAGAGAATTCCAATCTACATATTTTAAGGAAAATGTCATGCTCACTGGTGCTGCATGAAAACTTTAAAAATTGGTATTGAAATGATTGGCAAATAAATACATGAGAAAGAAGTAAATTCCTTTTCTCCCTGAAGAAAAACCAAAACCAAAACAACATAAAAGGTGGTGATCTGTAAATGCAAGACAAGAAGGCAAAGAAGCAAAATCATAGTTATTAAGATGACCTGATTGCTAAAACCAATCATGCTATTTCAGAGTGACAGAGTTTTGAATAACTGTGGCTTGCAGTACCAGATACAGATGTACCGGAGCAGACACAGGGAGAAAGGGGAGGAGGGAAAGGTGCTATGGTGCCTTATCCCTGGGACCTGGAGATGCTCCCTGTCATCTTCCACACACAGGCTTTTTCACCTCCTGCACAGAGTTCAATTAAGTTGTAGGACAACTACCAAGAATGTTTTGTAGATGCCTCTGTGCTATTTCTTTCTCTAGCTCTCTGTGAAGGCCAGGTTTGGAGTGCAGGCCATGCCAAGAAAGGTTTCCTAGGGAATATCACTGGATTATTGCTCAGTTCAAGCAGTCCCAAGCATGGAGTCAGATTGCCATGCATAGTTCAAAGCAGCTTTTCTGCAAGCAAAATTGCAATCTGTGGCCATTTAACCCTTGGCACTTTTCTACCACAGTGTAGTAAACCTTTTTCTATTAGCAGTTATTTGTATGAAAAGTATTTCTCTGTTAGGCATCTTTATACTTTCAGCATTAGGGAATGCCACCAGAATAAACACTGCTTTGTAAGTCTGTGGAGTTTATGATATGGTTGGGAGCTGGGAAAAATGCACTGTCTGTGCCTTGCCAACTCCGGGGTAGCATAAAGCTGAAGCCAGACATCAAAACATTAACTGAGAGAATGCAAAACAGACTTGACAATATTTCACACTTACCAGAGGCTTACTCAAATTTGGAGAGGTAAATATATTTATAGCTGCTTTCAGAAGTGTCTCCACTGAACTGAACTGTACACAAGTACTTAGTGCTTTCAATACTCAAACTTTAATGGAAAGAAATAGTTCCGTAGATATAATTCAGGACTAAACGCTGCCATCTTTGCTGTTATGAGTAATTGTTTTACTACCTACTAAGTATTGTACATGTCATGATGAAATGTAAGTAGCCGATTCCTGCTGTCTACAACCTAACCTCAGTAATTTACAGTTACATCAGACAGGATTGCAGATTTCACCTGACACCTAATTCCTACATCACTGAAGCATATTGAACACGGGGGAGGAATTCCCTGTGGAGGAGCAATTCACCCAAAACCAGCCTTATCGGGAAGCAAAACTTGAGCATTGGGAGCAGCATCTTGCTTTAATCTACCATCCACACAACATGTCTGTAGCAGTGGGGAATTCTGTAACCATGTTGTGACCATTATGACCGTGTAGAGGTCAGAGGAGCAGCCACAGCATCTTGTTCCATGTGAAACAACGACCAGAGACAAATGTAGCTTATAATCATCTGCAAGGGGCTGTTTGGGACAAACCAAACAAAAAAACTGACCATAGCTTGATGGTTGTGTTTTGAATGGATTTCTTTTCTTTTGAAAGAAAACACTGCAAAATGACTTCTTATCCTCTACAGTCAGGACAGTACTCCACTAGGTAGGTTTAAAAATGCTGTTTCCACCATCAGCCTTGAATATATTGTGATGTATTTCTGCAAGGAGAATAAAAACAATTCTACTTTTTAAAAGAAATATACTTTAAATTGTGCCCACTGCTCAGTACATCTCTGTGTGTGTACTGTATTACAAGCACACTCATGCTTCAAAAATATCTTAGTGACCTGTGTATATTTTCAAGGTGGTTTTATTTTGTCTCCTTTTGTTTTGCTTATAATTTTCTCTTTCCATGTATGTCCATGTTCAGATATCATTGAACCACCAGGTGTCCAAACTTTAGTGACTCCCTTGCTATGTGAGGAAAATACCATTTCTCATATAATCCTACTACACCTCATGCTACTTGTAGCTTGGTTTCCTAAGGCAATGAGGTTTCTGTAATTGTGCACTGTGTATGTTTGTGTGTACGCATAACTTGACTCGGGCTCCTCCCAGTAATCTTCGATCCTGCTGGCCAACCAGTCCAATGGAACAAACACATGGCAATTTCAGGTATTTTTAGTTCCTCCAGCAAGGAAAATAGGCCAGCAGATAGCGAGGAGAAAACCCCCATCAACTCCCCCCTGAGAAGGCTACAGCATGGATGCCCTACATGAGTGCAAAGAGTGAAATGTCCAGAACTGTAGTCCTGGGAAAACGATGGGATTTTGCGTCTAATGAGATAGTGGATAACACCAATGCAAGACAAAACCATAGGAAACCAGACTCCACAAACTCCACAGCTCTTGGATGAGTTGGGCACCACCTAGACATGGGTTAAGGTTTAGGTTGCCTCTTGAGACATGGCCACCACCACGTTCCTCATTCAGGGGACCCCTAACTCAATTTTTACATCACTCAAGTCTACCGAACATTCAACAGAAGTTCCCTGCATCCCTGAAGATGTGGAGCCCTTCTGTAGGCACAAGGGCCATCATGCTTTACAAATTACCCTCTGAGGGTACATGCCCTTTTCTTTCCTCTTTATTTAAGGTGCTCAGTAATTTGCTACCTATGCAATGACTGACAATTACAGCACATTCCAAGCTGTGGAGGTAGAGGAGGAGAGAGCAGAGCTCCTTGACCCAGTCTGCCTTAGCTGATGATAGCTATTAATAGCTTACGTCTACAAATAGATCACCTGGGGTGCTCAACTCTTTCTGCAGTCCAGGGAATTGACTACATTACCAAGGCTACAGAGGCCCTGTGTATAAGCCAGTGAAACACCATTTTTCCAATTCTCTAATCTGCTTGCAACAGCACACCTTCTTTTGTGCTGTTGGGCTGCTCCACCCGGTCAGAGGCCATGTTGGCTGTTCAGCAGCACAGCTGATCCATCAGCAGGCAGACAAAGCTGGGAAAAGAGCATGCAAGTCCTGCCAACTCATCAAGCAGCATTACTTCCTCACACCCAACTGGCTGCAAATCGCTCTATCTTTCTAAAATAATGATTAGAATTGGATCAGCAAATGTAGCCTTCCACACTGTTCATTTTCCTTGGGGGAATGCCTTGTTCCTATAATAACAATGCTTTCATAAAGCCAGTAGGAAGTGTTCTGGGCTTTGTAAATCATAAGATATCTCGAACCAGAAGGGACCCATAAGGATCATTCAGCCCAATTCCCTGTTCCTCGTAGGACTACCTAACACTAACATATATGACAACATCATCCAGACACTATTTGAAGTCTGGGAGACTTGGTGCCATAACCGCTTCCCTGGGGAGTCTGCTCCAGCACCCAACTATCTTCTCAGTGAAGAATCTTTTCCTAATGTTCAATCTAAACTTTCCCTGACGCAGCTTCCTTCCATCTCCTCATGTCCTCTCACTGGTCTCCAGAGGGAGAAGATCAGCACCTCCTTCTCCGCTGTCCCCTTGAGAAAGTCATAGACTCCAACAGGGTCTCCACTCAGCCTTCTCTAAGCTGAACAAGCTCAGCGACAGCTGCTCACTTCACCTTGGCAACACCTCCAGCCTTGGTGAGCCATCATCTTCATCAGTGTTTGCTTTGACTTCCAGAGGCTTGTACCTGTTGTACAAGGGATGAGTGGAGACTAAATATTGCTTAATGATAAGCATAACTTGTGGTTTTTCTGAACAAGAGACATGGAAATTAGATAACCGAACAGCACACAAAAGAATCCTTTACCCAAATTTCAAACGAGTATTTCTGTCAAAGCGTCTGATCGTGTCAGAGATCAGCAAGAGAAAGGTTGCTTCATGAGAGAGGGTAAGCCGGAGGCCAAGGGTGATCCCAGAACAAGCAATGCCACCACCACCTAGGGTGCCACCCCATGGGGAAGAATAATATTGTTTAGTAAGATTGTTTAGTAACAATCCCTTACAGGGCAAGCTAAAGGATCAGGTCCAGAGGACATTTCAGAGTCCAGTCACAAGGAGCAGGAGGCAGAGCTAGAGATCCAAGCAGGGGAACAGTCACAGACAGCACTGAGTACAAGCATAGCCACAATACAGGTCAGACAAGAACCAAAGGCTCAGAACTGCGCCTAAACTGGGCTTCTGGGTCCACTGGCAGAGGGTGTGGGAGAGGCCCAGGTGAGTCTTATCTGGGCTATTAAGGTCTATTAGTGCCCTAAGGGCACTGACAAGAACTTGAAATTTTACTCATAGTCAGGTATCAGGAAAATAACTTTAGCTCTTCACACAGTTTCTTTCACTGTGTGTGTCTGTCTGTCCATCCAGCCCCTCAGAAGAAGCTTCCACCAAACCTTCTCTGGTCCAAGACTAACAGTATGTGATGGAGTAATCACAGTGTGCACCTGCACCCAGGAAAATCCACTACCAACACAACGGGTGGAGCCACAGACAGTGACACCAGCTAGGAGAGAATGATTCACAGGTGATGGATCACCACCCAGCACTGGGAACCACCTGCAGGACAAAGGCAAATCTGTGGCTGATAAATTAAATGCTTTTTGGTTTCTGGGTCAGCAAAGCAGGTTTATTGCAAAGAGTACCTGCTAATTGATCAGCTCTTCAGCTCAAAGACAAGCCAGGCTGCACACCCAGGTTTTCTTGCAGTGGGAAGCAGTGTGTAGATGTGAGGCATGGGAGAACTGGGGGAAGAATGCATGGACATACCAGTGTCAGGACCTGTCCAGGGCTCATGCCCACCCCAGGGAGACAGTTAATAGTCCCAGGAACTGCAAAGCACACAGAACCAGCTTATTCCATGACAGATAGCACAACCAGGGTGAAGCAACCAGCAAAGAAATAAACGAAATTTGATTGCATCTTACCTCCTAAACCATGGATGCCCAACCACAACATACCCAGTAGCTGTGGTTATCCAATCTCCAAAGTCAATAGGAGGGTAAGAAAATGCTCATGAAAATGAGTTTACATATTGTACTTTGATACCAGAACAACACAGAGTGAGGAATGGCACCTACTGAATACCTCCCACACCCTGAAGCATCACCGCAAGATTCTTCTTAGTGTTTGAACATTAAAGCTATCATAGGGTAAAGTGGTATTGCTGTGAGGTTAAAAGCCAGAGCAGGAATTAACCTTTTGGCAATGTCATGTTCACTTGATGATAAAGGAGTTTTCTAACTCAGAACTTTGAATGACAAAACCATACATTTAAGTGGACTTAATTTTTTCCCCCAGAATTAGCCTCTCTGTTGGAACTTTGTTGCCACTATAGCTAATGGTACAAAAATATTTGTGTGAATGCAAACACTGGAAAGGCAGAGAAAAAAACTTTCCCCTTTTATCTATCAGGAAATTTTTAAAAAGATGCCATATAAAAAAACTGCAGAAGAATTTTACCTTATTTTCTTTTTATGGTGTGACACAGTGTCAGGTCATGCTGGCTTTAGCTGTAATCTTATCAACAATATCTCATCCTTTAGGAATCTCTGCTACAATTTTGGTTGGAGTACCTTTCTGGAAAAAGAGGACTCTTGAGAAAGAAAAGCAGTTGTACAAGATGACCTAATAGTTGAATAATCTTTTCCCTTTAGGCAAAGCAGGAGAAAACATGAAAGCTACCAAACAGGGTGATCAGAAATAACTGGAAATACGTGTCCTGAAGGGTGGTACATGATAGATCCCAAGAGTCACTCAAAACCTCACTACCAGTTATTTGCCCATTCTAAAGCTGAGGGTCTTTGGAGATCGACACTTTTTTTTTTTCTCCTTTATGTTATTATCTTTCACACACACACACACACACACACACACACACTCTCACTCACTCACTCACATTTACAAACATGTCGTGCCAGGATCTACACAGATACATACTGCCAATGGAAAATAAATGGCAGTATAGGAGCCCTAGAGATTCAAGAACTTTCCTGTTCTTACGTGAGGGCATATGACTGAACCGACAGACTCTCCCTTCAGGTATCTGCCATACATATGTTGCACAAAGATGCACACATTATACTCTACTTCATTGAACGTGTATTTCCTTGAGTTTTCTCTGCAGACCTATTTCAGCATAATGACAGTGGACTGTAAAAACCATTACTTAGGACAATATTAATATGCATTTTGTTCAATGAGGCCTTGTTAGCTCACTGCCAAGTAATACGTAAGCAAATCATCATTCATTAGGGAAGCTTGAGTAACATTGTAAGGACCTAATTTGTTTAAAGAGTCAGAAGTTATTGCTGGGCACATGTCCAGTGTTTCTTCAGATTTGCAGGAGCATAGAAAGAGTATTTTTCCCCTGAAGTTACTTTTGTATTCTTCTGCTTTTTAGATGTGCATTTAAATACAGAAATTCACATGAACATAATACCTGAGAAGTTACTTTCTTAATAAAAAGCAATTATAGGAGGTAGGTCAAATGCTGGTCCCATTTCCAAATGCATTGACTTCTATGGGGGTTTAGTGACCTGCCAAAGACCAAAATTGGACTTCGTGTTCCCAGAAAGGGTTATAGTTAGGAAATCTGAAACCATGTAACCTTTGTGCATTCATTAAATGTGTAAGTAATAGAACTGCTGGTGTACAAAGTACTTTCGGACTATGCCTGTGAGACTGGCTGTCAGCCTTTTCAGAGAACAACCTTGCCTCTTTCCTTACCTTGAACTTGAATGCAGAAAAAATACAAAATACCCCAGAACAGGCTGACTAGAATAGAGGGTAGGGTTAGGGTAAGGGGAATGAAATTCAGGCTTTTCTGAGACAGATTAGCAGCAAGTGATCTTGGTAGTTTGGGGTGTCAGATGGCTTGTGCCAGTTATGAGACACATTAGGGAGGGAGTCAGACCATCCTGCAGCTAAACCATATTGCAGCAGGGAGACTGGCTGGCCCTAATGGGAGCAGATGGGTGGGCAGACTGGAGATGTCTGTAGTGGGACACCTATGCCGGGGCACTACTGCACCACACCTGAGTCAAAGAGACTACAAGGATAGCTCTGGAGAGCAGGACTGCAGCCTGGCTGCTAGTGGCTGCCAGAACATCGGGGAGGGAAGGTATATGGAGCTTTTAGGGAAAAGAGAGGATTTGTGACTCTAGGGAAAAGAGCAAGGGAAGATGAAGGATAAATGCCACCTCAGTTGCCAGGATCAGCAGTGAGACTGACAGCTTTCCAGTTTGGAAGTAAACAGCTGATAATGTGCATTTGTAGCCCAGAAAATCAATTTTATCTGGCTCTGCAGCAACAGAAGTGTAGCTAGCAGATCAAGGGAGGTGATCCTTCCATTCTGCTCTGGTCTCTTGAGACCCCACCTGGAGTGCTGCATCCGAGGTCATCAGCACAGGAAAGATATGGACCTGTTGGAATGAGTCCAGACAAAAATGATCAGAGGGCTGAAGCATCTCTCCTACAAAAACAGGCTAAAAGAGTTGGGACTGTTCAGCCTGGAGAAGTGGACGCTCCGTGAAGACCTATTGTGGCCTTTCAATATTTAAAAGAGGCTTAGAAGAAAGATAGGGACCGATTTTTAGTAATAGGGCCTGTTGTGATAAGACAAGGTGTAATGGCTGTAAACTAAAAGACCATATAGATTCAGACTAGATGTAAGGAAAAAAATTGTGATGAGTTTGGTGAAATACTTGTACAGGTTGAGCGAGTGGTTGTAGATGTCCCATGCCTGGAAACATTCCAGATCAAGTTGGACTGGGCTCTGAATACTGTGCAGGGTAAGAGTTTGGATTTGACAGGTCTTAATGAGTCTACAAAGCTGAACAACTCAAGACTCTCATACAACAGGTGTTTAAGTAGTCTTGAAGTAATTTTAAAATTTGCCTGACTTATGGTAAGACCTGAAGGGAATGTAAGAGATAAGTTCTACCCCGGCTTTGGCCCACCAGGAGATGCTTTAAAGGAGGTTATTCTTCCATGTGTAAAGAGAAAGCTCTCAAAATAAGTCTTTAACTTGTCTCAAAGGTGTTCTAAAAAAACTGAGAACACCAGACCCAAGAGTAGCCTGGACAAGGAGACCCCGCACACAAGAATAGCACATCGTCATGGAGGGTCAGAAAAAGAACAGGCAATGCTGTATCTCAAATGCTTTTACATCTGGCTGGCAGAAGGTTATCTCCAGTCTGAGGTGCAGACAGTGATGTATTACCCCAGCTTGTGAAGTGTCTAAGACAGAGAGGCTTAGACAAGCCCTGAAGTGAATGCTATAGATATGTTTCCTAAGAAACAAGTGTAAGAAGTCCCAGGAGCAAACCTGAGCAGTAGATCCTTAGTATGGCTCTGTTTTGTTCTACTGCAATCAGCTGTCCCCAAGGTTTGGGGTAGGGGTATCCCCCATAAGCTGGTATGTATTAGGCTGCACTGATTTTGATTCCTTTCACTCTGCACTGTGCTTCCAAACTATCCCATCTGGTTTTGTACCCTTAAGAATTTTAACACATCCCCGTGACATTTATCAGGGCGTTAAACAAATGTCCTCAGATGGGCTGCATGCTCTGAAGGAGCACAACGCAGTCCTCACATTAGTTCATTCACTCTGAACACAAAAAATGACAGCTTGCAGTCAGGAGGGCATTGAATGCTCTGCTGACTGAGAGCGTGGATGTCTCTCTACATCTGCACCTGCAGGCTTGCCCTTAAACAGGCAGAGGTGCAAGAGTTTCCCCTTGGAAAGAAGACATGCAAAGTTGCAGGGAGGTGGTACAACCCTCCATTAGTTCTGACTCCCCCTCCTCTCAGTGGGCAGATGCACTTCCTTCCACTTCAGAGATTCCTCTCCTATGAAAAGACATCAAAGTTGGCAATTCAGCCCCATGTTTTCTAAAAATAATTTAAAGGAATTATTTCCCAACTTTCCCTTCTTTTTTACATTCCTCATGCCCTACGTTGAGTGCAACACCTTCAAACGGCAACAAGTCACAGGAGCTACTGGCAATCTTCCTGTTCTAAATGAGGAGAACCATTTCTTTAATGATGACCACAGTGGGACCAAGACCAGTTCTTTCCTAATTTATTTGTCACTGAGTGCAGCACTTGGAAAATATATGTTGTGATGCCTGGTGCATTCCTGTGAGAGTTATATCAACTCCCAGTCACGTGGCAATAGCTGTACTCAAAGATTACAGTGTATGTGTTCTGAATTGCATTATTATGCACATACTCACACATGTAAATATGTTGCATTGTTTTTGTGATCATGATCAAGATATCTATGCAAAGTAGATGTTAATCTCACATTCAGGCAGTGGGGCAGAACTTCCATTGCAAAAACAGATCAGTCAGGTGCTGCACAGGGTTGCCAGGTTCCCTAAAAGCTGTAGCTCAAACAGTTGGCCCCTCAGAAACATCCTTGTCCTGTGTTTGCTTCCCCCTTTTGTGCACTTCTGCCTTTCTGTGTGTTTACATGCACAGACTTTGTGCTTTGTAAGCAAACGCTGGGAAAGGGAACATATCCATGGCATGGGTACATACATGTAAGTGCAGAGGAAATCTCCTCTTTTTTGTTTTTCTAGAAAAGCAAGTATCATTAGGGCCACTTGTCCTTTGGACTCTCACCAGTAAAGTACATTTATAAAGTAGCAAAAGTACTGAAGGAATTTCTGCTTGGTGGCATGGATGGTAACACATTTTAGATATTTCTATTACTTATGCAAGAAACTCTGATGATATGCTCCTAAATACATGAATTTGCACAAAGGTAAATAATGTTTTATGGATCCTTCTTTAATTTCTGTAAAGTTTAAAGGAATATAGCTTTTTTACTTGTTGAGGTTTTTTCTCCTCAGATATACAGGTTTTTGAAATATTTTACTAAAATCTGTACATAGTTTCTTGAAGCAGAAACTGACTGTTTTAAATACACCTGCTTGCAAACCTTTAAGAGATGCAAAGTCAGTAATTTTTTAAAATTATTAGACCTGACTGAAAAATATTCCCTTGAGACTTTCTTTTTCTTTTTTATTTAATGAAATAACTAAAACCATGCAAACATACATGAACTTAACTATATGTTTAACCCTTTGCAAAAGAAAAGTCTTAAAATTCTGCCTGTGAAAGCATGAGAATCCCTTACAGTTCATTTTTACACACATGCATATATACCCACCAGAAGCTTTGGCTCATCTTCCTTACAAGCAATTAGTTATTTGAGCCTTTTGATGAAATGATCTGTGGAAGATCAGTGTTCCAGAGAACCAAAGCTTTAATTGATATTTAATTGTATCTTTTGGGTAAGTGACAAAGTGATGGATGGAGTTATCACAGAATACATTCTCTTCAAGTGAAAACACCATCTTTCAGGTACAGTAAGCAGCACCAATTTGGCCAAGTAATAGTTAAGTGATTTTATAATAAAGAAGCTGATACAAGCAAAGCCCCAAAAAGTACTGAGCTTTCATTTGCCTTTTGGGAGGACAATGCAGACACCAAATGCTTGAGGAACGAAGCTTTAAAATATAATCAGGTCAGAGATGTTGTATTGGGTATTTCTGGTGCAGATCAAAGGGAATTGTAAAGACCTTAATTAATTCTTCTGTCCCAGCATGATGCCTGCTCTCACATAAACAATCTGGTGGACTGGTGTTTGTTGCACTAAGGTGGTATCTTTTTAATAGCCAGTTCACAGCCACTGCTCAGAATGTGCAGGAAAGCCCATGAAATGTAGATTATTTTGTATGAAATTGTAGTTAAACTCTTGCAGAAGGTGTATGCTACCCAGAGAACCTGTCCTCTCATCTTTGATGTTGCAGCTTCATGCTTGCTACCACCACCGCTCTGCTAAGCTCTTGAGGCAGGACTGCCCAATGCTGTACTTCAGGAAGGCTCATTCTGCCTTAAAAAGATGCAAATTAGTTAATCAGCATTGTAAGTTGGACAGCTTGTTATAAACTTCTTTACATACTCTTTGACTGTCTTACACTGTCCATATGAGACAGACAGATCTATGATAAAAAAATATGACCTGATCAAAGACATCGCTGTTGAGTGAACTAAAGCTGGAGTGTCAGAAGGAGTCTGGGATGGGAGGGAGGCTGCAAGAGCTGCGTCCTCAGCTGAAGTCATGTCACTGAACCTGAGAAGAAAGCCTAGTTCTCATATAGCCCTTTGTATAGGCAAACTATAGCTGCCAGCTTTAAATCCCAAGGATTTATTTTAATTGCCTCTCCCTTATTATAGCTTCTGCAAAGTAACAGTCTCTAATGGAATCCCTGAAAGAAACTCCAAAGGGAGAAAAATTCCAGCATAGTTTTGCTTGTATTCACAGACACAGGCAGAGACCAAGCAGGACATACGGTCTAACTTTGACACTTCTCATCCATCAAACCAGTTAGTCCCTCTAGTACTTCACATACAAATCAGAATAACCACAGGCTGGGCAGACATGAACCTTCCTGCCCAGGAATGTTTGTGCTGCAGAGGAATAAATCCTGTCAGTGGGCAAGAAAAGTTAGTACTCAAACAGAAGTCAGAGATGTGGGGCTGCACTTGCCATTTTAATAATTTGGTGTTTTCAAGAAAGTCTGAGAAGAAACAGTGGTCAAACACCTTTCAGATGTACAACTCTACTGCCAGCCCTGGTTTGCACCACTGCAACCAAGAACAGCGTTCTAATTATACATGCTAAGGAGGGCAACAGAAGGCTTCTCTTGTCCTCACTGAAACTTAAAGACCAGCTGAAAGGTCTGTCTGTTTCCAAATGTGATGTGCTTTCTATGTTACTTGTCATCACACATGGGACTAAATAACAGAATAACTACTAATTTTTGCAATTATGATATTGTCATCTTACCGGGAATTTCTTAGAGGCCTCAAGCTCTCAACTTACTTTCTGGTGTAGAAGAGTTACAGTCAGTCCACGTATTTTGATGTTGCTCATCAAGATAGAAACTGCTTTTCTTTTGTTGTGTTCCCAACCTAAGATTATAATCAAACACAGGCGGGAATAAGTTCTAATTAATTGGTTTGAGGTGCCTTCATTTAGTAGTTTGCATGGTATATTCCAATAACGGGGTACCTGAGTTTTTCCAGGAACTGAGAAACTAGAATGAAGTCTAGTTTAGTCTAGAGTTAAAACTGTACAACAAAATGCTACCCAGTCGCTGTTTTGTTTTTTTTTTTTTTTTTGACTAGATAACCTCCATGTGTCTGTTCCAATTTAAATCATCCTGTGCCAATGATTTGTTCCATGAGGTTCATTTTGCGCTTCCATGCACATTCAAAACACAGAAGAAGAATCTGTGTTTTAGGTTTACTCGTGCCCCTTAGTTCCTTACCCCAAAAGCTCTGTCAAAACTAGCAAGACTCTTGATGGAGTAAAATCCTACTCAAGGTGAGCAAGAGTGCCACAGGATCCAAGATCTGCTGTTAAAATGCAGTCATGTGTATTTGTGCACCACTGTACACAAACACTCTGTGTTTGGATGTTGGCAAGATGAAAGCAGGTGTTTTACCTTTCAGTTACTCTGTGACTAAACACATTCTTTCCCCAAAGAATCCAGTCCAGTTTGCCATGAGTTTGTTATGACTATGAGCCATGACATCAGCAGAGAGACATCTTTTTGGTTTGATCCAAAACATGTGGAAATTGATGGAAAAATGTACTCACTTTCAAAGGTATTCTGTTTTTTGCTCCTATGTAATGCAATTAATATTCTACTCTGTTCTATTCAAGTATCACGCCTGTGGCATACAATCATTAGGACATGCACTGTTTTTTTGGCTGTACAAGAAGAATACAATACTTTGGCACTCATTTAATGAAACATAGCTGGGTTGGGGGAGATATGAAGGGAAGGACACAAAGAAATACCACATGGAAGAAGTAGTCAAACATGCAGAATTTCTCCAGAGGTGCCATTGGAGCTTCTTTTTGCTTACCAAGACAAATGATCATATTATTTTTGCCCTTGTGCTTCTGAAGAAGAGTTCCCTTCAAAATACCACTTACTTCACAAGGGAGACATGCTTCTTAGGAAAAAGTCAGGACCAGCATGAACAGGAAATTAGGCGGGAATGAGCAGGACCAGTTGTTCAGACTTGCAGAGCAAAAAAACCCCCAAACAAACCCCAGATCAGACACGCAATTAAATATGTGAGAACTGGCTCAGGTCTTTAATGGGTTGTTTGGATTAACACACCCCCAAGAAAGAAAAAGATACCATTTGTGTTTACAGTCCAAGTGCTCAACCTTCCTTAGCTCTGCACTGCTTTCACAGAAAGGATGTCTCCAAAGCTGCTGCAGAAGTGGCAAAGGGCTCAGTCTGGAGAATGCTGAGGGAGATCTACTGAGATGGAAAGGCCTGAAAAACAGGAATGAGAGGAATTACCTGTCCAGTTGTTACAGCCACTTCACCCAGATTTCCTCTGCCCAGCAGCAGAGGACCCAGGTCAACTTCTGAGTCAATCAGTACCAAAACAATACAAAAGAGCAAGTGGGAAGTTGCCTATTTCAGCAACCACTTTAAAAAGGGATGGGCCTTTAACCCTTCTACTTCAGAAGCATCTCTCCCTTTGCTGTGACTACACACACTCATCAAATCTGTTGCTCACCACAGTCAAAACAAATTTAAAATTTTCCTGTCATGCCAAAACCCCAGTCTATGCCACCTAAGAAGGCCCTCAACAGGCAGAAGTTGTCCAGCTCTTGGCCATTCAGGCTTTAAAAGAATCAACAGATAAATGAATAGCTGGACCTGCCCTTGGATCAACTTTATCCCACGACTCCCTTCATCTCTCTGGGATAGATAAGACTGGCCAGGTGCTGCTGAGCATTAGCCAGTCACGTCTTTGTTCTACAGGTCCTAGGAAGCAAGTGAAGTTGTAGGTGATATCTCTCTATCTGCTCTCTTCAGTTGAAGGGCAGCAAGGGATTCTGCTCAAAAGTTAAGGCTGTCTGAGGGAATGTGCTTGTAATTCATTAGCAAATCTATAATTCTTCAGGGGCTAGCCATGAATAGCTCAACATATGGTATCAAAGACTGAAGCATTATTACTATGAATCTTCTAACTCTACAGTCAGAAATACCTTTTTTTCAGTAACTGTAAGGTGTGCTATATTTTCTTCACAACTTCATGTACAGGAATCCTACACATTCAGCTCTTCCACACCCTGCAAAACTCAGAGATACTAAAGAAATTGTATGTAAAACTCTCCCAGAATGCATTACATCTCTGCCATTTCTTCTTCACAGCTCCCAACTGTGTTGCTGGGAGTCCAGCTCTACAACACCAGAGCCTCTCCAACTACCAGCTACAAGTGGCAGTATGTAATTTATTCCCAGAAATTCTCTTCTCCACTGCACCTTTTCCATGGCTGAGTATAGCCTTTTCTCCCATCTCTCCTTCAGTAAGAGTTAAGGTTTTCCACCTCCTGATCACAATTTCAGAGTTTCTTCACAGCATATTTTCATCAGAGTGTTTTTTCCTGCCATAGAGTAGTTCATCCACCTCTTCCACTTGAATTTCTCTTTTTCTGGACTGTTGTACCTTTCCTGAGATCAGAATCCAAATGGAAATAATCCCTGAGCTATGTTAGCTCAGCACGAAAGATGACTTTGCTCAGATACAAACTGGCTTTGAGAAGGAAACTCCTCTGTGTGCATGTTTACAATGCTTTCTGACAGTGCCTACAGAGTAACAGATTGTGATCTTCCTTTGCATCAGCAGTCTGCAGAAACAAGCTCCTTAGGCAGTGATGGTATTTTGCCTGTATTGAGGACAAGAGTATGATTAAATATATTCCTGGACCACTGTCAACTGACTTTTTTTCCAGAAAAGCAGCCAATGATCTTGGATGTCCCATCTGAGACATCTGACTTCCAGAGGAGAATGTCAGAAATTTCTGAAGAATCAACCTCCCATACCCAGCATATGTTTTGAACTGGGCACCCAAAACACATGGTCACTTGGAAGAAGGCTCCTGTTTCCTGAACACTCCCAAATAACTCTGAATACTCTGATGAGGAAGTGATGTGTCCACCAGAAAACTGCAAGCTATTCAGAAATGCCAAGCACCAGAAAGGAACATTAAGAAAAGCCTACTTGGCATCCAATTGTAAATTTTAAAAATAATTTTAAAAAATTAAAAAGTCCAAACAAACAAAACCCCCCCACCAAAATAAGACAATATAAAACACAACATTATTAGCACTTAAAATAGTAAAAAATTCTGACTCATATTGTTCAGCAGCATGTCCCTGGCAGAACTGGGGTTAAGAGTGGCCCAGCCAGAGGTTTAACACCAGCTCCCAGCAATCAGCCACTTCAGTATTTGCTGCCAAGTATCTCCCCTGAGATCACTATTCCTGTACATATGCTATCCTGCCTAGAATGCCCCCAGGAAAGGACTGGGATAGTGCACTAGAGAGGGGAGGAAGGGGAGGCATTACACTGACAATGGGACCAGGACACAATACCTGGGCTCCACCAACTGGTTACTGGCTCTGTGAAGCTTGACCTTTTACTTTGGCTCTCACTGACTCAGGCTGCACACTCACAGTTCGGCACTGGGTGAAAGCAGGCTCTGGACTGCAAGAAAGCTAAAACCGGAGCGGGGGAATTCTTGCCCTTGGCATGAACAGCTACCACAGCAGCTGGCTGAAAATATTATAATACATGGGAATCTGGCAGGTGGCTCAGGGCTGCATAGCTTTCGTGGAAACATTCTGTAGTGCCCCAGAAAGCAGGAGTCAAGAGAAAATGCAATTTGCATGTACTGCAAAGTGATAAACAAAAGATTTAAATAATGCAAAAGATACTATCCATATTTAATATTAAATACAAAGCCCAAAGATTACTATTAAATCTTCCTGTGTCCTGAGAGCAAAGCATGCTAACTCTCAGGGAAGGAATACCATGTACATACCACAAGTTCTCCAGATGGCATAGCAGTTCAACAGGCAATCCTACTGCTGCAAATACTAGAGGAGGCACGTGGGGACCTATAGGCTCTGAAGCCCTCATAACAAGTGCTGTTTGCTGTGCAGGAATCAAGGCAGGAACTTCTGCACAGACGGTTGCCCCATGCCTTAGGAATGTGTACAACAGTGTTTGAAGCCTCACCTGACTTCTCAGGTAAATCTACTTCTCCAGAACTGTTTTGGCACTTGCAGATGTTGATCTAGTTGTAGATAACATAACGAACAAGATTAAAACTCCCTGAGCTGAAGACAAGGCTCGAGTCCATCATGGAAAGTATTCACTCTTTTTTTCCCCATCCTGCTACATACTTTTTCCAGAGAACGGTGAATGCTTTTGAAAGAGAAGAGGAAAAATAACAATGAAAGATTTTGAATATCTATACAAGGCATCAAGCTCTGAAGAATTCTCTCCAGAACAAGTTCTCAGATATTTTGGGATATGTTGGCTATGAGGATGTGATGCTCATAATTTAAGACAGCAATACTCATGAAATAAGTGTGATGTCATAATGTTTTGTGCTGGTATAAGCCCCAAGAAAAGCCAACTTTTTACAGTCCTCATTCTTTTGAACAGAACTTTAAAAAGACATTAATTTAATACTGTGAATTTGTCTGGGATCAGCAATGAGAATAAAAAAAAGTAGATAGAACAACAAATTTAAACTATATCCTGGAGAAATGTATTCACCAAAGAGATGCATCCTTAATTTTTTAATATTTTTTTAAGTCATCTTGTTAGATTTAAATTAATGCCAAAGCAAATTCAGTAGTCGTTCTGTCACCAATCAGTGTATATGTCCTATATGTCAGCATGCATGCACTTTTACACATGCATTTTTGTAGCTGGTCAGTAATTTCAGAGTTGGCTTTTCCATTGCCTAGATGATGCCTGCAAGGCTCGAGTCCCAGACTACTGTGAATGCTTCTGTATGTACATTTATTGGCATATGAGGGTTAATGTTAGGCACCTTTAGTGAGACTTGCAGCTCTCTTTTACCTATATTACCACATTTCTTGTTTCTGAAAAATGTGAAGCAGGACTAGAAGGACGACCAGATCTCCACCCCAAAAGGGGTGGAAAGAAGGCCAGTTCCCAGTGTAAAGGTACATGCCCATCCTCCTTGGCCATGATACCTGCAAGGTGGAGCACACTCAGTCCTGCCACAAGATCTATTTTTAAATGGTATTTGGATGCCTCATGCTTCTGAGAGTGCTTGCCCACCATGAACACCTAAGGGGGTCTCACACACGGTTTAACACTTTGCACATGTATGTGAAAAATTGTACATTATGTTCTAGTTTCATGTACAGGCTCTGTGATTCTTTTTTTCATTTTCCCCTCCTTTTTATTTTTCTATAAACATTCCTGTAAAACCAATGCCTTTAATATCACCACGTGTTTAGCCATGAAAATTGCCAACTTTTGTCGGAAATGCTGCTCATGATTAACTGTTTGCCAATTATTTCCTTTAATGCTTTAATCCTATGAGGTTTTGTAAAATAATTCTATGCAAGTTTCATTTTTTCAGACATTTGATCAGTCCAGCTTGCCTGCTAAAAATGATGCTTGACTCATATCCTGGCAACAGTGTTTATTTGACGTGCACTGGTGAGGCACTCTAAAAAACTGTACTCAGACTATTCCAAATTTAGCCTCCTGCATCTGTGTGTGTATTGGTGTTTGGGTGCGTCTGAGTTATCGGCTGTGTCTAGTGGGTGACACAAGCTGATCAGTGCACCTTTTTTGTTTAATTAGAAGTCCAGTGTTGAAGAAGCCTTGAGACAGAAAATATCTGTGTTCCTTGTGGGCTTTTTTTAGATCTGTTTATCTTGGGTAGTTTTGTGCTATAAGAAAATCCAAGTCGCTTTAGACTGTGTCTATCCTCAGCCAAACTCCAATTACTTTTGTATTTCTGTCCAAATCAAACTACTTGCCGTAAGTTCAAACCTATCAAAAATGTGCAGCTGTGAAGGCACATCCATTCCTGTGCTCAGAAATGTTAAACAAAGGGGCCAAATTTTTTTCAGAGGGAGGCATACCTGAAGACTAGACAGTGAGGGGAGAGGCTGGCCACAGGCTGGGTTTCACGTGGGAATGCGGGACACTAAAGAGGGGAATGTCTCATTAAAAGCAGCTGTGCTAAGTTGGTCTTCTGGTGCATGATGGGTGTCAAACAATGTGAGCACCTTGCCAAGGAGCATCCTCTAGGATCACAACAGCTGTGGTGGGAGTGGAGGCATCAGGCCAAGGTCCCAGCCAAGCCCCAGGCTAGGATTGCATGCTGCTTACTGAAAGCTTCTTGCAGTTTCAGTTCAATGACATACTGCTCTCTCCTGCTCCAAGAGGTGGAAGATCTGGGGGCTGATTTGTCCTTCAAAAAGGGGTATGAAATCCTCTTATTCCTGTTTACAAGAAGTGAGCAAACACATAACTGCTCAAATAACCAGGCACTAAATTCCCTTCATTGGCACCTCCTCAGCAACTCCACCACTCAACACAGACCTTCAGAGCCTGTGGTGCCACATGCCAGTGCTAATTGGGTTTGCTCATCAGTGGGAGCAGCAAGCTCACTGGTGCAGGCAGTGGGAGAGGGCAGGTGCCCTCACCACCACCCTTTCACCATTGCAGCCGCCTGAGATGCCTCAGAGGGCTCCTGTGCGGCTGCATGAGCTGCAGTCACACCGGGAGTATGGGGTGCAGAGGAAGGCTGAGGACATTCCCTTTCTTACCACGTCTGTGGTAAATTAGGCTGTGTTTTCACTGAGCAGAGGCACCCCTGCCCCTGCTATGAGGACAAGGCAGCACCCTGTCCCGAGGAGCCTGTTGCCTTGCTGCCGGTTTCTCTCTTGCGGTGGGATAATACCGCTCCTTCAGGAGACCTGACCGCTCCTGTTTGTAATGTATGCAAAGCTGTGGAGGATGATGGGGCTGCTAAAATTCCCTTCTGCTGACTCATTCCTACCTGAGACGATTTACCTGCAGGGCTCAACATCAATCTGATTTTGGAATGTATCAGATTGTGCCAAAAAAGAAACGATGGGGAAATGGCAGGATAACAGCAGGAGATTTTAAACCAAGCTACCTGCTGCCAGCCCTGCCTCTGCATACGCTCTCCATTTCACATCACACAAGCAGGGTGACACACAAAAGCCTTAATGCATTCAGAATATTTCTTTTCAGGATGAAAGTGTATTTCCAGCCAGCTTGGGGTAGCCTGCCAAGATTTGTTGCATTTTTCTTTAATTACAGCAGCCAATAGGTTCAAATTTGGGAACCAATGAACAGAATCCCTGCCTCTCCTCCCTCTTCGCTGATGGTTTGAATCTTTAAGAAACAGCTTCCTAGTGTCTTAGTCAGGAGAGCCTTTAAGCACATGCTTACCGTCAGGTAATGCATTGCACTGAACTGGATGGTACGTGTTTGCCAAGTTTAGTGTGTGCTGAAGTGCTTTCTGGGGTGAAGGCTGGAATATGCTTGGTTCACAACTCTGAAAGCATGTGATTGCAATGAATTTGTCTTGCATCAGAGAGGATTTTTTTGGAAGGTGTCCTATTTAAACAACAATCCATTGGTGTTTCTGAGGCTTCAGAACAAAGTTGCTACAAAAAAATGCAAGTACTTCATGTTGCACAGATGTAACATTATGTGTTGTATATAGTTTGCAAAGTGTGGGAGACTTTCGATTGAAAAGTGCTCTGCACATACATAATATCACCATCATCATTATAAATGCATTGAAGGCAGAGAAGCCTAAGCTGATCTATTATGGGCACCTGTCCCTGTATAATTTTCTAACACTGCCTGCCTGGCTGAACTGATGACATCTCCACTAAATTGGGGTAGCCTGTCATTTTTTTCAGATTGAAATGGATTTTCTTGCCTTGAATTCCTGGCAGAGAGAAAACAATCAAAAAATAATAGCTCACAGATAAAAAGGTTGCATGTCGAGCTAGGCATAACAGATACACAGCTGTCAACACTTTTCCTGCATGTGTTTACATCATTTTATTATGAGATGAGCAAGCCCAGGATGAGAGGCAAAACAGGGCCAGGGTGTTTGCCATTTGACCCCCCAAAACACACTTGAGATCCTCCTAATAAAGCTGGTCCTCATAATTTACAACAGCCAGAGAGATGGGCTCCCTGGCAGAAGGGTAGGCAAATAGTTTGCCTTCCTTCAGATACGCAACACTGATTATGTTCCACTGAAATGATATCTAATATGGGCTTTTGTATATTTTGGCCCTCAGCATGGCACCACTTCTCCTGCTCTCATCTCCAGAGAGCTCTTAAAGTCCAAGTGATGCATTTTGTAGAGATTTCAAGAAAAATACAGGCGTTCTGGACAGCTTTCCTTTTTCAAGGCTACACGGGAAGCTGTAACTCAATACATAATGCCTTGCCTGGGTTGTCAACAGAGTCACACTGGCCCAGGACAAAGCCCTGCTTGAGCCCTATGACTCTGTTATACTACTGTGGCCAAGGCACACCAACTTCACAGCAAGAAGCAGACAGGAGAGGGATGTTATTGTCACACCAGGCTGACTCTGATTCCCCAGACCGGACGAAACTGTGACACTTTCCAGTGGGATGTACCTGCAGTGTCTTGATTCTCTGGTGCCAGAGCCAACTACTTCACCTGCTCTGCCATCCTGTCCTTGTCATGTCCTTTTTGCTTACCTGATTCAGCCTTATAAAATTGTTTCTGGAGTATGAAAATATAGTTAAAAGATATGCTTGATTCGTCCCTTCCTTGCTGTGTCTGAGTATGTACTCTAAAACTGGAAGCAGTGGAGTTAGCAGCAGCTGCCTGCAGCTCATCTGTTGGCAAGGCCGGAGCTGAAATCACATTCTCAAAGTGCCAGAAAGATAGACCTTCTGAAAGGAAATATCGGGTGAAAGAGCAGGAAAGCAAGTTCACTTCCAAACAATAAACATGCAGATCGGAAATAATTGAGGCACTAGAACAAGGAGGAGGGAAAACAAAACAAACCGTAACAACAGATCCTCAGATGAACTGGTTTTCCTTGTAGTAGGGAAGGAGGACAAGGGAGAAGAGGAAAAAAAGCAAAACCACCCAGCTTTAGGTAGCTCAGAACTGATCAGAATAAGATTTTTTCACTTTGTGACAAATCCCAAGGAGCTGCTATGTTCAGTGTCACAGTGATAAGCTGGCATCCTGGTGGTTCTGGCAAAACGGATGAAGTCTTTCAGGACCTGTCTGTCTGCTGGCCGACCTGCTGATGAGCCAGGCAGCTACTTGCTGTGCCTGGTTTCCTTTAAAATTCACCAAAAAAATTGACCTGTTTCAACAGACCATTTTGGTTCTATCAACTCACTGTCTTTCCAGCAGACTCCTGTCTGATGGGGAGATTTCCAAGCTGCTCCATGATGCCAGACAATTACAGCTATAAATATTTTTATTATGGAATACCACAATATCATTCTGTAGAAAGACATAAAGACAAAGAACAGAATAAAAACCAATTTCCTTTACTACTAGACAGCACTTAAACTGTGTGCAAATGATACCTCCAGGCTGCTAAGCAGATGACCTGTGGGTCGCTTGGGGTCCAAGGAAAGAGGGACAAAGAATTCTGGAAAGATAGGGACACACACATAAAAACTAGAGCCAAGCACGGTAAATGGACTTTTTTTATAGCTTCGTGGGATACAGCGTACGGATGTAAAGGTACGTGACACTCTTTTCTACAGCACAAGAAGGATTTCTAACGCACTGAATTTAGGCACCCAGCCTAGCTGGTTTAGTTACCTGGCTTGCCTCCTTGAATTTCCTTAATAGAGAAGCTCTCCTAGAGGCAATTCAGAACAGAAGCCTGACACAGGCTTACTGAATTGCTCCTGGAAGTGAGCCTCACTCCCCCTATTTTTCCATTGACTGCAGGGGAAACCTGGAGAGCCCAGCTGGCTAGCTTAACCAGCCAAATTGGGTGGCTAAATTTGGGTGGTCTGAACACCTCTGCTTCTGCATGAGGCCTGGATTAGGATTGGAGCTTTGTCCTTAACACCTGCATTGCTAGAAAAATATATTGTTGCTCTTCAACCTTATGTTGCTATGCTTTAGATGAACTGTATATTTATGTTAGACATTGGTTTTCACTTGTACGTAGGATGTGAAAGGGAAAACCTAGTAGTGTGGCGTATTCAAGAATGGGAGGACCGGGGGAAAATGATAAACAGTCTCGAAGCCGTCAGAAGTTCACATTCACTTTGGGGCAGTGCCTCTATTGAAGACAGCATCTTCCTGCTCTCTGAGTGACAGGAGTGAATAATGAATATCAGTGAAAGCCCTGAGTGACTGTATGAGCAATGAATGTGGTATTGTTCACTCCTTCTTCACCAGCTCTATAATGAAATCTCTCCGAGTGCGTCTGCTCTCTGTCTGGTTTTTGCAGTCTTCCAAATATGAACATGCCTCGCTAGCTTCAGCCTGCATTATTGCATTCCAGCATACTCGCTTTGCATGACATACCAGCTACCTTCAAACAAACTTTGGGCTAAGCTTGCACAGACTGATTCAAAGGGTATCATTTAAAGAAGCTGAACTCTCACCACACATTTAGTCAGATGTTTCTTTCAGGCCAGTGAAATAATATGCAGGCAGCCACCTCCTGCATTTCCAAAGTCGGCCTTCAACAGTGTAGGCTCAGACCAGTCTAGGAAGCTGAATTTTAAATTATTCCTTGAAAAAATAAGCTAAGTCACCTGTCTCTGGTCCCAAGAGCCCAATTCTTACCCCAGTAGGATGAGCTGCCTCTCCTGTGACAGAGTTTACAGTTTGAACCTGGCAGTATCTGCAAGCACTTGGCACACAGGAGGAAAAGCACTGGATAGATCTGGGCCTGTCAGTCCAAGCAGAAGCTTGGGAGAATGATGTGGTCCTGCTCTGGAACATTGTTCCTTCCCCAGGTGATGCACAATCACCCAGAGGGTCACATTTTGTAGCCCAGACCTCTGGTTCCTTCCTGAACAGACAAGCCTGCAAAAGAAAAATAGATATTTACTATCAGAGCAATCCAAGCATGAACCTGACAGGTCAGAGGGTAAATATTGTTGAAAAAGATGGAGCTATCGTTACTAATATGTTTTTCAAAGCAGAACCAGATTCTGTGTCATACATCTAACTTTTCCATATGATGGGGAAGAGGAGTGATGTGGTGGGAAGAGAGACTGAAATGTTTTCCAGTCTTGACATTACTGCTACTGCATACTGCTTCTTATAGCTCCTTCCAGCTGAAAAAGCATAAAAGAATCCATATATGTTTGGATTCATGCAGAGAAACATCAGAGAAGAAAAAAAAATTCCCATGCTCCTGTTGCCTGATTTTCACTATGCAGAGCACAGACTTGGAATTGTGCTATTATAGATTGTATATTATATATTCCTCAAATAGGTGTAGGTCTGAAAACATCTGGCCTGGTCACATTGTGCTTGGCAATGATGAAAGTTAATATATAAACTCTAATAACCAAGATCTACTGATAGGCAAAAAATGCTGAGATTTTGTTGTGTATACTTTGGGAGAAGTAATTACATTCTGTTATATAATCAGTTATACAACACAGATTCTCCTCAAAGTAAACGGTAGCTCCATCCATGAAGACTTTTGATGTGTGTTCCAAGAATTCGTAATAAATCAAGGCATAAACCGACTTTTTTTTGGTGGCACAGGTTGGATGGCTTACAAGGAAACAAAAGTTGCCTTGAAAAAACCACTGCTTTTAAATAAACACTTTGTTTTCACTGAACTTTTACCAAATCCGAGACTTTGGGCCATACATGAGTCTTGGGAGAGTTTGCTTGAGGCCAGTGGTCTTCAGGTCCTGGAATCCCTCGGTCTCATAGCAGCTCACACGTGCATCTGGTCTGCAGCCACATCCCCATCCTGCTGCCAGAGCTGCCAACACTGCAGTGCTCCTAACACCTGAGTGCTCCTGGCTCCAACCATCCTGCTGCCAGAGCTGTAACACTTGAGTGCTGCTGGCTCCAAGGCTCACTCATCCAAAAGCTCTGCCTTAGGAAAGGGGGGGTCTGGAAGCTGCTTGCAACCACCCTGAGAGACTAATGTTTTTGAATACTGTGAAGCCAGTCGAGCTTCCAGCTTGATTGCAGAAAATTAAAGAAAAGTTGGATTCTTATCAGAATCCAGACAAGTTGAATTAAAATAAGAAATTATCCTGCAAGCCTCTGCGTGGTGTGTGGCACTCTCAGTATTAAATGTCTTTGTTTCCTCCAGAACTGGAAGCAGTTTTGTCAGCACACTAGGATGAACTGTCCGCTGGTTCTCGTTCAAGTCAGAGGGGACTATGCCTGATCAAATCGGTCAAGGGTATAAGCAGAGAGTTCATTTTTTGGGCCCAGTGTCATGTAGAAGTAACTTTCTCCTGTCACCACTGAGAAGCTTTAACGTATTTACTATGGTCAGCACTCGAGATCTCACGTTTCAGTGCTGCAATGCAGAAATGAGCAATGTAAGAAAGAGATACCAAATCCTCCTGGTTCAATCCAAAAACTTGTGTTTTCCTTTAAAGAAAATTCTAAATAATGAGCAAAAAACCTTGAAGTATTTAAAAGAGAGTGTGAAGAAGAAAAAAAATGAGGAGACCTTTCTAAACTCTAGCACTAGTAGCTTGGCCCATCTTGTGTTACACATCTGCAGGAGCTGGCCAGCAATAATCTCAATATTTGGTCCTGGAGGCCAACAGTCAGGCAATAGCCAGAAACATTAGGCTGAGGGATTGGTGGGGATATTTAGGCCACCTGACATGACCCCTCAGATTCATGCATAAGATTTTAATTCATTTTGTTGTGGTTATCCTGACATTCTCTTTCCTTTATTACTATGGCTTGAGGTCAGTAATACACTTGAAAGTACATGTATATCTTTACCATAACTTTGAACTTTTGAGAAGCCCCATTATCCTCAACGAACATATGTGAGTACTTTCCTGGAGACCAGGCATGATTTTACTCACTGGTTCAACAGGGGTGGCCAAAAGAAGAGCCTCAATTTTTTTTTTTAAATTAAGTAGAGCATGACAATAAAGATTCTGTAAATTAAGTCCCCCATTAAACCAATAGAGGCATTCATTTTGATGCAGTCATTATTTCCATTTCATGGCTCCAAATTGAAGCAACAAAGGTTTAAAATCACTTTCAGTGTTTTACATAGCTCCACACAGTGACCTAGTGCAGCTGGAGCTGTAACACACAGATGTACTGAAGGTACTGCCTTGTTTTGGTTGTTTAGCTATGTCACTGCACAAGTTCAGAAGGCCTTTTATCAGGTCTTCCATCAGGCTATGGTCCATGGCAGTCTGTCGGAACTCGGTAGAATCGATAATTCTGGTTGTAGCAAACATATAAATTTCTCCCAGTGCCTTTAATGTTTTTCTCAGAGGCAGCATTTTATGGGTTATCCCCTGCAGTCTGGCCATCTTCAAAAAAACATAGGAAAACACTGTTGTCAGCTTCAAGTTTGGATCCTTATATAAATTAACGCAGCAAACTCAAACAGTGTGAAAATATCTAATTCAGTAGACATGTTTGTAAACAGGACATGCTCCATTCCTACCAAAGCAATAACAAATGCATTTTCTTGCTGAATGACCTCCACAAAATGGGCTACATCTATTTATGCAAAGTTAATTGGGTCATAACATTTACTTTTCCTGTTCACAGATTCACAACTTCTTACAAATCAAAATTGAAACTTTGCCTCATTTCCCGTATGCAATTTTTAAAATACTTCTGATGACTATCACAATTCCTTTTTTTTTTTTTTCCTGAGATATCATTTTTATTACAATACTTGCAATGGGATATCTAACCAATTAAATCAGATTGTAGCTTTTCAGGCATCACACTTTTCCACATGGCAGGTCTCAACTCTTTTTAATGCTGAAACATGATCTTGAATTTTTAGTGAACCTGTGTTAGAGATTTTTCTAAGGATTAAACCCACCGATTTATAAGTATGCATCCTGTAGTTAAGGTCATACTATCGATTTTTATTTGGATGTAAATATATTCATTCCGTGGATCCTAAGACTACAATAAAAGGATACTTATGAATGTGTTTCTTAAAACAATTGGAAGCCTGTTCAAGAAAATGCCTTCAAATACACCAGGTAAATGTATTCACAGATATGTACATATTTATATATATAAAAATAAATGCACATGTATATATATTTATGTATGTAGCACTGAATAACATTTGAGAAAGTACCAATCTTTATGGGGCTGCTCTCAGTGCCAAGAAAATAATTAATGGACAGTTGCAATAATTCTGTAAATTATACTTACAATAATAATATATGGGCTTGAAAAGGGGCCACAGTAGCATTTTTGGCACAGTGTGAAGCTATTCATTTCTATTTATGTCTCTGCAACAAAGTAATTAAACACATGCATAAATCCCCAATAACCTGACTTGAACTTCAAAATATTTCCAAGGGCTTTGCATAATGGGCCTAGGACATAAGAGGTCAGAAAGGGCACAATTCTACTTCTCAGAAAATACTGGTATTTTGAGTCTTTTCTATTTTGAAATGGGCAATAGGATGAAAATATTTTGCAAAATGAACACTCCAGAATTAATTTTTATAGCCAAGGCTATCAATTTCAAAGAGATTTGACATGTAAACCATTATAAAATAGTAATACATAAATGAAAATAAATCCCTGTAAGATCAACAGAAATAGAAAAAAACCAGAACAAAATATGCTGATGCCCTCTAAGTAAATAAAAATGAATTCTCCATCTAAATATTTTCTCTTCTCAACCTTATAAAATCAAGATAATCCCCAGAAACACTTCCAGTTTCAAAAAAGAAACCAGATTCCAATTAATTTTGTTCCTGAGCTATTCATAAACCAACCAACTTGTACGATTTGAAGGTTTAGGCACGTAAAACAAATCTTGATGTCTATTGTGCCTTCAGCATTCCCATTCAGTTTCTACAATGCTGCAGAAATTGACCTTTGTGTTTCTTTATACAATAACTAGTGCCTGGGTTGCATCTTCCATGGTTCCAGGTGATGAAGCAGCAGCTGGGTATCTTCATAATGGAATTTGGGTAAAACCATGCCTAGAAACAATGCACATCATTTTGGGAGTAACTGAATACTGGAAATACATCAATTCTTTGCAGAGAAAAGCAATGAAAAGATGCACAGTTTGAGCTGGGGAATCAAATGTTCTCAAAATTATGTATATAAAAAAGTATGACCCACCCATAAAAAATCCTAACTTAAAATCAACCAGGCTTGCTCACAGCAAGATACACATCTTCCTGTTACCATTTATGCTGCAGTAGTTCCTTCAAGCCCCAAGTCCCCATCATGCCACACACAGCTCAAATACAGAGTGATGACACATTTATTTATTTATTTATTTGGCATTAGATTTACCTGCTCCTGAGTGAACAGGTAGAGCACTGATTACCGAGGACGCCACATACACCCAGGCAGCCAGCCACAGAAAATAATTTCAGCCTCAGCCTTTGTTTTAAATAAACACCTGCATTTTCATATGGAGAAAAGAATTTGTTTCACAATGAGCTGTCACAGCATGTTTGCCTGCTAATGAACTAAAAGCTCTTTGAATTCTGTCTCCCATTCTTCCCACACTGCAATTTTGCCAGCCCCGACTATCCCTTTTAGTGCTTTTTGTTTTTCTTTTTTTTCTTTTTCTTTTCTCTTGAACAAAACATTCCTGCTTAGGCCTGCAGTTACTTTGTAATTCCCATTTCATTTACTACGGGGAAAGGCCTTGTTTCCATCCGCAGAAGAAAGAAACAGATCGTTGTCACTGCTATGTGCAGACAGGTAGTCCCTATTTGATGGTATTTCAGTGGAAAAATATATTTGGGGGTCCAGACAGGGAGACAAGGCTCAAGACAAGGCTTCTCATGGCATCCAGGATCATGGCACAGGATACTGTGCCACATACAACCCAACTTAGTCCCACAAGCGGCTGTACACTGCAGTGCATTAAATCCCTGAAGACTTCCATGGATGAGGCCCTCCTCCAGCGTAAGAGTGTCTGGCATGTGTCAAAGCATGCCCTGCTGCCCTCACGAGCCAACCCCTGCTTCTAGTACTGTAAAACAAGGACCCAGCCTCTGCCTTTCTGTATCATCTTGAGCAGTGCTCCAGTGGGACTTTACACAAAAAAGCCTGTTTTCTTTGGGCTCCTGGATCAAGGCAAGTCCTTTGGCAATTATGGCATTTAACCTTTCTGCTCCCCCAGATGCTCACTGGGGAGAAGCACATATTGAAGAAGTGATGTTATGCAAGCACAAGGTTTTTTTAACCTAGGAAATTTCTCATGGGGCCCATTATATCATATGAGGAAGAACAACTGAGTCATTTTTAAGTATAGGAATTTAAGCATAAAAATAGCCAAGAAATCCTTAGCTTGAGCATCTGTCCCAAACTCACCCCTCCTCCCTTTCCTTCTGCCTTCCCATAATGCGTGGGCTTTCCCCTGAGCTCATTCAGTGTTTTCCTTGCCTGCATTATACTACTGCATGTATCCCACCTAAACCTTACTTGATGGCAACATGAAAGGGACTCCAAAGGCACTCCCTTCTTCCCCCACTTTAGCAGAGGAAAGCCTGCCTGGGCAGCCCACCTGAGTGCTGGGGGTGTGGGGTTAAAGAGGGTCTCTGGCAGCCAGGGCTGGAGCATGGGAGTGAGAGAACAGCCTGGGGAGAGGAGGGAAGGAGCTGTGGAGGCTCTCTGGTGTCCAGAGGCGCAGTGATGTGTGGGCACAGAGGTGTCAATGTCACCATGGGACACCTTCATGGGGTGCCCCCAGTCATCCTCAGCACTTCACTATTGGAAAAGTCTCTTTTAAGCTCCTATTTTCTTCCAAATCCTCCTTCCCTGAGCATCAGAATCCACAAACCACACATTTTTTTGAGCTACACACACAAATAATGGAGAAATAAAATGTTCAACAACACTGTGGCACCTTTTGCAAGACAAGTACTGAGAATGGGTAAAGGAAGGAGATGGGATGGCTCACCAAACTTCCCCCTCTTCCTGCTCTTTACAGGAGTCAGCTGGGCTGTCCTTAGGGAGCTGGCATGCAAGTCCCAGGTGCCTGGGTTTGTTGTCACCAACAAAACTCTCCTGGAGAGAGGACAGTGTCCCAACCCTGCCTTGCCTTTAAGGACTAGGCCAGGAAGGTGAAAGACCTGCTGCCTGCTGTCCAAATCCTCATGCTGGCATGCTGGCATGGTGGTGCTTCCTGCAGCATCCCATCTTCCTCCAGTCTAGGGCCACCAGCATCACCTTCCAAAGCAGCCCTCCATGGGCCAGCACACCAAACCAAATACATTTAACCTGAGGCTGTAGCAAGCATGGGCTTTACTCCTGTAGCCAATGCTTCCTCTCAACAAAGTCACCCTCTGCTTTGTCAGCTGTACCTTGAAAATAGAAGTACTTCATAAAAAATAGTATAAGGAATATAGCAAGCACGAATTGCCAAAGTACTGCACATCACATTCCCTATGAGGCTGGACTGTTGTTCCACCATGCTGACTGAAGGAGTAGAACAAAACCTGTGTTCATGTCACAGATACGGGGAGGAAGGTGCTTTTGGCTGTGAGGCAGAGGATGTGGGGCTGTGCCTCAGTGCTTCCGCGGCCCCTCTGCCAACCCAGTCACTGAGTTACCCCTGCCCCGCTCTCCCTGGTGTCCACTCTCTGCCTTCCCCTCCAAGTCCCTCAGGTGGACCTGACACACAGGGCTGCCCAGTGTGGCCAAGGCTTTGAAACTCCTCCTCTGTGTAGGTAAGAAATAAAGGAGACTATTTCCTTTAATCCTTGCCATGAGCCAGACAGAATTAAGGCAGTTTACAACAGATGAGTTTTAACACGTAAGAAAGAAAATAAGGCAAAACAGATAGATATCTGATAAAAGTTCTCAGCTGGAGGTCTTTTAGACACTTATTGCCATCTTTACTGTACCACATACCTGTTTTACACTTCCAGGGACATCAAGCAGTTAATACTAATACAGAAAATTGTGTGCCATTCCCACAGCACAGCTAAACCAAGAAATTAAACAAGAATCTGCCTTGCTTTGAATTGTGGCTGAATTTAACTGTAGGATGTTGAAGTCAGATTAAATTTTAAAAAAACCCAACAAAATAACCAAAAATTCCTTATTTGCAACTGCATATGCACAGTGAGGCTCACCAGGATTGAAAGGATCAGAGTGGTTTTCTTGCACCTTGATGAAAGGGAATCAGCAGGCCAAAAGACCATTTTCAAGCTGTCTTGAAAGACAAACTTAAAAGAAATACTTTATAACCAGAGGGGAAGGTGGTAGGATGGGATAAGATTTTCTTCTCCTGTTTATTAAAAACACACCTTGGGCATGATTCTAATCTGATTTAAGCATCACATGAGGTGTATTTATTACATGGGAAAATTGCCTCAGTGTGTTCACTGACACAGTTTGGACCCAGCCTGCAGAAGCTCCTCTGCATGCAGAGGACTCTCCAGTACACAGAGATGAAGTGCGGGGGAGGGAAGAGCAGCCAAGAAATAAAAAGGGAATATCTGGGAGGAAGCCACCTGAAAAATAGCAGAAGGTGGCATGAGCAAGGATATCCTGCTCCTGAAAGCCGCAAGGCAGTGGTAACCAAGAAGGGTGGGACCACTGGCAGAGGGAAGGGAGAGTATGAGGAGAAACAAGTGGAGTCTGAATGGTCTTGGAGCCACACCATAAAACGGAGCAAATTACAGTCGGCAAAATAATGTGTGAAACAGCCAGCTGTTCCTGAAAATGCTGGAGTCCTGCTGCTGCGAGTTTCAAGGCTTATAGCCTAGAGGCACAGAAAACCCAGAACAGGGAACAAGTCGCAAGACTCCGGTCTTCCAGACGGATCAAAGATCACCTGTGGGTCCCTGGGACTATGGGACACCCACAATTCAGGCAATGAGAAAACAACTTACGGGTGCAGGCAGTGAATAAAAGTGCCTGGCATTGACAGCAATGGGGACCGATGAGCTGAAGCACCTCACCGAGGGTGCAGTGAGCAGAGGGGAGCAGCCTCACACCACAGGGTTAACAGGCATTCGGTGAGGGCTCCCTCCATACAGCCCAATCCTGGCTCCACCTCAATGGAGCTGTTGGACTTGACATCAACATGCCATGTGCGTGGGATAAGAGAGGCAGTGGGAGAGAAACAGCCAGGGTCTCATATAATCATGAATGTCTGCTCCAAAAGTACGACTTATTATTCAAAAATAGCCAGTTTTCTGGGCAACAGCCCAGGGCAGTACTTTGCCAGAGGTCTGTAGAAACCAAATCCATGCTTTTCCCTTTGCTGCCAAAGGAATTGCAATAGGCTCCCCATACCACAGTCACTCCTCTCTCCTAGAAACACAGTTGGAGAAATCATCACAAATTTCTCCAGGGTTAAATCCCAACCTCTCTGAGTAGATCAGTTGTTAACCAAAAGACTTCAGCAGGCCCTGGATATCACTGCAACCTGACCAGCAAGTCTGGAATTACTGTCTCGAAACTGAAGTGTACTCCAGATGCTTATAAACAGACACACTTCCTTTGGAAAACTTTCCCTACAAACCTCTGGTTGCACGGAAAAGCACGTTTAGCCCAGTCTCATTCTTACTCACAGCTGGAAGGAGCCTTCTGAACTTTCAGAGTCATGTCATATGGAAGCTAGAGGTGGAGAGACTGAGATTCTGCCTACAGCAGCCAAAGAAGGAAGGGGATGATGCATGTGTGGGGAAAAATACTACAAAAGTGTCTTTAATTATTAATATTCACCAAAGCTTCTGAGGCCCCAGTGGGAGTTAGGACCCCAGAGTGCTGAGCATCACACAAGGCTTTTGTCCCTGCAAGAGGATGGGTCACTACAGAGAAATCCCTGCGGCAACAGAAACCACACATGCTCTCAAAGCAGCAGCATCTTCTCAGTCACTGAACAGCTCGATTACCTTGGGCAAGGCACGTTGTTATGTGTCTCCTGAAGCCCTGTCTGACACATCACCGGCTGAAGCCCTGGCCAGGGGTGCCCAGCCTGGAAAAAAGCTGGAAGGAGCAAGATCTTAGGCTGGAACATTTGGATTTTACTCTAGTCCTACCCACTCTGCCCAAGTCTGCAGCCCTGCAGCATAGCTGATGCTGAGGAGCACAGCTGGTGCAGGCAGCCCGGTTTGCGCGCTGCGGTGCGAGATGCAGACTGAGCTCCGGGTGGGAGCCCGGAGAGACAAGAGGCCGTGACCTGCCTCCCTTTGCATGACAAAGGGCACAAGGAGCGGTGGCACAGCCGGTGAATGGGCACTGAGAGACGCGGGAGGAAGGGCCTTGTGAGCGGGATTGGGAGGGGATAAAGGCCCGGGGTTCCTCTGCTGGGGATCCTCCTCGGAGGCACCAGCTCGGGCTGTTGCTGTGTTCCTGCGCCCTGGATAAATGGCTTTATGGAACGAGACGTGTGAGACTCTGCCATGGGAAACCCGAGGTCGAACTGGTCAGTTCTATTAAGTGACAGTATTAAGATCAGGCTGGGAGTGATGAGGACCCTTTTGACACGGAATCTATTAGAATTCATTCTGAAGTCGGCCAAATTGTTCTGGAATTTGGTTATAAAGTGCATATTGTGTTGGATTTATGAATAGTAGGCTTTCTACACCATTACTGTCCATCTTTCAGGATCAAAACTACATAATGTCAATACACTACAAGAAATGCCTCATCCCAGATCATGGAAAGCGATTTCAATAGGTGAGACTTTAATGGTAGCACCATTTTATGTCAGTCACTGACATAAAAAACCAGCTCCTGTCTACTACCTCCTCAGATGAACCTCTGATTCCCCTAAACTAGGTGTAAAATGTATAGTACATGCCACATTAGGACATGGGCTTCTTACTGCAGGAATAGAATTGTGCAGTCAAGTCTGCACATGACCAAAGCACCACCTAAACTTTGGCAAGAACATGCATATGCAGAAGATATGGGTGACAATATCTGGTGCCAAGTTTCAGTCTTGTACATAACTTCTAAAGGTAAATTCAGGGTAATTACTTATGCAAAATCATCATTCTCACTTCAGAAGCCATACAGACAGAGGAAATCATGGCAAAGTCAGTTAGGAAGGGGCCTCAAGAAGATTTCTGCTTTACCCCCTGTGCTGAGGAGAATCACAGGTTCCTAGTTAGTGTGATGGTTGGCTCTTTGACTGAGACGAATGCTAGTGTGGAAAAAACCACATACTGACTTTTTATACCAGGTTACTTCTTACAAAGCTGCACGGTCCAAGAGGGTAGATTGTGGTTGCAGCAATGGGATTTCTTACTAATTAGATCTTTGGCTGCAGCTTAAAGGCTGCATTGTATCTCTCAGGTCAGACTTCCCTTCTGCCAGGGCCATCAAAGAATTTTTAATTGACTCCATAATTCACTTACATTTTTCTGGCAAAGCACTATATTGAGCGAAACCTGACACTCCTTCCTACATAGGTTCCTTACAGTGTACAGGGTAATAATGACTTATTTAATCCTTGCATATATGTATTTTATTTCCTATGCATGGAACATCCATTGACATCCTGATTTTTTTTTTTTAATCCATAGAAAGCAACTGTCTCATATTTCACATGGACTTCTTGTGACTGCAAAGACATCCTGGAAGAAAACAAGCAATGCAGGGACACCTGCAACTCAGCTTTTCTTCTCTCTTGCTATACAAAATAACGATTTATTAAGAAATTGGTTCTGGCTCAGCTAACCTGACCGGCAAGGACGGAACAATGCCTTCCAGTCTGCCTATCCCATCCCTAATTATGTACTCCAAATAGTTGCATTTCATGGGAAAAGACCTACAGTTCCTGCAGCTACTGTAGAAAACTCACTCATGACCTGTCTACTGCTCCATCAGGAACTGTGGTGGCGTACACTGTGGTATAAATTCCATGAACTAAGGTCTGAGCATTTAATGGCAGAACTGCATGAAAAAGTAAAGAAATGTAATAAAAATAATTAAACAGAAGGAATAATAATTAAAAAGAAATCCATGCATGGTAGTTCAAATGCACTGTTACTTCCAATCAAAGCCAAATGGATTTTCTTCAGATTTGTCTTCTCAGACACAAATGAGTATTCCCCTTTGATCAGGAGCAAGTACACCTAACACGGTAGCAGGACTTCATTGTTTCAAAACCAGAAAAGTTATGTGACTATAGAAATAGAAATGACAGCTCCACTATGGAAGTACTCACTCTCAAGGCTGCCATTGTCTCTCCACAATATTGCAGGAAAGCGGTCATGTAATGGGAAGCTGAAGTGTAAACACCGCATCAGATGTGGCTTTGACAAAACCTTAATTCACTTCAGCAGATTTGGTTCACTATCTTAGCCTCAGCTACCATGCCAGCTTCCAGAATGACACCATGGATCATGAAGAGTTGTCATTCATTGTTAATATTCTAACAAGAAATATTTAAGAGAGAGAGCTATGAGTTTCTCCCACTGTCCATGGAATAAATGCTGGATTGGTTTCTTGAGCTGGAGGATGTAAGAAGTGTGCTTTGAGGTGACCCTGCTCCACAATATCTCCATATATCATTCTGGTTTATAGGGAAAAAATCAAAGCAACGGTGACTTGTCTGACTTTACATGGTGCTAAAAACAAAATCTGGGTGTCCCAAATCCTGGTACAACAGCAACCTTTCCATTTCATACCAATCTACTTCATCTCTAGCTAGGCAATTCCAGGAGCAAGATTCTGTACTTGGGCTTTATGAGCCACTGGCTCCTTACATTTACTTTAGATGAGAAAAAGAAGCCATGGTCTAGCCCTGAAAAAACTCAGCCTTCCCCACCACATGCTACTCTCCTACACACATTAGCATGGAACACACTGGGTTAACAATTTTCAACTAAATTGATTTGCAGCCTCCCAACATATTTTTTTAGCCTTATGATGAGTGAAATTTCACTTTATTGACAGCAACTTGCTTTCTTATTTACCTGTCATTAATCTCCTCAGAAGCACCTCATGGGCTGTGAGGGCCCTGGCAAACAGAGACTGAAACCACTTCTCTGGAGAACTGCTTGCCAAAGGATTTTATGCCCAGTTCTTTTACACTGCAACATAAATCCTACAGTAAACACAACACAAACTTTGTATACAAGTGGACCTGCTTATTTGCAGAGTTTATTACTTCCTATCTTGTCACATCTTCACCACCTTTTATTTACATAATACTTGTCATCCATAAGGGCTTTAGACGCTTGCTCCAAAATGCTTGTGTCTGCTGCAGACATTCCAGCTCTCCCAGGACATAAACCAGAGCCACCCTCTCTCCTCAAACTCCACCACACAGAGAAATGGAATACTGCTCTCCACTAAGGTCACTGGTTAAAAGCTGTACTTCAAAATGGCAAATACCATAGACAGATCATATCTGTTACAGGCTCATATGAACTACAAAGAAGTAACCAGTAAGCAAGATTTCTATGCTGATACCTTGAATGTCTTAAACAAATGCCTTTCTCTCCCTAACACAGGCTGCTGCAGAAGGAAGTCTCTGCAGGATTTTACTCAGAGAGGCAGCAAATCTCCTCTGCTTTCACCCATGGCTGAAAAACAGCAGACACATTTGGGAGGAACTGAGCTCCTGGGCATGATTTGCACGATCATCAATCTCAGCCCTGCACCAACTCCTTGAGCAACCCCAAGAAAAAAGCACCAAAAAAACCAACAAAAAATGACCCTTCTTCTGCTGCTGTCTGCTTTTCATCTGCAGGATGAAGAAAATGGTAACTCCTTATCAATGTAAAATGTCTGTCAATCTACAAGGAGACCTGCAGCACTACAGATGTTACCACAGACTGCTGAACAGCCATCCCTCGCTACCGTCAATAAAGCAAAACTCCTGTGGGAGAAAAGCCAAAAATAATTGTAACAACCAGAAAATACATTTCAATATAAATATATGATGCACAACATACTATTATTATTGTTGTTATTATTATTTTAAACAAAAGCAAATTGTAGTTATTTGATATTTGGATTTTGCTCAAGAAACAAGGCAAACTTTGAGGAAAATATTTTTTGCTGAAGAAAAGAGGAAAAATTTTGCCGATTCTCCCCCTCTAAAGACATGCTCATCTTGGAAAAGAACAGATGAAACTGACAATCTACTGAATGCTGAGCACAAGTCTCATCCCTTTGACATTTCATCCTCTTGTTTAGTGGTATTTCCTCTTGTGATAAAATATCATAGTCTCTCCGGTTTTGAGGCATCAAGTCTGGCTGAGCAGTTGCCAATGAACCAGACACCCCTGGCACGTGGTTACCTCCAGCGCGGGTATGGACCTGCCCATAATGGAGCAGGGGTGCCTCTGAGCAAGGCTCCTCTTAGGAGGCACATGTTCCTAATGGCAGCTCCAGCTGGTGGCCCTCCCACCACAGCAGGGCCTTGAGGGCCCCTCCCAGGGGCAGATAAGGAGAGAGGGGCCTTCCCTCCCTGTTGGAAGTCACTTGCAACACACAGCATGGATAAAAGTAAACAAGTCTTGAAAAATGTGGCTCAAGTCTGAAGCTCAGCCTTGCTTGAGATAAGTGCTTGGATGTCTGGGTCTGTTCAAACTATGCACCTCTCTTGGGTTTGTGGCAAACGGGCTGTGAAATTTCCAAGGCAATTGCCTGTTATGAGGTTATCACTACTACAGGGAGTGTAGGAAGCGACCCAAAGTTGTTTTTCCTGACTCCCTACATGCACAGAAATCCAGGAGACAGCTACTATTTGGTGCACTGACTGCCATTAAAAAAAAAAAAAAAGGTCTGTCTATCCTTTTTTTCTCTGCTTCTTTCCCTTTTTTCCTCTCCTCAGTTTAGTGCCTTATGCTGACATTTGAACTGCTGTGCAGTGAAAGTGAATGTGCCCCTGCAATCTGGTAGCGTTGCACATCCACTTTGCACAAGCATAAATTATTTAGCAGTGTTTCAGACAGCAGCAATCGGGTCAATGCCATCCACCCTCTCACAAAGACAGTGCTTTTTGCTCTTGTCTTGTTTGCTTAATCTGAAAGGTCACTGCAACTGGAAGCATATGTTTATTCTTTTATATGGAAAATATAATACTACTTATTTCCTTCCTGAGAAGCCAGAATTGCTGGAACAACCATTTCTTTCACAGCATTACTGCACTTCTACTTCTTGTTCTGTCTGGAATCTAGAATTTCAAAAGGGCATAGAATAATGGAAAAGTTATGACGAACATTTCTGGAAAGTAAAAAAGGGAAATATTGATTTGAGTTGACTCTAAAAGTAAAAACTATTATGTATTTAAAATCAGTTCATCCACTTTGCCTGACTTTGTGTTCCCAGGGGCTGTCATCCAGGGCAGTCGCTAAGGCTTCCCAATCAGCTCTTTTGAAAGCGTGCATTTTCTTTCTTTATCATCAGCTTTGGCTTATCACTGCAAAATGACAAAGAAATTAATCTATATTAATGATGTGTACCCATACATTTAACCCACCCTTTACTTTAAATTTAAGCTGTCAGAGTTTTGCAGCAGAGCTGTAAGCAGTTCTATAAATTCTCTATTTCTGCAGTTCTTCCCTGTGGATCTCCTCAGTACCTTTGCCAGAACTGAAACTAAGCTCAGCTGCTAAGGCAGAAACTGCACAGGTCTGTGGAACAAAATTTCCTGGTGTGTGTCAAGAAAATACTTTGATTCATTAACAAGGTGAAAAATGAGGAAAAAATGGATTTTATGTAGTTCTGCAAACTACACTTCGAATTTCTGAAATATTTTCTGCATAGTTTGAGCTTTAACTTATTTTAGCTCTGAGTCTCCTATGGGGAAATTCTGGTTATTTTGAGAATTTCTGATGGGCAAGAAGTTTGGCATTTCCTTGATTTCTACATTAGTCAGTGGTCAGGAGTCTCAGTCCTTAAAAGCTCTTTGCTTTCTTGAAAATAGAAGTGATATTTGATGCATGTGATACCTGGAGACCAAGGGTGAAACTCTGCACTTGTGAATCTTTGTGGAGCTTTGCTCTCAGTGTTATCCACGCGATCAACAACATTCCTACTCAGGAGTGATAGGTGAAAGGAATGAAAGGCATGAGGAAAAGTCTTTATAAAGAATAAAACAAATAGGCTAAGTTTTGCTCTTTCACATGACTTCTAGCATGTCAGGAAAAAGAATACAACCAACCTCCCATTCTTTAGACATATTCATTTTAGTGTAATGATGATAAATGAAAATATGTTTTATTTAGCTTTTCATCTTTTCTTTTTTTCAGTTGAAAACTTAAAAAGATAAATTCTTCCAGACAAAGAAATAATTCCTCATTAAAGTGCATTAGAACTCTTGCAGTTGTACCTCAGGTATGCCTGCTGTATTCTTACAGAACAGATTTCTCTTTATTGTACAGCATTTTACTCCACAAGTTATTCTCTGAAAGTGAGCATGAAATGAAGAGCTGGATGCTAGCTGGGTGAATGGCAACAGCAAAACTAGAATAAGGTGCTCAGGCACCTACAGTGCATTGTAAGCAGGTTTTCTTTAACCTCTGGCAGGAGCTTGCAGAGCAACTACCTAAATTCAGTCTGAAGAGGAGTGGCAATGTATTTAGCCACCAAATAAAAACCACTAGATAGATCAGTACCTTGTAAAGATGTTGTCCATGGTGACCAAGACTTTCTTTTTCCTTTATTTATTTTTTTTTTTTAAGCTAGGGATGTCATTATGGGAAAAGGGTTTTTTTCCTCCACTGGAACTATATGTGAAAAAAATAAAATCTGTCTTTATTCATTATTTTTACATTTCTCTTAATAAAGAGGTCATCGACAATTTCTTCTTTTATATTTTTCATCCAAAGAAAATCACTTACAAGCCACAAAGAAATGACCTTGGAGGTCCATAAATCAATGTGACAGGTGATTCAATCAGCCACATGCCTTCTCTGATTTAAGCAGCTGCTGACTCTCCTGGAGCACGCTGAGTGCAGGTCCCAGCGGCCCTGCCAGTGATGAAGAAAGCAGCAGGTTTGCACTTTTAAAACCACTGAAGCCTGGCTGAGGAAATCACTGACACAAGTGAAATAAGAGGGACTGAATATTTAATTTGCATGATCTGCTGGCACGGTGCACACCTCCACACTGCATTTTCTCATCCTGCGTGCGCCGTCAGTGTCGCTGCAGAAACTGCAGCTTCTGTGGGGATTTTGTTTCTACAAAGTGATACTTCAAGTTCATGACTGTAATTTTTGTGTACTTCCCAGGCAAGCACTTAGGGAACTTTGAGAGAACTGCAACAAGGGGAGGGGAAATACTGTTCAAACTCAAATGGGAGACGCAGAAATGGACAGGCTGCTGAGTGCCAACAGGAGACCTTCACCTGGTGGGCCAAATTCTCCTGAAATTCAGTGTGGCTCATTATGTCAGAATGACTTACTGCTAAACTTTTATGGCATTCCTTTGGTTTTTTTTCAGATAGATAAAATAAGAGGGCTCAATGGAGTTGCTAGGGTCTAAGCAAGGAAACAGTTTATTCCTGCAACAAAAAAATGTATACTTCATCTACTCTGATAGCCTATATTTTTCTCCTCACTTAAAATTTATTTGCACATTGCTATCTCAAAATACCCTGTAAATTCAACAGTTCCCAGTACTTTCCCAGCAGTGAAACCTGTCTTCTCAACTTTACTCCTTCAGGACACCAAAGGAAGCACAAAGAAAGATTCAGGAAGATTTTCTATGAATGCTGAAAAGTCCCATCTTTGAAAGCAAGTTGCCAGTATGCTCCTAACTTTGTAAAATCTAATTTGAATGAGTTTTTAACAAGCTTTGTGAACTAGCAGGCTTCATACAGTTACTTAGAATCAGGTCTCTGAGTCTCAGTACCTTTTTTTTTCAGTAGAGGACATTGTACAGATTAATTCACTGAAAGAAAATGGAAACATGGAAGAAAAACCAGAAAACTGTCAACCTTATTTTTATAAAACTTGCAAAATTATCCTCTTTCTTGGGGGAAAAGCAATGACAAAGTTCTGAAATGGATGTGGAATAATTCCTCTAGATACTGGAACATAAGATCTGTCAGACTACCTTGACTGAAAGATCTGTCTCGTCCAGTGTCCTGATTTAAAAATACAGACAATGGAAGCTCAGGGTAAAAGAAACATGAAAAACAGCAGATACTTATATAAAGCAAAACCATCCCTTACCTTACCACCTCCTGTCTCACTGCCTCAGCATGTGGCCACCATCCTGATCAAGTGGCCACCACCTTGCCAGGGCTCTGAATTGCATCAAATTCAAACAATAGGATGGACCACATGCACATTTCACTTAGAAGGAACAGCTGATTTTTCATGGTATGGCTCCTTTTTGTCCTCTCCTCCACACATGGTTTTGATCAAAGCTTAATTTGGGAAAGTTTTGTGGCTAATGTTACAAAGAAAATCAGTCTGATTTACTGCAATGGTCTGTTTTGTCCTTGAAATGAAAAAAAATGGTGCACAAAAGTTTTGAAGGATATGCTCTCCCATTCTCAGGAGGAAAAATGAGAAAGTCAAGGAAAGGTCTCTAATCCCTTTCTCTTATAAATTACTTTCCTTCTATTCACCATGTTTTCCATCATCATTATTTTTTCATGGATCTGCTTTCTCCAATATCTTATTGTCATCTCTCCTCCCTCAAATAAGCCCATTAAGCATGTTCAACTTCAAAAGCTAATAGGCAGAGGTGCAAAAAAACCACTGACACAGACATGATCATTAATAATGAGCAATGGTGAGCATGGTCTTATGCTTTTTCTCTTTAATTGCAGCGCATCAGCTGTATTAATGTATGTTGCCTAAACTCTGTCCCACAAAATAATCCTGACTTAGGGGAACAGCTGCCCAGTCCTGATTGTTTCAGGCAGCCTTCTTGTCGCCTTCAAAGTTGTAGTAGAAAACTACACCCAGCAGTGGGGAACATGCAGGTATGAAGAGTGAAATACTGAAATGAAGATCAGACCTTCCTTTGGCATAAAGGAGTGTCAGGTGCAGTACACAGTATGCACAATAAATCCCTGAAATGAATCTATCCTCGGGCAAGTTGCATGACTACTTTATTTCGTGCTATTTTTACTTAGATGAGATGACCAAAAGACATGGAAAATATTTAGGAAGAGACTACGGACCATGCCTCTCAGATGGAAAATTAACTTCTGTGAAGACAAGGTGAATTTAAAGCTTGGAGGAAGAGAGACTGCTGGTTGGATTAGGGGAAAAAAAAAAAGAGAGAGGAAAGATTTATGGTACATTCACACTTTAGCCCATCTGAAACGTAGGCAATAATTCTTGATTATAACATTTAGTAGCTGAAGAACAGATTAAAGGCTACATTCTTAGTTGAAGCAAATTAGTTTAGTTTTATGCATGTGAATAGAGGTTTGCATAGGGCAAGGAGAAGGCTTTATATTTCTCTAAATGTGTAGCAGATTTGCTTATTTTCATTTTAATGCTAACAATGAAATAATCTGGGGGAGAACCACGGAAGAATTGAAGGAAAAAACATAACATGGGAGTTTGTGCCAAGGCTCCAGCTGCTCAGCAATGACAAGTTCTGAAAGTTCTCTCTGAAGCTACAGTGAAACATCTCTATCATTTCATCTGCTTCAAGGATTTCCAAAGAAATACATCACTACATTCCGAAAACTCAATCCTTTGTCCTGTATTGCTTCACTTCTTGGAATATTTTTGACAAGTCGCCCTCATAAAGCAAGTCTGAGGAAATGAGTAGATGAAAAAGAAAAATTATTTCTAAAGAGTTAAATTACCAAATTATTTTTAGAACCAAGGAGATGACAAAGATTAGGGTTTTTTTGATAAAATCTGTAAAATATTAGTTGCAAAAAGAAATTACAGAAACTTTATTGGTATAATGATCTGTCCAGGCACATGGTATTTTCTCCCTCTCTCTCTTTCTTTCTCTCTCTTTTTTTTTTTTTTTTTTTTTTTTTTTTTACTAGTAAGAGCCCCAGTAAGGGAGTGGGCTCTAGGGTACTGTCATGTCACATCCTGGGACCCCAGCCCACCCTACGGAGCTGCTCCTCCTCTGCTGATCACTCTAGCTAATAGCCCGCTCCTCTGCTCTGCCTGCTCTCCAGGAGTTGTGGAGTAAAGACTAAGCTTTCTCATTTCAAAGAGGTGACATTTCACAAAGACTTCCTTTTCTTTCAGGCTCCAATTTCTGCACTCCAAAGGTGCAAATTATTGCCCTGCATTAAAATGACTCCAGAACTGCTTAGAAGTAGTTTCTTGACTGCCATTTTTATACTTCATGAAATTGCTCTACTTTACAGTAGGTTTATATTTATTATAGAAATGCTCCAAATGTGATAAGACAAACAAACAGAAATTAGACACTTAAGGCAAATCCATTATTTATATTCATGCTCACTCCTCTCAACAAGACATCACTGGACTCTTTCCCCACTCTACACATCAGAAGACCAAACTCTGGGCTACATTTTTTGTCTGAAACATGTCTTTCACCAAGATAAGGGCAGCTGACAGAAATGCAAGATGTGAGCAATACATGCCCCTTCATCTGCAACTGTAAAAGTCTTGTTCTGCTGATGGTAAGTCAGGTAGATCTTTTTTCTGCTAAGTAAAAAATTAATTAACTGTTCCATTATGTGAAAGAAAAATATCTCATTGTCAAAAGCAAATACTTCCAGACACTTGATCATGACTGTTATAGCAAGGTTTGTATGGAAAACAGGAATGGTTTTCTGTCTAAAATTTCTAAGGCACCTTGAGAATTATGTTTTCCATTCTTGGTCTTTGCTCAAAAGTACAAGCACAGCTCTGTCAGCTCATAAACAGTGTAATAAAGATGAAAAAGAGACAATGGTCTTGCAAATTAATCCAACCATGCTGGAAGAAGAACCTACTGAGTTTTTAACTTGACTTACACTTAATCCTCATTAATATCTTATTTGGTTTGGATGCAGTAAGAGGCAGGAGCATGGGAACAGGGAGAGTGCTGGGGAGATTCTGATCACTATTCTCATTACAGAAGGGAAAGTTCACTTTTGGAGGTGGATATTTTGAGCATCAGTAGACAGCATATAACAAAGCCTGCTTTTCAGAGCTGGATGAAAAATGTTAACAGTAAGTCCACTCTTTTGCATGACATGCCAAAATCTTTCTATTTCTCTGAAATTTTAAATACATTATGCTAACCCATTTTAAGGAGGCTTATATTTCTCTGTTTAAAATCTCATGTGGGATACTTTTTTTACTTTTCTTTCATTCCTTTAACAATTTATGAAACAGGGGTAAAATAATGGCAGTAAATGCCATTTCTGAAAGCTCAAATGACCAGGAAATGTAGTGGTTATTTCAATCATGTTGAGGCTTGCGGAAGTGAGCATAATTCTATTTATTTCGATACAATCACCATCAAACATGCTACACTTCTAGAATTCAGAGCATTATTTTGGAACTCTCTAGGTGCTCAGTTCGATTTTATCAGCCTCGTATCAGTTTGAGAAACCTTGGCCTGTAGCAGTATTATCTTTTTAATCCTCCAAATATCTCTGAGAGATGGATGGTCATGTACAAGGTCTTCTGGCTTTAGGGAGATGCAGAGTAGGGACAAAACACAAAACAATCTGCTCATGGGCAGGTGGCAATTCAGAGTAGTCCATGGCCCTTGTCTTGTGGATTTGGTGCCAGCTGAAGGGGTTCCTGGTCTTGCTGCATGATGTCACACTTTAAACTCAAGCATGCATGGGCTGGGATCAGGAACCACATCAATGAACCATACTGCAAAAGACTTAAAGGAGTTTATTCCACCCCCTCTCTGAGTTGCAACCAGTTTACAACTGAGAAAACAAATGTGTGCATGTGAGGTGAAGAAGGATAATGTGCGAAGGACCAGCTGGGATCAACTATGACAGAAGGGAACAGTTTAGACCGACATAACTTCCAAACGAAAGGTCTGAGCTGGCAGAGATGGCAGAGCCAGGAGAAGAACATGTATCTTCCTGACATTTATTTCCAGAGGGTTCGGTGATGCATGTCTTATCCTGTTTATCCCAGTTTACCACCTGAGTTCCCTACTCAGTTCTTAAGATCACTCTCAAACATTAAAATTTCTCTTCTAGTTTTTCTGCACAATGTTCTCCTCATTTTCACAAATAGCATCCAAAGGAGGTCTAAAAAAGGTGACACAGAGCTCAAGAGAGGAGGGAAGAGAAAAAATGCCCTTTCATGTGACAATTTACATATGGGTAATAGTACACAGTGCTCATCAGCCGCAATTTGAACCAATTCTCCAGAGTTTTTGAACCAACCTAGTAAACTGGGGCCAGGTTCTGACCAAATCTGGGCTGAATTTCAGGTGATCTCACTCCCTCTCCTTAGGCTTCACACAAAGTTTACACATTATTTCAGTATGGTTTGGATAGATACCATGAAGGTGTGAGCAGATGGATTTTATTTTGGTTTTGAGTTAGAAAACATGTTAACGCATTAAAGTTATGAATGGTTGAAAGTGAATGCCAGCCCATGAGCCTCAAACTCAGGTTTTTATGCAAGAAATGGTGCAACACTTATTACTATGATATTTGGGTGGCCAGTTTTCTTATGACACAAACACAAATAGTGCTTAGGATAGTCTTCCATACTAATACAGTGACAAAAGGTCCCTGTTTACTGTTTTAATAGTTATATGGGTTACCATGAGTCTTTTGTACCTGAATAAATGTGAGATGACACATGAGATGCACACACCTAAGCCCCATGTGTAGACTGAACATTCCAGCACTGCTTGGGCAAGGACATGGCTAGATGACATAGCAGGCAGAGAGGTATAATAATGTTTTCACTTTTCTGATAGTTTCAAAAGCAGAAACTGAAATAATCCATCAAATGCATTCCAAGGGGGGACACAGCAGAGCTATCTTTGGATGGGACACGTCTGCTATAACCACGGCTTCACACAGACTAACTACTGATAATTAATGATTGTGAACCTAAGACAGGGACAACTGTTCATCTGCTAAACTTCACTCAGTGTCTTAGTCCCATGACTAAACACAAAGAGAATGGTGACTCTTTCCATATTGTATTGAATCCATCTGCTTCCACCTTTCAGCTTAAAGAGCGACTAAACCCTAATGCGCTGTTAGACAGTCATCTGATTTTGGATGCCTAACAAATTAGAAGTTCTACTGCAGAGCAACATCACTGCACTCTTCTTTCTGCTTTTCTCAAGTTCATCATTCAAGGAATGTTCAACATTCTTGCAGGGATACCAGCAAACGTGAGGGCTGAGAGAAATGAGGGGAGGGTGCAACAGCGCCAGGGTGGGCCACCCTGACCCAGTGCCTGGGATGGGGCTGAACCATTTGGACACTGCAGAGAGGGAGCCACTGACATGAGCAAGACAAGCTGCAAGTCTACCCATACAAAAAATAGAGTCATGGTATGCTTTTGGTTCCACACCTAACCAAATGACTCTGCTTCTCAGGACTGCCAGGTCAGAGCTGCCAAGCTTGCTCTTTCTGCAAGAGCAGCCATGGTTTTGGGGACTCCCTCTGAGCCTGTATGCTTTGGCAAATCCCCCAGTTTTCTCAGAGGCTTTTGTGGGCTCAAAAAGGGAGGCAAAGAAGGTGCTCCAAACCTCAAAATGGCCTTCAAGTAACAGCTGGGAAATTGGAGCAGGGGCCCAAATCAAACACATTCAGAGATTTGGGGAAGAGAGTCACTCCTTCAACAGCTGGCAAGGAGAAAGCAGAGGGGACTGCAGCACTGAGAGGAAGGTGACCTGCATATTTCCCATTCAAAAAATCCTTCAGAATGCACTTAAACCCTTTGAACTGCACTCCTTCGATGGTCACAAACACACTGCTGCACCTCAGTTTTCTGTCACATTCCACAAGGTTCAAAAAAATTATAGAAAGCTATTTATTTAATCCTTTTAATCTCTTAAAGTGTATTTTCTGTGTTTGTTATTCAGTTCTGATCTTTAGATCTATGGGATTAAATTTATATTGTAGAAGAGCTTGGAGTGTTTCTTTTCAGTTTTATTTTATTGAGGGGAACCA
>VWZW01007479.1:228105-318439 GCA_013397115.1 Edolisoma coerulescens
AATTAGTGAAATAAATATCGAATGACCCAAGCAGCAGTTCATCAAGTTCACACCACTACAAGTCAGAGCAAGCTATGGATTTAGAAAGCATGAACCATGAGAACAATTGCAACATAGATCCAGTGAAAACCCCAGTCCCTAAAGAATTGCATAGCTGTTTTAGGCGGTCTACATCTATCTTCCCTGGGTGCATGCTTTGATCATTTTCCCACAATGACATTTATTTCAGATTTTGTGACCTCTTCCCTAATTCTTTGTTGCCTCACTCCTTGATTGCCTGGTTTCTTCTTGTGCCCTATGCAAAGTGAGTCTGGGGTGGTTGTAAAAAGTCACTGAATTGAAACAGCTCTACTGCCCATGGGACATTTGCTTTGTATAGGCGTGCGCAACTCTCTCTGTAGTTCTAGGAGGCAAAAAAATAGTGGGTCTTGCTGGGTGGTTTTCTACTCTACCCCTCCCCTGCCCTTTTTAAAAATCAATTTGTAATATGGTTCATGGCCCAGCCTCACAAATAGCTTTACTGCTGCAATGCAGGGAGCAGCATGGGAAAGCTGTGGCCTTAGCAGTTAAAGTACAGAGCAAAGGAATCTGCCGAGTTGCACAAAATTTCTTTTTAAACTATGCGGAATAAAAAGATAACTATCCTGGCTTTAGCATGAGTGTATTCTGTAGGTTCAGTTTCATAGATGGTATATATTATATTGGCAAGAACTAAAAAATCCCCCATTCAAAAAAGGAATTCCTTGCCATGGGAGAAGAGCAATTTCTCTGTACAAAAGGCCAATTTTTATGAGGCTATATGCAAGTCTCATTTCAGTATCTTATATCAGTATCAGTCTGTGAGAAAGTTCAGGATAACCCATTGAAAGTGTGAGGGGAAAGATGCTTGGTGACGTTTGTTCTCAGCTGTTCTTTGTTGGCAGTGGGCAAGTCCCCCTCGGCAAAGCCAGGAGATACAAGGTCATGGATTTTACCCCATATTTTGCAGGTAATAAGTCACCAGCCCAGCTGACAGGAGGTAACTCATTTTCCCATGAAATACACCTCATGACACACTCCAGGGCCTGATGTCACCAACCAACTCACACCTTGCTCACATTTAAGTCCCACCGAGACCTTGTGCCTATTACCTTCACATTCCTGTCTCTTATGGTTCACTCCAGCTAAGCATAGCTAGAGGGAAAAGAGTAGATGGTGGGAGTGGGGGTGATGTTCCCAAGCCCTTGTAAAGCTATAATTCAACAGTCTGATAACTGTCATGTGAGATAACCAGGTTCAGCTTCTTCTTCGTCAAAAGAGTTGTGAGACTGCACCTTCCCTTATGCAAGGACATGTTTTAGCCCAGACCAGAAAGTTGAGGAGATGTCCCTCATTCCCCTTTGCTGAAGAGATTTAGAAGGGAATCAGACAGATGAAGTAACTATTGCCATTATTAAAAAAAATTACCAAATACTTCTAAATCCATAATTACTGCAGTTCTTAAAATCAAACACATAACTCTTGGCCTCACAATGAAATTATACAACACAAGGATACCTGCTGTAACTGGCAGAGTGGCCTCCCACACATGCACTTGTTCAGCGATCACACTTCTTTTTGCTGGAAGGGCTTAGATATTTGCTTTGAAGCTCAGCATGGAGCTAAGGGGAGCAGTTATCACTAACCAGTGCATGGTCATGTATTCTTTTCTCATTTTCTTTAAGTCCCTTTTATAAAATATTCCATCCTCTTGTAAGCTGCTGCTCTAGAAAGCTGTAGCAAGGTTTTTGTGGGTGCATGCTGTGCTTTGAATACAGAGTAAGCAGTGAGGTTTCTGTGCCAGTGTTTGCCTCATGTGAAGCAGCTCTTACTGCATTTTCAGTTTGCTTCTTCTATTTTCAAAAGCTTAATAATTATGGTAACAAGTGTTGTTTGTTTTGTTTTGTTTTTATATAAAAAAAAGATGCCACCATTAAGCAAGAAAGCAGTATGTAGTGTCCTAAATAGGAACCTCTGAACTATACAAAGTTTTGTCTAGCTACTCAGTTTAACTTGCTCTCCATCATAGGCTCTGTGAGGGGCACTATTCATCAGCAGTATTTTCATTTGGACTCTGAATGTATATTGAAATTATCCCTGGCAGCTTGACTGGAAGAAGACGCCTTTTAAAAACTGCACTAACACATTAAGATACTCAGTAAACACGTGTGTTTTGACAATTGTAGAGCTCTATGATTTAACTTCAAAACTAGGTATCCTTCAAGAACTTGAAGGAACCCTTTTTTTCCCTCCGTCAAAAGTACGAGGATGTTTCCAGCAATTATTAAAATCACAGAGCCTCAAGGCACAGTAAAACGCCTCTGTTCTTCTTAAAATCCATTCTAGAACAAAACCCATTCTCATCAACAGTATGGATAGGTGAAGAATATTTCAGAAGCAAGGGAGAGGAAGAACACCTTTCAGCAGGACTTAAACCTCACACTAAACACCTGGAAGCCCCACCAGTGCTAAAAGCCCCTCTGAGAACAAAGCAAGACAGGCAGCAGAGCAGAGAACACCTTGCAAATGTCCAAAACAGGCAGCTCCACTGCAGTGGAAGGTTGAGTGCAGACAGTTTCTCAGATGGATCCCAGCTCACAGACAGCCTGGAAGTCCTGAAACAATGCCTGCAGAGATGTGCAGTGTGAGAAGGACAAGTATATTTGCCTCCATGAAAAATAGAGAATGTTTCTTGGCCCAGATGCCCCTTAGAAAGAGATGCAGGGTTCCCTGGGTGCCCAGGGGAAAGAGAAAGAAATAGCAGGACATGGGGATTAGGAGCCACCCTGGAAAATCATAAAGACCATATTCTAAATCACAAGAGTATGAACCCATTGTGTGCAGAAACATAAGTTAATTTGGGTAACAACCCATCTGCTTAACTCTCCCCCTCATCACAGAATTTAGTGGATATTCACATGCAGGGGCAGGAATGGCAGAAGAGATGCAAAATTCACAAACCTGGAAGCATTTGCAAGTGGTGGAAGTGCAGGGAGAACCTGGGGAGTGTGGAGGGTGTTGCTTGATCGTCAGACACCACCGACATACTATATGCAATTTATCCTCAGTGGAGCCTTCTCTGGCAGCCAGCAATGCTACAGCAAGATGAGATGCAGTAGAAAATGCTGTCTGTTAGAGAATTTTTTTGAAAAGGGATTGAGAAAGAAATTGTAATTCACAGACAAATTGTTCAGTCTTTTTTTGGTCAGAATGTGAGTGGTTTAGCTGAATTAGAGCTGTGGGGTTTGCCCTACAGTGCTGCTCTGAAAAATTCTTATCAAGAACTGAACCTTACCATTTGTATTGGCCCAGCTCCTCCTGCTTTTCAGAAAGCAGTAATTGCACACAGCTTGCTTTACTTTGCTTCATCTCTCCCCCTGGGAACCAATACTTCTCATTTCAGTGAACAGCGCTGAAGCTGAGAAAACGAAGCCTATTGTTACTTGAGCTTAGGAGGCAAAAGATGTTTGGAAGTTTTATAAATTTGGCTTAGAAGACGAGAGTCTTTCCTATCCTCAACCATCCACTGGGACTAGCTGAGCTACAGGCTTATGTTTTGATAATATGGAAAAATATTCTCCCACAACTGCAAGGGCACCACCCTTCTCCAAACACTTTTGTCCATTGAGCAGACCTCTTTGGCAGCTCCCTCAGTACAACTACAGTCCATCTCAGGCACTGGATACACCATGCATCCTGATTTCCCCTAGGTGTTCAATTCAGACTGAGCATAAATGAGCCGTAACTACATCTCAGATGGGAAATAGGGCTTCTAACAAGCAGAGCAGAGCAGAGAGGATCTGAAACAGCCATGTCACTGGAGGAGTGAATGCAAAAGGTTTGTTTATTTTTAATACAGAACTTGATCTAGTATTCCCTAGCATTAGAGTGAATAGCTGTCCACACAACCATGAGGTTCTGCTCATGGCATCACTTCTAGGCCCATGGTGTACTAAAGAACTTGCATGAAGCTAGTAAGCCACTGGGCTAATGCTCAGTGCTCTGCGCTAACTAGCACTCCCTGCAGCTGCATCTCATTTCCTAACAACCAGCTTTGTACATACTAGAGAGCTGGAATACACAGATTTTCTTAATCCAGTGGAAAGATGTGCATCTCAGAGACTACAGAATTCTGCAAGATATGCTGGCAAGTCTCTCTTCTGTTTGCCGGAGAGGCATCATATAACTTCTACTGGAAAGCTTCTTGCTTGTATAAGCTAAGCGACCTTGAAGTAGCTCCTCTTCCCTTCCTGTTAAGAAGACATCAGCTGAGCCTTCTCTCTTTGCAGTCCCTGCCAGCCACACCTCTCGTTTGCATACAGCTGGTTATGATGCCGTGAGACTTGTGGCAGGTGAAGGGCAGTGTGGGCCAACCATCTTCAGAGACCAGGCCTTGCTATACTTCATCTAAGTGCAGGTTTGGGGTGGCCTGGAGCCTCCTAAGTCCAGTCCCTCTTTTCCATAACCCTTTCCTGCCTGGGAAACTGCAATAAGGAGTTTCCCCAAGAAAAACACAATGAGACCAAAGGTATTCCTCATTAATATCCTAGATCCTGTGAAAGAAATCCTCTAATCAGAAGTTGATTTAATATACAGAACTGGTTTTAACGTATTCCAAATGCTTGATATTTACCTTCCTGGCTTGGTGTGAACCTACCACACAAATAAATGATATTAGCAAAACCTAAAGGTGTCTTGAGTGCATTTGGACACAAAATCTTAAAACTCATAACTGTTTCTCACATTACTGTAGGTCATTCATCACGCACATTATGCTCCTACACAGAATACCCAGCACCTGGGATCCACCCCTCTAGTGACTGATCCACTAAAGTTTTCAGATGCTGTATTCTACCTCATAAATACTCAATAAGTTTGACACACAAAAATGTTTAGGAACTTCTTGTATCACAGCTGAACCAAAGAGATCCACACCTTTATTAGCTCTAGAAATAGCAAGGAAATAGTGATCATACCAGCAAAAGCAAAATGTTGAAAACAGGCCCTATCATGGCATTTCTACTTCTGCTGCGGGAAGGCAACATTTTGAAAGCTTTTTACAATTGTAAGGGATTAAATTTTTGAAAAAGCTCCTCAGGAAATACATACTGCCAAGAAAGTCCTAACTTTGGGATTTTACAAAACATTTATCTGCACATGGTGAAGTTTGGATTTCTGACAGCTCATACATCAGGCAATTCTAAGCCTAGAGCTCTGTCTTGTAAGAATTGTTTTTGTTCCCTTTTTTGGCCTTATTATTTGGCTTCTTATTCTAGATCTGTGATTTTAAACAAGCCTTTCTTTCAAAACAAGACATATTTCCTGCTGGAATTTAAACAACAGTCCTACAGCGCTACATGAATTATCCCCTTAGACAAATGTCAAAATATATAGCAACTCAAAACAAAATAGTGTCTACTGTCTTCAGTTCAGGCTTACAAGCAATAAACTCCAAGAAGTTTATGTAAAAGAACCTGATTGTGTATTTTATATGAAATAGCAGAAATACTTCGGCACCAGAGCACTAGCAGAGAGCGTAAAAGTATATACTTCTCTTGTTATTTATAGAGATCAGGCAAATGGGCAAATGTGGTTGAAAGCAAAAGGTTTATTTTCTATGGAAAATTCTGAAAGGCCAAAATAATTCTCTTTAGATGTTTTAAACTTAAGTGTCTTTAAAACATATATATGGGGGGTTTTGTCAAAAATTAAAATGTTTGGGTTTTTGAAATGTTTAGGTCCTTCCCAAAGAAATAAGACATAAATCTTTAGCAAAACAATTGCTCACTAAAATTTTGCTTTCATCTCTTTTTTTTCCCTTCACTTATTTTGTGAGAAGGACACCCATGAGAAAAGTCAAACTTCGATATCTGGTGATTTGCATTACTATTCCATGTTTCCTATAGCTTCAAGAGGGTATAAGATATAGGATTAAAATTATGTTACCGAGCAAGCACATTTCCCCTGCAACCATTGAGATTTAGGTTGAAATTCAGGAAAATGTGTTTTGGTATATAAATCAGAGCTGTGTACGTGAGGAAGTAAAAGTACTAAGCTTGCCCACTGGCTTCTGTGAGTGGCTCAACATTTTTTAAAGTCTGGCTTCTCTTTTGTGATCCTGAATTTTGACACAGAGTTTTAAATATCCAGGCTTTAATTTCCATTGCTACAAAAGTTTGTACATTTCATTTTTATTGTGAAGGTTTTGTATAGCTTTACATACACAAACAGAAAATGATATCTTCAATGTCACCACATAATATTGTAGAAATTGAAGTTATATTTACCTTTTTCAGACACTGTAACCTCCGAGTATCATCACTGAAGATAAAGCTCTTCACAGTGAATTTCAGTGTAGACACAAGCACAGCTTGGTCCACTCTCTCTTCAGTGGGTTGCAAAATGGCCCTATGCTACATCTTCCCCGTAGCACACTTGTAATTACTTTCTGGCCCTGATTTGGTCCTTTGAAACTAAGCAGATGGTCCTGCCGCCCCACTGTCCCCTGCTCCGTGAAAGACTGGTGTTGGCAAGTGAATCCTTTGTAGATGGAACCCAGGAGAGGCACTCACAGTGACAGCTGTGGGACCAGCTAACCCTTGACTAATGGGGCATTTGTGATGGCTGTGGTTTCTGAAGACATTGACAGTCTTGGAACCACACTGACAGCCCTGGAGGGAGGTCTGGTATTTCACACACACTGTCCAGTACGTAATTTTTACATTTGGGGGTTATGCATGGATGCACATGAGCTAGGCTCTCCACAACCATATTTTGAACCTTCCTAGTGCTTGGCAGTGCAGGTGCATTTTCTCTCTATTCCTTAAAAAGAACCAAAACCAAAACATCAGACCTGGGAGGCCAAAAGCAACAAAGCCAGTTTTGAAAAGTTCTGAAAAGTTCTGAAAAATGACTGTTAAATTGGTATTCTGGGATACTGTAATTTTTAGACAACAAAGTTTGTGACCATCACTCTTTCTTCTTCCTGCCAGGTCTCTGAACTGACGACCAAGAGCCAGGTCCTTCTGTCTGGCCACCTGTCATGAGATGCTGCAGGCTGAGTGGTGGCCTCAGAAGAACTTGTTCACCATCACTGGTTTTGCAGCTTTGCCACATGGGGCTGGTTAGAGTTTGGGAGTCAGTGGTTTGCAAAAGAGCTGCTGGCAATCAGTAGTAGCGAAGTGCACTTCTCATCAGCATACTCAGCAGGCAGGACAGACGGCACCTCTATCAAATTAGAAAATATTGCTTTAAAATAGGCAATACTTCAGAGAAGGACCCATTTTTTAGGCTTTGTTTAAGGGCATTTTGACACATGATGGAGAGAAAACTTGGAGGTCTCTCATCTCTAAGCAACCTGTTCCAGCTGTTGCTGAGCCTCATTTCCTGACCTCAGGGACCTAACATTTGACACCTACTAGACCATTTTTAGCCGTGTACCAGAAACTGAGATAATGGCCTTGTTCTAACGGGAAGCATGACCTCTGAAATCCTGCCCATGTGTAAACACCCATCCTGACCCAGACTGTACAATTGACGCAGCACGGCTGTGCACAGCAGCCAAATGAAACTTCATACACTTAAAATACTGTTTCTATATAGAGTCAATCCGTAGTTGAAGGCAGGCCTCTCTCATCTCTCACCTGCCAGGCACTTGGCTTGGGGTGCTAGTCAAGTGAGCTCTCCTAGTTCATCAGATGCCAAATCACCAAAATAATCTCTTTCTTAACAAGATCTAAGCTTAGAGTAAACATATTTTGTAAGTTATTCTTCGATGCATTCTATCTGTTATTTATCAAATGCTATTCTGTTGGCTTACTTTATCTTCATGCTTTTCTGCTGCCCACCCGTAACTCTTGGCACTTTAAAATTAGCATCTCCTGCATTTCTCTAAAATAATGAGCGAGCTTTCAGAACAAGTGTTCAGTTAATCATCTTTCCAGTGCTTTTCTTTCAGTTTCTATCCTTCCACACAGACCAGTATGCAGCCCACCCAACTACTCTTTAGCATTCAAGGGAGCAGGGGCAGGGAATTGAAGGGTTTTACTCAGACTTACTGGAAACTAAGAGAGGCCATTTTTTTTGCTTATATGATTCAATTTTCTGAAATTTTTGTGATATTGAGGGGTCCTTCCCTAAAAGCTCTGAAAACTACAATTATCCAGACTGTTCTAAAATCTTCTAGGGTTAGAAGATAAAGATGAAATGCTAAGTCTCTCTTATGCCAAGTGATTTGTTTTTGTGGTCTTTGAGCCACATACACATATAGCTTCCCGATACTCAAACTGAAGAAGAGCTTTCTTTAAGGTTGTTAGGTTTGAACAGAACTTTCTGAAACCAAATTTCAGCTCTGAACTTGTTTAGACAGTCTTAATGGCTTGGCATCTCTTCCCAAGCTTGTCACATGCTCTACTTTTGGTGAAGGAGAGTTGATAAGCGTAATTAAGTGCTAATAGCAAAGAATCCAGAGCATAGGTCCCTAAACAGGCACCTTCTCACTGCTCACAAAAAATATGGATTACCTGACATACACACAAACTGCACTGCTAACATTTGTCCTGCCAGTTTTGCACCATCCTCAAGGGGACACGCAGATGCTCTTGAACCCAGCCTACACCTAACCTGTGTCACTCCAGGTCTCACTCTTGGCAGGAAGCAGAACAAACAAATTAAAAACGCACAGTGCTGCCATCTGCCTAATTTTATTTGGAAAAATATGATCTAAGGTTGATGAAAAGGCAGAAAATTGCTCAACCTATTGTTAAAAAACAAATAAAGTGGATATACCGATGTTTGCTGGAAGGGACAGGAGATCCATGTACATGGGAATCATGAAAGGATTTGGGAGAGCAGATGAGAGAAGAAAAGCAGTGAATGGGTGAGACGATCAAGTAAGCAGTACAAATTATGAATGCTGAGGTATTTCCTGAATATTCACATCCTGAGTAACAAGATGACTGAGGCCCCTGGATGGACAAGAGCCATGGCTCAGTAGGTCAGAGCACAGCAGGATGACCAGGCCTGCAAAAACTGCTCAGTTTGATTTACCCAAAAAGGAGATGACCATCACTTGGACTTGCAGTAGAAGACACCAAGACGCCAACAGCAATTCACTTGTGAATAGTTTAGATGAATAAACTGGCTTAAAAGGAGGGAAAGTAGAAATGGTAGCTGATAGAAAGACAGACACACATCTCCCTTGCTTTTGGTTTCTGTAACTCTGCAATAAAATGGCTAAGACTTTGGGATACAGCCCAGGACTGTGATTCCTCTTGGTTGGTAAATTACAAGTGACACACACGGAGTACTTCAAAGTACAACAATAATCTCCTTTTAATGTCAAAGGGTAAGGGATGGAGAGGGAGAAGCAGGTAAAGCAATTCAGTTTCTAACTATAGCAGTGTCTCAGGCAGATAAACTCATTTCCCTTTTGGCTGTGAACATTTTCCCACGGCAAGAAGTTTGCTGAGAGCTACCACACTTGCCACCTTTGAGAGGAGGCATTCTGGAGCTCCTTCACAGGCACCCAGGGCTACTTGTTCCTATGTGGCCAGTTGAGGTAGCAGAGCTCTCCTGTCTGGCCCAGAAGCATGGCCCAGCCACGTCTTTTCTTATCATATCTAAACGGTGCTTCCTTACGAACTCAGCTCTCTTCTGACTAATACAATGGGTACAAGCCAGCCAGTCAATGCAGCCAGAAAGTTGTCACTGGCTACTGCTGGCTGCAGGGAAAGGGAAGTGGTGGGCTTCAGTATGAGAGGGGTGTGCTATGGTTTTGTTATCTGTGGGTTTTCAGAGAATTGATCCTGAAACATGTAACTCTTCCACCACTCCAGAGGTGAGATGTGTGCTGAACAGTCTGTTTCAGAAGGCAGTGAAACACTGTGGGATATCTTTCACTGCTAATGAAGTTGACTGCTAAGGAGCAAAGCTCTGAGGTGGCAAGTTTGAGTTGCAATGGCAGCTGTACTCCTTGAGCCCTCAGGGGAGATACTGTCTCTGCCAGCTCTTCCTTGGCTTCTACCACTCCAGAGGCTTCACTTTATTAGCAGGAAATCACATTTACTTTGCCATTTTCCAGAGTCTGTTATTTTTCTCTATTGCACCAGCTGTATCCTCCATGACACCAACACACAAGTGAAAGTCAGATTCTCTTTCTCTTGTCAGTTATTGATTGCAGATCCATAGGATGGAAAGATAAGCACTGCACCTGGGAGGGCTGCCTGAAACCCACAGCAGTGTCTTGCTCACGTGCACATGTGGCTGCAGGTTGGCTCACTCTGGAGGCTGCTTGTGGTAATTCCTTCCATCGTTTTGTTTACAGCTGTTCCTGCATTTTGCGTAACAGGCTGCTTTAGCAAGTACTGCTTGGGATTCTCAACATGTGTCTGATTTAAGAAGATAGACACCAATGCAAAAGAAGCCAGAAGTGGCAGCAGATAGTGTTGGCACTACTTGTACATAATGAGAGTGAGAACCACTGCTGCTTCTTCTGCTGTGCACAAAAAAATTCGCATAGGTAAATCCAAAGTACTAATGAAAAAACAAGGAGATACTGGATTTTCCTCTGGACTGATGGGGAACTACTGGACTAAACTAAAGCTCTTCACTCCCTATATCTCCCTCTGTCTCATGAGAATGCTTAGAGCTTGGCCACATCCAAGTGCTACATGAAGCCTTAGACCAGCTTACCATTTTCCCACATGGCTTTTTATTAGGGGGCTTGCACTGAAATGCTTGTGATTTCTGGCTTCTCGTTTATATCCCACTTGAAAGGTTCTTAATTACAAAATTCTTCTCTCTGAAGACTTGAATTCTGCTGCATTTGAAAAGAATGCAAAATAATTATGCATCAAGTAATGAAGTATTGGTTCTTACACTCTTGGCCCCTGAAGAAGAACATAGTATCCATTCTGTCCAAGGTATTTTCTATTGTTTTGAGTTTGGTGTAATCAGCTGTCTCAGAAATCCTAGTGGGAAGAAATAATAAGGGAGGCAGTCAGCATGAGATGCTGTTGATGAAACCAGCATTAACAGAGGCATTTGTGAAGCTGAAGAGCAAAACTGTGCACTACCAGCTTGGTCCCCGTGACCCCAAACCTACAGGAGATAAAAATTTCTGAAGAAGTGGGGGGGCTTCTCTATAGCTTGGACCTCTGCTCAGCTGCTGCTACGGGCATCCCTCAGAGCCATTGTCACCAGATGTGGCTCCCATCCGCTGTCACTGCAAAGAAAGACACATCTCCCAAGTGGGTAACATGAAGATGGGAATTACAGTTTCTTTCCTACACATCCACACAATTCTGGTGACAAAGGCAACCATGATCAGAAGAGGGACGCTATCATTAATGCTCACTATGAAAACAGACAGACCTAATTGTTCCTACTCTAGCTGATGCTTTAGAAAAATTAGACCTACCAAAGAATTCCTTCTTCCAGAGTGGAAAGCTGAGAAATTTCTTGGGTGACCTTTTTTCCACCCTCAGATAAAAGTCAGGAATTTAAAACCTAAAGCCATGATTTGCTCACATTTACTGTGAAGACCTTTCTGGGATTTTCAGGGAACTCTGTCTTACAATTCTCTCCTTTACAGTGAGAAATTTAACAATTCCCAGGATTACGAAAACAAAAGGAATTTGCCAAGTTGTATCATAACCAAATGATAATGGAATCATTTCAATTCAAGGGAGTAAATTTTTCCATTTTAGAGTTCTCTTTAGGACACCCCACCCTTTTCTACAGACTTGCTAAAATCTCATTCCTTCCATCTGAGCTGCTCCAAGAAAAAAATGGAAGTAACAATTTTCCTCAGCAAAAGCTGACTCGGGAGAAAACATTATCCTTTTGAACATAGCACACAGCATGCTATCTTATCAGGAGCTGGATGAAAATGTCTTGGAGGCATTTTCTTTGTTCAGTACAGTTACAGGGAGCTTTAAGACTGTTCAGTCACTCACAGGCTGTTTCTTTTCAGAGAGATTTCACTATCTGCCTTCCATTTGATCCCACACTACTTAATATGTGGATATTTCTGCACGTCCAACCAACATATCTAAACACAGATGGCTCTGTCTCTAGGAACTGTGGTGGTGGTGAGATGAAAAAAACTAGTAATGAATTTTATTCCACTGTTGCAACTGTGTGTGCAACTCAATGCAGAAAGCAGGGCCCATTCTGAAAGTACTCTTAAAACTGCCATTAGCTCTAGCATCTTCTTTAAAAACACATCAGGCTGTTAAGTCCTGGATCTCTTCTTTTCCGGCAAGCTGAAAGATTAATACATATATGTGGAGGAAGCCAATGCCAGGTCAATCTGTATAACCAGATCTTTGGAAACAGATTTTAATTATGGAGTCTTTCCCACTCCTTCTCTCTTCTGCAAACCCTGTAGAAGCAACATGAGCAGTGCCTGGCTATGAACACTTGAGCAGCCTGAGGCACAGTGCCTCCATTCCCATCTTCTTCTCCAAGATGGGTATCAAAATGTGGAGCCTGACTGTGTGCAGAGTTATGTCATTTTTCCACATGCTGCTGTAGGAGCCTTTACTGCCTTTCCAAGGACAAAGTTGATGGTGGCCAGAGAGCGAGCTCATCAGCTATCTTGGATGTCTAAGACACGTTAAACAAATTAGCTTGTCTGATATCTGTCACTGTAGAAATTGTTGTCTGAATAAATAACCTGCTTCTCAGATGTACAAAGCAATGCCCCCCTGCTTTGATCATCAGATGGAGCCTTGAAACACAAGTACCTCAGAAAATTAGGGCATTCATGGGGACTCAGAGAGCTGTAAAAAATATTTGCAAATAGCAGCCAAGACTCTAACACTTACTCAGTATGGGCAATGTTGAGGCTTGTTCAGCTTCCTATAAACATTAACAGCGCTAAAAAATATCTAGGAGGGCTTTTCGCTTGGTTTGTTTTCAGAAAGAAGGAGAAAGAGAGAAGGAGGAGAAGTGAGGAGCATGGATACTTGTTGGTGCTTGTTTTCATCATACTAACTGAACCAATTTCAGTAAAATTCCTCATTATCTCAACAAGTAAGACTAGAGATACTGTCAACTCACAGAATTTGTCAGGACCCACCTTAAAAATGGCAAGTGTTTGGCTAAGCCTCTTATTAAAGCTGCCTTAAATGTGTATTCTGCTGTTTGTAAATGTTTGGTAAGCTAAAATTATGTGCCATTCTGAAATGGACACTGACTTATGCAAATTCTGTGATGGGTAAAGAGAGATTAATATTTCTACACAAGAGATTTGTACCCAGATATGGAAATGGGTCTGCTTTGGATTGCCACCCTGTCCCCCACTGTGGTGTGCAATCCCTGCATGACATATTTCTTCAGCCCTTACCCACATAAGCACACAAACACTTTATAGTGCTACAACCAAGCAACAACCTACGTAAGAAGAACAGGAACATGGTTTAGTTGCAATATTGACACTTTTGCTCTTGAATCTCCATTTCCCTGAACCACTGTAAAACAGATTAATAAGGTCTTAACTTTGCCAAGCTGTCTCTATGATCCAGATTCACTCCTGCCTGCACCCCCCTCCTCTGCTGCAGTTCGGCTGCCATCTCTGTCCCCTGGACCAAACTGGTCACACACATTCCTTTTGGGACCAACAGTCATCTGTTCTTCTCCTCCCAGCTACTGAAATCTCCTCCTGGTTCCAAAGCCATGATAAATTCAGGCTGCCCTACATGGTCCATGATTTTGTGATTTACATATCATATGGCTGCTCTTCACACATGAATGACTTTAATTTTACATTCAGCAAAATTCATAGGTTAAACCTTGCCCTTTTCTTCCACAAAGGGGGAAACAGATATGAGTACTCAGCAACTGAGGGGAGTGGGAGAAGAGGTTGAGAAAGAGGGAAGGAGGAAAGGCTTTACCATTCTTCTCTCATGCTGAGGTATCTGCCTGATGTAAGGAAGTGTCCAGCCATGAGAAAAATTAGGAGAGACTGTTAATGCATTTTATTCTATTGTTGCAATTTTTGTGTCCAATTTAACTAATGCATAAATCAAGACACACTACAGAAAGTACTCTTAAAACTGCCATTAGGTCTAGCATCTTCACAAGAAATATGTCTGCCTACTAATTCTCAGGCCTCTTCCCTTCGTGGAAGCTGAGGTAGACACTACAAGGAATAATACACGTTTTTGGAAGAAGGCATTTCTTGGTCATAGGCTGATGACCCTGGTTATCTGGTCTTGTTAGTCCACTGGGAACAAGATATGTTCAGGATGAGCATTGAAAAACAATATTTTTTTTTTCCTTTTTCAGTAAAAAAAGGTGACTATCTTACAGTCATCAGCACAGCCTAAAGGCATAAAAGGATGTTTAACAGCCTGGTAGCTTCCCTCAGTCAGCAGGGGCTGAAGTGGGGCATCCCTTTAGGATTTGCCTAGCTGATGATGTGCACAGTTTGACAAGCCCTGCTCTGCCAGCTCACCCCCAGCCACCTCTACCTACCCTGCTCACAGGTCTTTCCAAGCCTGAAGTGCCAATATAAACACCGAGATAGCACTTGCCTTGCTTCTGCTGGTGTTACAAAGAGGAATGAAACATCATGCCATGAATTAGCCACAAGCCAGAATTCATTGTTTTTTCAGCTATTTATTTTTTGTAAATAAAAAGTGGTGCTTCATTTCAGGAAAGCATCTGGAAACATTGTTTCCAAATAAATTGCTTTTAGACTAAACTTTGAATGACAAGCTTCTGAATGAAGTGAGCTCTCATAGCAATTTATAAGAGAACTGCCAGCAAATAGTAAAATGCATTGTTCAGCTATAATTAGAGCAGCAGACTTAAATAATAAAGTTAGAAGTGTTTGGGCTATACCTGACTTAATTTAGAAGGACATTCTATGAGAAAAAGCTGTTTCAGTGTGAGGATGAGTGAGGGAGTACTGATAAACCCATGTTACATTCAATCTAACAGTATCTACACAGCCTTGCCAGACAGAAAATTCAACCCCAAATGGAAAGGAGCTTGAAGTCGCTAGGGCCTATGTTAATGCTAGTGAAGTTAAATCAGACAGATGCTACACATATGAGCAGCAGTATCTAAAACTCCAAGCTTCAGTTGGACAACAGCCACAAGCCAATCTGACCTGCCAAGCTATTCCTAAAATGCCATTAACTCAGTATTAGGATACCAATGCCATTGTGACGTTAGAGGACGATCAATTCAGCCTTTGGTTATCAACAGAGAGTGCCATTATTCCAAATTCATAGACCAAAGCAGAATCTATAATGCATAACAGGAACATAGTTACTTGTGTCACTGTGGAGGTTCATTTAAGTCTTGTGTGTGGGAAGGCTCTGCATCCTTTCAAATCAAGACATTACTCATGACTGTTTTCCTTCCAAGCAGTTCATCTGTATGAACCACCTCTGACATGTGTTCTCATGCTGTCTCCCCCACAAAGCCTTTTACCAACTGATTTTAAGAGATGCTTTTCAGTGATGCACAGTGCAGCATTTTGGGGCTGCCTGATCCTACAAGCTCGGTTCCCCCTTGGCATTTGCCTGGCTGGAGGCAGATGGCAGTGGGGGTCTCTGGCAGCCGGTGAGCAGATGACAGGCTCCGGGTGCGCTGTCTGCTCCAGCATGCTGCACGGCAGCCAAACTGAGCTCCTCAGGGTCAGTCCTCCCGTGGCATTCTGAGGATCGCTCTAAATCTGGGAAGGAGGTAATCAGACTGTAGCTGGCTGTGATGTGTCTGCAGCCTTAGAAAGCTGATTAATATTTTCTTCAGGAGTAAGACCTCAATGTAGTCACTCCCAGCAACTTATCCAATTGTTTTTTAAAGGCTTCAGCATCAGATATCAGCAGCATACAATCTTACACTAACCAAATTTTATCTTTAATATTTACAGAAGCAATGAAATTAAAAGATACCATAGGCACATCAAATTGTAGGAGGTACCAAGCCACAAGCTGTAATTTGTGCTGGTTTATGTCCCAAACTGTGTCAAATCACAAGACTGTTAGATATGTAAGAGCAGGGATGAACCCACTCTGGAGAGGCATGGGAGTTGGTTGCAACAAAGGGATTTTAGATTTAAGTTTCCCAGAAGTTTGGGGATTGTGAAGATTAAATGTTGCTTTGGAATCATCTTTCTGCTGTCTGAGGCGTTCAGTCCTGTGCCTTGACCAGACACCACATGCTGCTTGTTCCCTGTGGCAAACCTTTCACACTCGGCAGCTTGGAGAAAAAACACAATACATTTGCTAGAGCTTCACACATACATTAATTCTTGGCCAGAGTTAAAGGAAAATCAGAACAATCCTTTCATGGATAAAATGTTAAACCATTGAAAAGGGGGACTTCTAATAAAACCGATGATTTAATCCATATCAGCAAATTGCCTATAGCTGGACCATAAAATTGCCATGGCAAATAGTCCGGTGTGAAGATTTTAGTCTCTGGGTCAAAAGCACTGGTGTTTCCCATCACCTTCAGAAGCACAATGAATAGCTCAGAGTCTGTGGTAATAGAAGGATCAGTCACTTTCAGGTGAGGGCATAAAGCACCTCAGCCTGTCCTCCACAGGGGAAAGGGAGACAGAACCCACTCAGAAACAACTGCTAGTGAGGAATGCAGTCTAAGACACCCTGTTGGGAAAGTGGTTTGTTTGCACAATAGTCTTATGAAAGATGGCCTACTATATAGCTGTTGGGATTTCATTGTTGGTCTTCTACAGCCAGTGGGGATTTAACCTTTAGGTCCTCAGATGCTCCCTAGTGCAGCAATCTTTGTCCTCAGTAACCTTACCAGCCATCACACTTCTCATCCAACAAACATTTGGAAATTCCAGCCTGATTTCTCAAGACCTCCTAAAAAGTGACTGAAGCAATATCCCCAAGTCAGATATAATCACAAATGCCTTCCTGCTTGCAGAAAGGAGCTTTAAAACTTAGTCACACAATAGTTCATGTAACTTCGCTACTAGTGGGAGCAATGGGAAGGGATAGTGAACCTAAGTAGTGGTTTATTATAGGAAGGAGGAGAAACCGTTTCAATCCATCCCAGAAAATTTGTGCTGCCCGAGTGGGGTCTTATGCATGAACAGACTCCCACTGTTAAGCTCTGGGGTGACAAGCACTTTAACCTCAGGCAGACAAGGAAAAAGTGCTAGACTGGACCTTTCTGCCTATTGGTCTGTGAGGTGAGATACTGCACTGTGTTAGCTAAGGAATGTGCTCAACTTGGCTCCCCTGGGTTCATCGAGCAGAGGTGAATCTGCACTGTAAATCTGAGTTCATCCCAGACAAGATGACTTGGCTCCTTTAGAGCTTGCTGATATTTCTGCTTTTTGTCTACCAGAGACCATCATCCTTTCAAATTCCAGGCAGAAGCTTCCCAGCATCTCAGCAATATTTCCTCCTTTTCACTAGTAAATGCAAACAAAAGTATCTTCCCACATGTTTTGGTGCAAGGAGAACCAAGTATCAAGTTACTCATCCTTCCAGCTCTGCTCTTACACAGCTGAACTTGTGCTGTTGTTGCAGATCCAAACACCACTTCAACATGTACATGCTTCCCAGATTCAAAAGCCATTCATAGTGGGGCTCAGGACAGGCCTGTGGAAGCTTGCCGATGCTCAGGTAAAATTTAAATGAATTGAGTAATGTTTCTTCGGGATGCTTTGAATGATTTTGATTAGAACTGCTTAAGCTAAAAGGATCTTTCCTTTTACTCTTGTGCACTGCTACTTCCTCAGGAGAGGTTTAGAACAAATTTTCCAGACACAGATGCCTATGTTTGTATTGGAGTGTTACACATCTTCTACGTGGCTAAGAGGTGCAGATGTAGCTGGCATTATTTTCATTCTCCAAGCTGTTAAATACATCAAGCTCTAGACAAAAAAAAACGATAGGTACTTTGCAACCTCTCTGTAAAAATAATCAGATCATCTTGAGAAAGAAGTCAAGGCCACATCCAAGCCTGAATTTATGCTGCAAATTATACTTGAAACTTCATGGTGTTGGGATCCTTATGATGGGTTCATTCCTGCTAAGCAAAGGGCTGACTGCAAAGGTCATTTGTGCCAGGACTTGGCAGAGCTCCTAAGTGGTCTTGCTGGTCAGCTCGGAGGAACCAAGTTGCACTGGGGGGAAAGTCGGGGAGATGAGGAAGGATGGCTGTTGTGGCAGAGCCGCTAAGCAAGAAACCTCAAAATGATCAAATCCAGACAGCAAAAGTGGCAGAATCTGTTCAAAATGGTATTGATTTAGGAAGGGAGATAAAACTACAATAACATTTCATTCTAACTATCATACATGTAAGGCCTACTACTTCTGGAAAAGATTTGTCTGTTCACCCAGTCTAGAATTCAGCCCTTGTTTTGAAATGTAAAAAGAGGTGTTTTCTCACCGCCCAGAAATATTTTGCGGGGTCCAGAATTCAGGAAATCCTGTTATACCACACTTAGGAGATGGGGGTCTGTCTGACCTTTAGGAAGCAGAATTAACAGAAGTCATATCAGTCAGAGGTATTTTAAAGCAAAATTAGCAGCATGGAATCCTGTGGAGTGACCTGACAGGGAAGCATGTGTTTGCTTTACAGCTTGACCTTCCGGCACTAGAAGTTTAAACAAATTCAGAGGTTTTCACTGGTCTTGGTACTCAGCTTCTCTTACCCTATGCCAGTTCTCACAAACTGTGCAAAATAATTATACATGCAATGGAAAACTGCAATTTTTCTTCCCTGTGACTTTCTCCCGTAATATAAATCTCCTATTTGCCTAAAAACCAACAGGGAGCAAAAGTTGTTTAAGGTCAGATTGTATTTTTTTTCTGTTCGGAGCAAATTAATTATCAATCAGAATAAACAAGGGCATATTAAGTGAGCTTCTCCTGAACTTGTTTTTACCATAATCACACATGGCACTGTAGGGAATTGCCAAAACTAGACAGGTAAATAAATGCACAGAGCTTTCAGAGGACAGTGCAAAGATAAGGCATAAAGAACAAAGAGATTAGAGACACAGTACCAACTCTCCTGGGAGACTTACTAATGAAGGTGATAGAATTAAAGAGAAGGGGACAAAGAATCTTAATGCTCACTTCTCACTCTCCCTCTCCCCCAGACTTCTCCAGGGAAGGTTTTTGAAAGTTTGAACACACTCAAACCTAAAGGGACAGAATTAGGAATCTGATCTGGCATCCTGTTTCAGGGACTCTCTTACGATCTATGGATGACATGACAGCTCTCACACATTATATCTTACAGTAATATTATTGCAGCTGTGAAGAAATCCCATTGTCGGTATTTCTGGATGATTACAGATGGACATCATGGCCTGGATATAACCTTTTGGTATGGCATGTAGTAAACTGTAAATCTACCATGACAATCAGGAACAGAACTTCAAATCAAGAAGCGTAGGTTTTAATTGCTCAACACCCAATGATGCTGATAGGAATGTGGCAGTCAAAGCAGAATATAAAGCTTTGAAAACATGCCAGTCCTCAAGTCCTCACTATGTTAAAATCACCCCATTATACTGAATTCAGCATTGGCATGGATGACCAAAACTATTTAGGCACACACACTCAACTGCAATTTAATCTGACTGATGACTGCAGTCTAGCCCATTGGATTTTGATTAAAATGTATTTAAAAGATAGCTCTTATCTCTTCCTCTGTTTAGCAGCAAAGCTAGACATGACAGTTAAAAAAATGCATTTGTCTCACTAAAATATTCTCAGATGCAGTTATAACCTAGTTTCCTAGACTATGCAATTAGCTGGAAGAAAATGGTCTTTAATTTTTGCCATTATCTTTGGACCTTCTCTGGGCACCACATTTATCACAAACACTGTTCTGAATGAGGCAGAGACACTGTTAGAGTACTTCTGGTGAATAGTTAACAACAATACCAAGAACTAGCACTTACAGGGATTTTTTCCCCCCCACTGTTAGCTCACAGATTGATTTTCTTCTCCTGCCTTGACTTTCTTCCTTTAATAAATATTAACAATTTTGAGCCACCGGGAAAGTTGATTGAAAAAAAAAAAAATCAGTATCCCCTAATGATGGCTTTGTTAGAATTGATAACCTCTCAGAGTACAATTAGGCAAGCTTCAGACAAGTAATGAATAACTGGGGAAGCTGAGAAGACCTTTTTTCTCCTGGCAAAGTGTTCATACACACACAGACGCACAGAGTAAAAAGTTCATTGCTTATCTCTGCTGCCTTTCTCATAAATGTAATTAAATGTTTCCCTCATTTGTCCCTGAGAAAGATTACCTTCTTAGGCAGAAACAGCAAAGAAGAAAAGCATGGTTGTACTCTTATGTCTTTTAAATGCCTGTTATGTGAGCAGCTTAAAAAGCAGTATCTAGAAAGGTTTTGTTGTTTTTTTTCCACCGTACTTCTGGCACCGTCACTCTGGTGCGTCCTTTCCACTCATCTCCTAAAACAGACACACAATGTGCTGCACGCTTTACGTGTCTGAAATGAAGGGCTCTGCTGGGCAACTGGGATGCAGAGTACCCAGCACATCTATCCCATGCTCCCAGGAGAGGACAAGTGAATTAACTGAGCTTTTAGATTCAGAGATCTTATTTCATCACTCGTTATTAACTATACAGAGCTGCTCCCAATTGTGTAATTCACCAATTACAATAATAGTTCATTGAATTACAATAATAGTTCCTGATCCTATTCTCCACGCCCCCCTCTTTTTTTTTTTTATAGCTAGAGAGTCTACCTATCAGCAGTTTCAGGGGTTTATTATTATTCAAAGTGAGGTTTAACACCTAAGATAGAAAGCTGTTTTTCTTTTTGAATTAAATCTGGCTGACATTTACTTAGTCATTTCTCAGATCTACAAGTAAAACAAGAGAAGTAGTTTTGTTATTTCAGTCTGCTTTTATAATTTTTCTAGACCAGCTTGAATTAAAAAACAAACAGGAAGCCCATATGCTGGGCTTTGCAAATGAAAAGCCCTTTGAACAGCTAAAATGGTAGACTAAATTCAGGGGTTACATGTCAAGTGGTTCAAGGTTTTCATCAGAGATAGCTACAAGAGTCTGGAGCTAAAATCCCAGCTCTGCTTAAATCAAAACCAAAGACTCATGATCACTTCAGCCCAAGATCACATAAACCAGTCAGGAGAAAGGAGGAACACATCTGAAAGCTAAGTTGGAAGGAGTCTAAATAAAACATCCTTGTGTGCTTCTTTGTTGTGAAAGATGTCCCCAGAAGGTGACAAACAACCCCAAACAAAGCTAGGGCTTTAGTGAGATCAGAAGTCTATGGAATTTGGTAGATAATAATACATCTATAAAATATTAAAGTCATTTCTAGAGCACAAGGAAAATTTCACCCTGTTATGATAATCTACAGATGGATTTAAAATTAATGGAATTAATTCAAGAGTTTTCTATTACATGCTGTAATTTTTCCACAACACTGTTGCTATTATCTAAGACTTGGCTGGATGACTCACAAATACTGGAAGTGACTCATGCTTTCCACTGAGATCACCATTAGGACAGGTAAACCCTGAAGAAAGGTGCTTCTGGCAGGTATGCAGAGACAGTGATTCACACATGAAGCCAGGAGAGAGATGTTTTCCCAGCTGAACGCTCCTGGTCATTTCGGCCACGTCAGAACAAGGCAATTGCAGCGACCTCAGTGCGGAGACCAGCCAGGCAGGGCTCCGATCTGTTTGGGGAGGCAAAGGTTCCTCATTTTTGCTGTTCTACCAAAGCATCCAATATCACTTTGACTGTTTTGGTATCTTTACAGAATCACTGGCCACTAATGATATTGCTATACGTATCAAAAGTTTTACTAGACAAAAATGGCTGGCATTCGCTCCAGCTATGAGGACATAGTAGAAGCAATAGAGAAAGGAGACAAGGAGACTGCTGCTCACCTAGGCACCATACTGGAAACTCACCAAGCCTAGCACACAGTGCTAGCACAGAGAGATGCCCTCCTTTCCTCTTCTCCCAGTAATTAATGCAGAAGAAGGAAAACCAGGACATGGATCGTGATGAATCCCCATGAGTTAAAATATGGACTCTATGGAAAGTCGTACAGCATAGAGGATGTATAACTTGAGAGGCCTTTTGTCCTGACCAGGAAAAAAACTACCATCTATGCCACCTGGCAAAAAAAAACCAAGCTTGAGTAAAACTATGTCAGTTGCTGGAACATGTAGTAGAAGGTAGGTACTTTCCTGTGGTTTAAATGGGTACTTCCAGCACCTGTCTTGGATTCCCAAATGGTAGCAGCTTGAGTGAGTTGCACCAGTGCTACACCACATATAGATTTTGCCACATAGTTTTATTTTTCTACTGGCAGTAAAATACAGGTAAAATATGTTAAAAACACAGTGAAAATATGCTCACATAGCGATTGAGAAAGGGATTCGGGGAGAAAGAGCAAGGCACATAGAAAACATATTTTCTGCATGAAGTAACTGTTCTTTCTGCTTAAAAAAAGTCTTTGGGGTTCAACGAGGAATTTCAATAGGAATCTCAAATGTTTGATTTCCCTTGAGCATGTTCATTAAGCAGACTTTCAAACATACTCCTTAACAACTCCTGTTAAGAATAATGAGACTTGCTGTATGCTAAACAAATTAAAGATGTAGCAGGAACAGGATAAGGAAGCAAAGCCTTCACAAACACAGCAGTGCCAAGGATCTGCCACTGAGCTCAGCACTGCCTCTTCTTGGCCTGTTTTCTTATGTCGGTGCTACTGGAAACAGTTGTCAGATGAGGCAAACATTGTGCGCTGGTTTCTCATTGCAGTCATGCAGCACCTAACCCTGAGAAACTACAGACAACTATGTCATTATTTGGCTTCATCATATTTACATTGATCTAACATGTACACAGAGGAATGGGAACCTGGCCCTGAAACTCCATGTGCCATGTGGGGAAGGAAAGTCACTTGTTGAGCACCAACAGCCTGTTCGATGAGTGCCAAGAATCACAATATATTAATAATATTTTCTTTGTGGCATTAAGAAGCTTGGAATTAGATCCAAAAGAGCAAAGAAGTTTCTTGGAAAAAATGTTGTGCACTTTCACTGCCGTTGTATGTCAGCCTGCCAGCATGACTGATCCTACAGAAGATGAGCCAAAATAAAGAGTGGGTGATTTCCTTTGCAATGAGGACAATAAAATATATTTGCTATTAGAAACAAGTCATAAAGATGAAAAGAAATGCGGAATGAAAAAAAAGTTACGAAATATTTATATTTCTTGCAAATACTTGAAAATATAATTAATTAATTAATCTCTGATTAAGATTATCTCCATAAATGGTGGGTAAGGTAATCTGCTGACAGCAGCTGTTTTTCCAAACTGACAGAGCTAAATCAATAGACGTCCCATTTAAGTCAAAACAATGCCCACCAAAAGTTTTGCGTTATCTTAATTGAGCCTGGTATAAGGGGGGAAGGGAAGAGCAGAAGAAAAAGAAGAAAGATAATCACACTTTAATTAAATTGACACAACTATGCTCTTAGAAACCCCACCCTGAGGTCCTGGATTTAACAATCCTGCTGATTGTACCTGAGTTTAGAATAATACCTTCATTTATGCCACCCAATACACAGACACAGTTGCTGCTGAAGCCCTTTAATGGGCAGTCTCCTAGAATGTTACTCAGTGCACGCTCCAAAGAGCCAAGTTCAAACAGGGCAATAAACCCTGCAAATGGGGAAAGGTGAAAGGGAGTAAACAATACTTTAAACGATTAAAGGGAACAACCAAAAATATTTCAGATCAAATAAAATCTTAAATAAATAACAGGGGAGCCACTAGTGACAATGAATGGCAGCAATAGGATCATCTCTGTGATCCTGGTGCGTGTATCTTTGGGGAGATGGGAATATAAGTATATTTTCACATCACAAGGTAGCTGGGAAGATAAGAATATTGCACTCTGCAAGGCATTCAGGTAAAAGGATGATGGAGGCCATATTAACTTACAAAGGTCAGGGTGTGGTAAACTAGAAAACAACCCAAAACAACAAAAAAGAGATCTGTGGTTGCAGCTGGTATGGGGCCTCCTCTGTAGCCATAACTTTCCTACAAATGAGTCTGATAATACCACCAGCTAATGTTTGCAGACATCCACTCTACCCCGTACATTATGGTTACAGGTGATTATGAGAGAGCAAGTTGCAGCAGCAGTACCAGCTAGTTCTTAGCTAGGCTCTACAGCCAACATAAAGCATGGTAATACAGAGCTGCTTCAGCAGACCATGAAAGGTGCAGTAGAAATCCTTTTGCTTCTGGTGTTCCAGGTACTGGTACCTGATAGTTTAAACTCCTGGATTCCTCCCTGCAGTGCAAAACTGGAACCAGTTTAGTAAAAGCACCAAATCAGTCTCATTGACTGAGCTCTGGAATGAGCAGCTCAGTGCTGTAACTACCTACATACTGATGTACAAACTTTCCGTAAGGTTTTCCTGGAGTCCTACAGGCTTATACAAACTGGTATATATGCCACATATACGTAAATATGTATAAATACAAAAGAGAATCCATTTATAGAATTTGAATTTAACCTGCAGATCCAGTCATCTGGGAGAGGTTCTTTGGTTTTGCAATTTTACTTTTTTTACTGCTTTTTTGTGAGGGACACTGTAAGGTTATGCACTAGTTTCAGCCTTCCTCTATTAATTCATATGTTTTATCTTAGTCCTCCTCGCTGCTGCATATAAAAACAAAGGACAAACACGTTAATAGCAGCAAGAGATACTGAACGGATATTTAAGGTAATTAACAGGCACACACACCTGGTCCCTCACATTAACCTATATCAGTGTGTTCCGTGAGGTTCCATTATGCAACATGTTATAAAACAAGGTTACCAGGCCAGAAAACATATTACTAAATATTTAGATCTGATACCCAGCTGTAACTCACACCAAGTCAAAATTCAGTATAGCAAGATGAAGTAGGGGGAAGGAGAAGGAAAGACAAGCAATTCAGAAGAGATACTAATTATCTTTTGCTGTTCAAGCAGGGGAGATACATAAACAGGGAATTATCTATGTTATATTCAGGGAGAGTTTGGATTACAACCTTTTAATAAAAGGCCATAAATTACTATGTAAGAAAATCAAGTAAAGAAAAGCTCCATAATGAAGCTGCAATTATATTCTGGTTTGACTTGGGTGTGGAATCGGGGAGAAATTGCTCATGGGAAGTTTTGGCATCTGTCACAAAAATGTATTTAAAACCAAGATGAGTTTCAGCTGCAAAACATGAACCTGGATTTCCCCAAAGCTCACAGATGTTTGGCTCCAAGGTTTGGTTCAAGCTCATCTATATGTAAAGAGTTGAATTAACCCATTGAGATCCACTCTAGCTATTATTTTAAACCTGTCTTCAAAAGTAAAATAAAAAAGAGAATTTGAGCATCTACAGTTTAAAATAAATGGTTGATCTCTAAATCCAATTGAGATGCATCCAACCAGGTCTGAATAATCACAAAAAATTGCACCCCTGCCTCCCAAAAGCCACTTTTAGTCAAATAACTTGGCATGCAGTCACTGATTATTTTAATTTGCAGATTAAGATTTCCACAGTTGCTTTGCAGAGTGACAGTTCCTTTGGCATTTGATTTGCCTTCCACACTACACTCTTCTTGCTTGTGTTCCCTGTATCCAGTCTTCTGAGTGTATTCAGTCTGCTATCTTACTCTTCTTATTTGTACCTTTCTTTGATGCAAAACAGGAGCAAAAAACAACTACCACAAACATTTTGATGTTCTGAGGAACAGAAGGTTGCACCTAGAAATGGCTGGGGAGGAGTGAGGAGAAGATGTAGCAAGGAATAACAAGAACAGTATTTCTTTTCAACCAAGCCATGGTCAGAGGGACTCACAAGCCCAGGAGTGTGCAGCAGCTGATGAGGGTCAAAGCTACTGCCATTCAGAATCTCAAGCCCATCCCAGTGCTACAGAGGTGATTGGGATTGCTTGCTGCTGCCCTCAGCAAAAACAGTGTGTGCTGTGTTCACAGACAAGAAATCCAGACTATCAATCTGAAATATTTTGAATAAAGCAACTGTTGCTTGTTCAGACCTAGAGAATTAAAATCTCTCTTTAGGTAACCATATAAACAGCTTATGTTTTTTCCTTCAGGTAATGGAGCACAGATCCATTTATACTCTGAACTGTTTTGAATCACAAAGGCCTAGAGCCAAGGATTTCTCTTCCATTAGCCTTATCATAGATGCAGGTCACACCTCTGCTCCAAACACAAAACACTCCCATTCCTCAAGACATGCCTCCCACATCCTCCCATGGAATGAGTAAAAGCCTTTTCTTTAGCTGGCATCAGTCAATAACCAGCTGCAGTTTGCCACTCCTTTCTCATCGCACCATTTTTTTCTTTCATTTTGAAACAGTTCTGACCTTAGATTCCTCAAGGCCTTCATATGTGGCAAAGCATCTGGCCTAATCCTCCTCCTGCTGCCTACACGCTGTGGAAGTCCCATGATGGCATTTCACTTCTGCACCTGGTGCCACATGTGCCCATGAATCACCCCACTGAACATCTGTGGTCCATCTGCTGGTGGCCATTTACCCTTCAGATTTCTAAACCCAGAAAATATCGGCTCAATGTCTCACTACTTGAGAGGTTTTCAGAAAACAGCAGGGCCTCTGTGGCTACAACTGCTCTAGATAAAGAAAGATCATAGGATCATTGGATAAATGAAGTGTGGCAGCCCATCAGTCAGTTTTCAGTGGATGAATCCCGTCTCAGCATCAGGATACTTGACATCTCTTATCGGGAAGTGGCAAAGAGCACTCAGGTAGCACACTAGAGCCTACATCTGCCAGCTCCGGCAGATACAGCTTTTCTCTCGCAGCCCTGCTCTGGTAAGCCCTTTGCATATTACCCCTCACCTTCTCCTGCATGACAGCAAGGATAGGCCTCAATCTCAGGACTGAGATCCCAAGACCAAGAAGTCCTGGACACTGACACAGCCCTGCTCACAGGCTGAAAGCCATACTAGCACTCACCACATTACCAAAGAGGAAGGACCGAACCTATCAGATCGTACATCTCTGACACCACCACTCTCAGATGAGTAGCCTTGGCTTGTCATAAGTAAATAAGCCTTGAAGACTAGGGGATGGCCAGATGTGAAACTTCCATCCCTACTTGTTCAAGACCCCATTTTGGCTTATAATCTCACCAAAATGTCCATGGCAGCTTTTTCTGCACAGCACTGCTCTGCTTCAGGACTATTTGCTGTTTTCTCATCCCAATCCTCATGGTCTGCCTGAGTAACTTCCATTAGCAAGGGACACTATCTTGCTTTGACACCTGTCTGATTTTTTTCAGTTTCTTCATTCAATAGTAGGCAGTCAGAGGTATTCAGGAACAGTACTCAATTAGTGTGTCAAGCTCTCTTTTTTCATGTCAGTCTTTGTAAGTCACCTCTTGGTAATACTGAGTGTGGCATACTGTCTCAAGCACTCTGAAGAATGCAGATATGTGGATCATCTCCCAGAGAAAGAAAAGATGGCTAGTTACTTGTAACTTGAATTCTTTGAGGTATGCTCTCTACATCGTTGTTCTTTTTCTGCCTCTCTCACCTTACTCTTGACTATTTCTGCTTGACTCACACTTTCAGAAGAGCTGAAGGAAAGGACATTCTCTCCTAGCCCACATGTACACCTAAGAGGGGGGAAGATACTCAATCCACTCTTGCTAAGGAGAAAGAAGAGCTTAAATGCTGTGTCCTCTTGACTTACAATCATGAACACACACAACAGACACAGAATCTTAAGCAACTTTGATTACAGGAAAGTGGCACCACTTGGGCCTGAGAACATGTGATTTCCTACACACAGGGTTGCTTAGATATCCCCAAATTTAATTAAATATTTTGATTCCTATCCTACAAGAAGGAGAAATGATGCAAGGTTGCCTTATTACCACAGTCTCTCTAACTTCGTCCAGTGTTGCTGCAAATATCACAGATGCCGTGTATTTGGTAAGATAGCTAAGCTCCACCAGATATTCCTGGCTTATGTAGCTATGTAAGCACAGATTTTGAAGAAAGTATATTACATTTGGAGTCACTTCAAGTCTTCTTTTGCAATGGAATGGTTATTTTTGGTGAAGGAACTAAAATAGAAAATAGGGCACAAAGCTGGCAGCATTGCTGACCTGTCATAAATATGCTTATGATTCTTACATATTTACATTACAAATGTTTTTAAGTGCTCCTGTTGAAACCCTGTGTTTTGGAAACATCAGCAAATCTTCACATTTTGAGTGAAAATAGAATCCCACTTTGATGACTGAATAAGTAATGGAATTACAGGAAGACAATCCTCTATATCTCCTTTAGCTTAATAGACCATTGTTTGGTCATTTGCTAGACTTTCAACTTCCAGCTTCTCCTATTGACATGGATTACACTCTGGGAAGTATAATTAGGAATATGCTCCTGTGGAATAATTTTGGGTACAGCAGCCTACTGAAAAACACCACAAGTTTCTAAAAAGGTCAGAACAAAATGGAATTTTTGGACAAGAACAATGTGGTGAGACAGGTCCTTGTCATAGGTATTGCCTTCCTTACCTTTTTTTACCTTGTCTTAGGTACATACCTTTTCTTAGGTATTATCTAACCATGCTTTCCCCCTTTCCAACTGCTCTTGGCAAGAAAACATAGTAAATACAGGCCTGCAGCAAATCCTGAGAGGCTCAGACATTTTCCCAGAGGAACGACACTGTAATCTGGCTGAGGCACATAAAAGTTTGGGTACTTCTAGGATCTCTGCATTCCAAGATAAATAAAGCAGCAAACTCTTACACACACCTGCTGCACTCAACTGCTGGCAAATCATCAAGCCTCTCTTCCTGTAGGGAGACTTGGATAAGCAGCAGTCTTGCTTGGACTCCAGTTGTTCTGCAGGGAGAGGGTAAAGACCTCTTCAACCACCCTACCTAGCTGCCAGTCCTGGGGCTGTGACCTCCAGTTCCATCCTGGAAACTTGCATAGAAGGTTTTACTGCCTGACTACAGGTTTAGTCAGCGTCTTATTTATACTGTTGATGAGTAAATGAATTTTGTTTATATCAGCACCATCTCCCTTGCCAAGAGCAGTAACAATACACATCTATTGGAAAATAGGGGCACACATTTCCATGGAAGGAAAAAAAATACCTTGCTGTTGACACCTCCTTATAATTTCGGTTACTTCATGGTAAATAACCGCACCCAATAATACGTGCAACAGATTTTGCCAGTTGCTGATTTTCAAGTTCTTGTAGGATATAATCTCCACTCAGAAGGTAACCCCAACTAAAGCTATGCAAATAAATGGAATCTTCATTTTAATGGCTACTTTCATTGCCTTGCCCTTTGTTTAAAAAAAAAAGAAAGAAAATAAATTCCTTCATTAGCATGTGAGTTAGAAGGAAATATTTTGTTGCTTTTCTGGGTATTTTTTTCTGAGAAATTTTGAAAGAAATGGTTCAACATTATAATTTTGAATAAACTGAAAACACATTTTGAGATTTTTATCTTCTGTTTTCTTGGTATCAAGTCCTACTTAATGACTTGTGAGAATCCTGTTTGAAACAGTACATTTGTTTCAAAACACAATTCATTTGGGATCACTTGCCCATGTGTAAAATTGCTCAGTGCAGACTTTTGTGCAATAGCAGCCTCCCAGTGGACCATACTGACTGATTCTCCCCAGTTCATATAGATACCACAGCAGAAGCTCACCACTCACTCAGGAGCCTTTTAGTCTCTTTGTTCTGGAAGATTGTTTCGTTTCCTTGGTGATCATGTGGTTAGTTTAGATGCATTCAGCAGTGTGGTAGCATTTTCTTCCTCTCAATTTTCTAGACCAGACATAACCAAATAAAGCACTACTGAATAGTGTGTGATATTTTCAAGCACTGCTGAATAGTGTGTGATATTTTCTTTAACATTCAGACAAGTCTTGTTAGAAAGGTTGAATTCTGTTTTCCCCCCTTTCAATAAGTATATCCCTCTCTTGTAAACCACAGCTTTTAATTCTTTTCACCCTCATGGGCTTGTATGTGAAGAGGGACATACACTTTGGAGTATCCAACCAAGAGGGGCCAACCTTCTAACCTGGAGTCAACTCATTGCTGGTAAAATCAAACACACTCAATGAAGTGAATTGACCGGCCTTGAATGCTAATTACACCAAAACCAGTCAATTTCTGTTAGCCACAAAAACAGTTGCCATCTAGGCAGTGTAGACACTTTACCAAATTTCCTTCTTATGAAGAAATAGATATACCATAAAATCTTCTGTATGCTTTGCTGGCAACTTCCCTGGCAGAATAGGTATCAAACACAAGTTACGAGATTAAATAGAGACTGGCACCATCATATACTTTGCTGCACAGCCAAATTCAATTTTGTGCTGTTGACCTTTGCAGCCAAAATAAATGTACAGCTGGGATGAAGTTGGCTGGTGACTCCCATTTGCTCAGCTTTGCCGTGTTTAAGGATGCTTGGAGTACTGCAGAGGCGTTGCCTGCAACTCTCCGGGGCAAATGCCTTTTGCAGAGGCATACTTGAGTGACAAAGTACACTGAGCATCAAAGTAAACAATGCAAAATAACTAGACACCTAAAACAGACACCTGGAAGATGGGGAACAGATCTGGACCTGAAAAGAGACACCCTTTTCTCCTGTATCCTTTCAGTGTCTGTGGTGTTCTCTCCCTCCAGTAGCATGAAACTGTGTGTAGTAAAGCTGGAACTATGGATAATACAATGACCGTTAAAGGTTTTGATGAACTCTTCTTTTCCTTATAGATCACTTGTCATTTTACATGACAGAACCCCATGCTCACCTATAGTCTTCTCATTTCAAAGTTACAACAGAGCTCACGTCCTCACAGCACTGGATCATAGTTCTTGGGAATATATGCCTCACCTTGGTCCATGCAGCTTTCATGAGTCATATGGCATCCCTTTCATGTGCCTCTTCTCTGAAGGCAGATGGGCATGAGCCCCAAACTAAACTCAGTTTTCAAGCAAGGCATTTAAATTCACGAGAAGCAGCTTGCTTAATTGTTCTACCTCATGCATATTCCAACCAGTTCTGGAGAGCATCAGAAAGCTGGAGCCACCTGTGGTTTAGGTGGCCAAATAATAAAGAGTCTCTAGTACTTTTCAGCTTGAAGAGAGTGCCAAAAAGAAAATCAGACAAAGACCAAGCAGATCTCATGACACTGCATCCCTCTGTGGTCTAGTTTAATTCTTCACTTCCACTCTAGCCCAAAGCTAACCTGCCCACTTAGGTTATAATACTCTGCCAGTCTGACACAGCAATCACAGATATAGATGCTTCCTCCTTCTCCCTGGCAATTTTACAATAGCGATTTCCCTTCAGCTGTGGGTATGGTGAGCATATGAAGAATACTTGACACTACAGGTTCTTTAGGGTGGGTGATTAGAAACACAAGTGATGCTGTGGGGATGCCCTGAGACTCAGTGCTTCAGCTTCTTTGAAAAGACAACACTTTCTTTAGGTTGCAATTACAAGGTACTCAAAACAGATAATGGGTAACAACCCTGCACACAGCTGTAACTCATTTAGAGAGCACGCTTCCTTTCCCTGAAGCTAATGCCATGGAGAAGCTCTTCCATCCTTCTTTCAGATTGGTTTGTTGTAATGCCCTTTTCTATTTTGATCAAGTTTATTTCACAGAGGTAAGTTATTGTCTGAGTTATTTCACATGCCTAGTTTATACCGTGCATGTTGAACCATGTCTTTGTTGGTGCTCCAACATGTAGAAGCTTAGCTATTGCCCCAAGGGTTGCATCAGTTGTCACATGCATTCTTTTGATCCAAAAGAGTTCACATCTTAGGCGTGTGCTTATCTCAAATAGCAATGTCATTGCAAATAGATAAATAAGGGTATTTTGTGTTGCTCTTCCTCCCCCTTTGCTCTGCTTGGTGCTTTGTGTTGAACGGGTACAGTTACTCCTTTATGTGGTGCTGAGTAGAGACTGAAATGTGTCACCGTTCCACCTGTCCCTCCTGATGATAGAAGTCAAACTCCATAGACCAAACAAGCCGAGCAGAGCAACAGAGCTCTCAGATATCTGTTTTTGTTAGAAAGCATGGGGGCAGATTTAGCTTCAAAGAGACCAGTAACAATGGAATCCAGTCCAGTGGCTGTCTCCTGTTGCTCTTCCAATGATGCCTACCCTTTCCATGATGTCCAGCAATCTGCCCTGCTCTGACAGTGAGGAGCTCCTTGAGCACCATTAGCTTGGCCTCGCTACCATCACTGGCAACAGCACGGCCAAACTTCCTCTGAGTTCTGAGCTCCTAAGGTCTATGTACCATCGATGGATAGTCACACCAGGTTTAAGCTGGTTACAGGCTGAAGCCAGTGATCACACATGCAGGGGCAAGAGCTCGCAGTGAAATACATGCATTTCCCTGGACAATTGTATTCATATTATTGCTGCAACTATTACTGAGTTATTAGAGTCACTAAGTTTAATAGTCATCTGCAAAGAAAGGTGAGCTATTAAGGCAAGGCGCTCACTATTAAGTACCTTACAGCAATCCTTTGAAGGCTGTCATTGGAGAGGCAGAGCCTGGCTAAAGGTCCTGCTAAACTGGTTTCAAGGAGCAGGGCAAAAATCCATGAAAGCAAAAAAACCAAAGGACTCTTGCTTCCGTGAGGACATCAGGCTGTTGGCCAAGTGCAGAGATTGTGTTAATGTTATGCTAACATAGATGCAAGTCCTTGCCCCTCTTTCTCTTGAGCAGAAATGTTGCAGCAAGAAGACAAAAGTTCTGACAGATGAAGGGGAAAGGAATGCCCTGATATAAAATATAATGATTTTGTATCAGATGATGGAGAGCAAGTTTGATAGAGGCATTATTCAGCAGCATAGGATTCCAGCTTAAAGGACCTGCACTCAATTTGTTGGTCCTCGCTTCAGTCCCTGTGTGATCTTGGACTAGTCAGACACCGTGCTTCCCCTTTGGAAAAAGCAGCAGGTAGTGCTTCCCTGCCTCCCTGCATGTTTGTGAGGATGTGCTCAGGTACAACACTACAGGCTGTCAGTCTGTGGGAAGAGACACCAGTACGGCAATGGACCTCAGTGTTCCATAGTACCACCAAGCTGCGGTTCCAATGCTGCCTTGCCATCTTCTGCTCTCCAAGCCACATATTAAAGTGGAGATACAAATACCTCCTCTCTTGTAGATCTGATGTATTGATTACTTCAGGAGTTTTCAAAGGATTCATCCAGCAGATCTTTAGAACATAAAACTCTGTTGTCTGTCACTCACTGAAAATCAAGAAATGAAATTTTAACACCCATTTTTTAGTTATCTAGAAAAGCCAAGTAATTTATTTGCAATCACAATACGGCTTATGGTAAATGAATGTATTTTAACAACCAATGTCACTTTACATTTTCTGCTGGAACTTGGTACACTAATGAGACAATAAATTCTGGAAACAGATACAAGGCAATCACAAAAGGCACTGCAACATACGAGATTTAAGTGAATACCAGTAGTTGTACCTTACTCCTAGATTACACGTGTGCTCACTGAGTTCAGTAGCAAAAGTGTCACCAAGTGTAATGACAGCTGGTCTGACAACTATTGGCTGGTTTGTTGTGAGCCAGTACCTCTAGGGCCACAGTGACAGAAAGCCCAGCTTTCTGCAGAGTCCTTGCTCTTCATCCTGAAATGTCACAGTAGGAGTAGTTAGGCAGTCTTACTGTGCTGCCAGAGATCACTGGTGGAGACCAAGAGCACTGCACTTGTCAAGCTACAAAATCAACTTGCCATGTAGAATCAATTGAGTATGTTTGTCTAAGCAACATTTTCTATGCTAATTAAAATGGATATATGCCACTCAGATCTGAAATTAAAAAGCAACACAGAAATCTAGTCTATCATTATATTGCTTTGTTACTTCTGAGAATGTATTCCCGTTCATAAAAAAGTCTTTGGCCTGCACAAATATCGTGTAACGCTCTCAAGAGGAAGATCCTGTCTCATCAGAAACTGGTTGAAGTACTTAAGGATGCAGAAAAGGAATAACTTCACCAAAAGAAACGCCTTTGTTCAATTGTCTATGCATTAGCCTGCAGTAAAGAAGCAGGCATTGGATATTTGGAGCAATTAATTCTGGCGGGACAGAATTAACTTATGCTGCTTGTGTGGTCTCATGTCAGTCACCCCCAGAGGTACCTGACGGATAAACCCTTCAGCAAGGTTTATGTACAGTGAGGAGAGCATCAGGAGTGCAAATGTATGTAGATCAAACAGAATGCCCATTATAGTAACTGAGGAAGTCCTGAAAACAACCATTTGCTCAGACATAATTTTTTTTTCCTAAATATTGTGGTTCAGCAGTAGTTGGTCACTGGTTGGCCCACTTTGCCTGTGTGTTATCCGGGCCTTCAAAGGCTGTGGTTCATGGCAACACAATTGGGTAGGAAATCAAGTCACTAAAGGGGTGAATCTTATCTTTAGTGTCTTAGAAATACACAGATTTCAATCCCAGGGATATTAGGACTGCAGGATATGGGCACAGACAGAATGCTGTCAAGTACCTTATCTCAGCAGCAGTGGCCAGCTCTCAAAAAAGAAACAGCCAGGCCATTTAGAGCCGAAGGGTTGGTTTATTGAGGGTACAAAACCTTTCTGCTTCCAAGCACGGCTCTTCTCTGCTCTTCTCCTCCAGGGTTTGCTTGCACACACCTGCAGCTTGTACATCCCAGCCACACAGAGAGGCTGGGGGGTGGCAGGGAGCCAGCTCTCCCTTCTCTCCTCCTGCACCTTCATCCCAGAGGTGCCAGCGCAGAAATTCCTAAATGGCTCGAGCTGCTCATAGACCTCAAACACTGCTCTTATATACAAAGATGCATGTTGGGAACTGGTTAGCCAGCTTGAACTATGAATCAGCTTTACGCTGCTGTGTTTCCTCCAGAGCATTCACCTTTGGGGCAGGAATGCCATTCGTGTGTTTCGGCTTTCAATCCACGTGTTTGATGGGAGATGGTGTATGAAAGCAGGCTTCCCTTATGATAATACCACCTTTTCCCCCCTTCCACAGCTCACAATAAGAGCTAATGCTCATCCTGCAAATATATTGACGTGTTACAAAGAAAGAGAAAATATGAATTTAGTTTTTTCATTTTACAAACTTAGTTTTCTCATTCCTTTTCTGCACATGCCAAAGGAAGACAAGAATAATTTTCTCCCAGCTGGCACCACACAGGATTTTTTATCTCTTGACACATATAAAGACCCAAGCAATTCAACCGTAGCTAATTTCCAGAACTGCAGGTGCAGAACCAGCCAGTCAGTACAACTAAAGCAGGGCTGTAGAAGCCTGTAAATTATATACATTTAGAGTTTTTTAAGTGTTCCAAAAAGCAATGGGTTGTTTAAGTAACTTCTATCTAATCTCTTGGCTGTTACCTCCCATAAAACATTAAACAAATCCTTTATGACAGAAGAAAAAAATCTTTTTCTCTAAATTTCCTTTTTTTTTTTTTGCAAGGTGCTTCAGTTCATTGTATTTGACCTTCTGTAGCTACTCCACAAATCCTTGTATTTTAACTTTTGTAGTCTGACCTTTCTTATTTTCAGTTGCTTCCATGTTAACACTGACTGCACCACCCAAAGGCCTCTTAGGAAAAAAAAATATCTAATTGAACTTCGACATTTGAACTTTTACAGAGAAGAGATGATGTGGGTGATTGTATGGATCTCTGTTGTACTCTCAAAAGATGCAATACATTAGTTCCCTCATCTCTCCTCCATCTTTCTGCACCAAAATCCGTAGGTAGAAACCATTTATCTGGTTTCTACCCGATAACAGGTAGAAACCTGTTATTAACACTGGCTGTGTCTGTCATATTGTTTCTCATGTCAAAGCAGGTCTTGCACGAAGTCAACTTGATGCATCCTGTCGTTAAATAATCTGATATTTATCCCATGCAAGAGAGGAGGAAAAATAGGAAAGGCTGCTATTGATCATTAGGCTTCATGGCTGTGATTTCCTGCCTGGGTTAGAACACTTGGGTTTTATTCATTTTTTAATCTATCTATCGGTCTGTCTGTCTATTTATTTATTGATACTGGATGCATTCCTATTATCCTATATAATCTGTGACTGCACAAAAGTCTTACATTGATATTACAATACAAAATGAACAAACTATTTGAAGAGAAAAAATTGCATGTGAATGGATGCAAGAAGGCACAAGGGACATCCTTTAGATCCTTCCTAACAGTTCTAAGCAAAGTTATTTTCACACCCCTTTGATGTTCAAATGCTATCTGTACTATATACTATGCAGCTCTATGGCCTGGGGGGTAATTTATACATTCTGCTAAAATCTTTCAGTGGGTGTCACCCCTAAATTTAAGCTACATAAACACTCAAATGTTGTTACCTTTTAAGCAAGGGCCGTATCTGCTGTGTTTGTTCTCCTAATGCCTGTCCGCTGCCTGTAGCAAGAAACAAATTGTTGGTGTCCCTTATGTAGATACAGAGGGCTTGCTCTGGGTTTTGAGAGCAACAGCTGGGAAAAGACAGTATCTGTTACCAAAACAAATACGGATATTTCAATATAATGCATACAGAACACACACAATTATTTACAATACTGGGGGGACTTTGGAATTCATCATGTGAAAAGAAGAACGAAGGTGCTTGCTGGTTAGGAGTAGTATTTGCACCATTTGAATTTCTGACACTTTTGTAGGTACAACTGAATTTTTTTGTGTAACTAACTACATGCAAGACTCTACAAGTTAACACTGCTAGAAATTCCTGCTAAAATGTTGTATTAGCCCACTGAAAACTGTCTGAGAGCAAAGAGACAAGGAAGAAATAATTTTCCAGCAAATTAGAGTGTAAGTAATATGAAATATTGATCTGAAATCATAAGCCCGTGAGAATCTTGTTTTAAAAGGCTGCCTGAACTGGAGAACACATCCTTCCACATAAAGCAGTACAATTTTCTCTATGATACCTGGTCTCATCAGCTCCAGTCTGGTTTATTATTAATTACTTCTTAGAGATGCAGCTGTAGCTGGGAAAGCTAAATGTGGTGGTGTCAGGTAGAGATTTTTCCTTCATATTAATCCCTTTTATGTCTGAATTAAAGCCAGAGGCTATGGAAGTTAATTCTATGCTGGCCATGCTAGAACTATAATAACCTGTGAAAACTGCAATCTTGACAAAGAGAATTAATCACTGCTTACATGTATGGGCTTGTGAAACCGAGCAAAGGTTTACATCAGTAGGAAATGCATTTTTCTTTTGCTGATTGAAGGACGTGAATCTACGTGCTTGTTCAACATCTTGGCACCATGAAACAGGGATTAAAAAAATAAACCTTTTTACCACTTTTACAGAAGAAATTGGATTTGCCAAGACATTTAAAAATATAAAGTTGAAAGATTTATTTGTGTAGGATTAAATGGGGCAGCTGAGACAATGAAGGCTGGCAGGAGAGCTGGCAGTGTAATTACCCCCAACACGCAGCTATGTTCCTGCCCCAATCAGTGCCATTAAATTTAACATGGAGACAGTACAGAGCCAGAGAAGATCGTTGGTGGTCCAGGAAGCTCACAGTATATCCTGGGAGCTGGTTACTAAAACCTTCTGAAGCTAGGTCAGGATTGTAATCTCTCTGGCATGCAGGTTCCTCCATACAATCCCTGATGCAGAGCATGGAGCCTGACTTGGAAAGCATCCATCTGAGCAACAAACTAGTCACTCAATGTTACTTGCAAGATCATAGTGGCTAAAGTACCTAACAGGCGATCCAGATTCAGATCCTTCTGCTACGGATTCAAAATACTCTCCCACTTCCTAGGCATGTACTTTCATCCACATACCCACTGAACCATCCCTGTTCGGGTTGTGGGATGAAATGAGGCTGTTGTATAGCTGGCAGGAGCTGTGAGGCAGGGGAGGCTGAGCAAAAAGGGAGAGGGATGATACCTTGGCAGTGGCAGCGCTTGAAGTCTTGGGGGGTTCATTCTGAGCTGTCGTTCCTCATACAGGTACATGTGCTTAACTTGCTTAATCCTACACAGTCAAAGATCAAAGGAGCACAGTTCCAGGCAGCAAGCACCACCCTGCTTTGCACCTACGGTCTTTGCCTATTTCCCTCTCCTTCCAGCTCCGTGTTTACATCCCTCGCTGTACATTAACCAAACGCAACCTGGAACTCAGGTCCGTCTGTCAGGATGTGTGGGATGCAGGAGTAAATCCCTTTGCCCTGAGATAGGAAGTGATGCAGATAGCTCCATTCTTAGGTAAATGCTCGAACTATTAGACAATTATACAAATCAAAGGAAATAGAGCTCCTGCCTTGTTTTTTAGGCAAGAAGCTGGTTGCTGAGCTTTGTTCCCAATTACTTTCTGCCTGCAAAGACATTAAGTCTTTTCAGAGATTTCAGCATTATTAGCCCAGACCCCTCTGTCTCATTTCTGAATTTCTACAGTGCTACATAAGCTGCTAAGCAAGCAGACCCTAAGTTCTTTGGAAAGAGGTTTGCCTGTTGCTCTGTATTTGGGCTGCATTCAGATAGAGACATTTAAATCCCTTTGAGGATCTGATGAATCTAAGTGCCTGTTCAATATCCCAGAGAATTCTCCAGTGAAGGAAAGAACCAAGTGGAGAAATTTTCAGTCTTTAATCAATTATTAATCTGTGAGAGCATCTACTCCTAAGAGTACCAGTCTCATACTATGCCCAGGTTCTTATCTTTAATAATTCACTTTGGACTGAAGAACCCTAAATTATTAAGATGAGACCCACTTTCAATTCTCTGTATACCTATTGAGAGTTGCTTATCTTCTCTATGTCTAATAATTATTTTCACTTGTTTTCCTTTAGCAATGCACAAAGTTATATAGTTTATATAACCTTGACCTTTGCCCCTACATTTCCCTTCAAATTCTGCCAAACATTCCCCATACTCAAAAAGCAAGCAAGGACATGCACTTTTTTTTTCCAATTAGGAAAACAAGGAGATACAGTCTTGAAAAGAAACTATATTTCTATGAGAGCAATTTCTAGTTGCTACAGTGTAAAAACGATGTTGGTTAACCCTGTAGCCAGACACCGTTTGCAGGTATTTAGAAGAACAGACATAGAAAACATGATTGCTCCAATTCTCAGGTCAGGAAACTGCCACAATGTATGCCATGATAAATGAGTTGAGACTCTGCTCATTTTAAAGAAAGATGCCTTGCCTGAGCAAATCTAAAGTGATGAAACTCCTCAGAACACTTTCATGAAACCTCTCTCTGGATTTTAGTGACAGCAGTGTTGTTTCCCTCCTCTGTCTCGCTGCGTTGGGCTGCATAGGGATTTGCCTACAAGTCATGAGAGCCTGTGGCACTCTGCAACACGGCAATCACTGCAGTCAGGTCTCAGTGCCCTTGCAGTACATGAAGGAGGACTGCAAACCATCTCAGGTTAAACTGGCAAATTTCTGTGGGCTCAGACTCAAATTACATGAAACAACACAGACCTCAGCAGCTTTGATTCATAGGCACTTCCATGAGCTGTTTTTTGTTACTGGAGTGACTTCCCTAAAGCCAGACCTTAAGTACACATCACACCAGTCACAAGGGAGAAAGTTCAGTGGAGGGGGTTTACTCATCCTCCCGGAGCCGTCTGCCCTTTCCACAGCCCCTGGGACAGCTTCATTTCTGGACAAGTGACTGAGGTGTGAGTCACAGGTGAAGTACTGCCAGCTTATGAATGGCCACTAAATGTTCAGGATGAGTAACGGTGCAGACAATGAGATGAAAGAAAAGATAGAGAGAGGCTGAAGGGACCTGCCTCCCAGACTGAACAACTATATGAGGACACGAAAATCCCCAAGATCTTTACCAGACTTTTCAATAAACAGGCATGTAACTTCCTTTGCCACTCAGAGTAAGTAATAGAAACTACAAGAAAACTGCAAAGCCAGAGAGGGTCTTCCTTCTAATATAGGCCCCTGGCACAAAGTGGGCACTGCCACTTGGGTAAAAGACAAAACAAAATCTCTTTTCATATTCTTATGAGAACACACACATATAAAAAAACCCAAAACCAGTTCCTTTATGATCTCCAAGTGCTGGCAGTTGCCTTATGCCATGAGAATGAGACCTTAGGCCCTTTCTATATATAAAGAATAAAATGATGAGTTCTGTCATCCATGTAAACACCAAATCCTCTTCTGATTCCCACTAAAGTATTTGCTTTGCTTCAGGCTCAGGGCTTCCACAGTTTAGTCGAGCTCCATGTTGCACTTCACCTGTAACAAACTCTTTCTCTATCAGGGAGATATTATACGGGATAAGTATGTTGTGACCGTGTTAAGGCAACATTAAACCTCTACATACACTGAATGATAATACCTGCATTCAGGTACAGCACCAGGGGCCACATCTGCCAAAATGCAGAGACGATGCTGCATGACCCTCTCTCTTTCCTTGACTACAAGTTTGGTTTTGTTGAGTGTTGAAAAGCTTCATTATATTCTCCAGGGTTCATTTACATGGTATCTGTAACTTAAGAAGAACCAGACTCAGAATATGCCTCATAGAAGCAATACCCTTGATGTGACAGGTCAATCAAAGAACACAAGTTATCTGAAGGATTACTAAGAGGAGCTCTTAAGGATCACAAAGCACTTCTCAAAAACTCAGCATTTATTGGGAGAGGGTGACTTTCTGGAACTACACTTTCTTTACCTTTCCCACAATGGAGATACTGCTTTTCTAATTTAATGATTTCTACATTTGGAAATCTTTCCTAATACTTATTCTTTGTAGGCTGATCTAGCAGAAGAAGATGAGTCAGTGGTTACAATGCTGCCTGAGACTCAAGACTCACAGTGTGCGCACTTTGTGATGGGCTTGCTCTGGATTAGAAGCAAGTCAAGAATCTTTCTATTTTCCTCAAACACATTGTGATGATGAAGTGTCTAGTAGATAGGGGTGTTACAAAGACATATTCATTGTATCAGTGTGGCAGCTGTAGTAATGTAAACCTGTAAGATGAAGGTAGAGAAGCTGTAATAATACTGCAGAGAAACCCTTCAGCTCTTCACACACTGATGAGGTGCACTGCTTACTGGATATTCAGAAAAAGCTGCAAGGAAAGGAGTCCTGATCCACCTGAAATTCATAACGTGACTGAGCTCGCTGGGATAAGGATTAGCTTTTCTGTATTTAAAATAGGACTAGTACAGTCTGAAGCAGATTTTGAAATACTGTCCTGGGGACAGGGCTGTCAATCGGCAGGTGCACGATAAATCTGTACAGCCCCGAATTATCTTATGCTATTATGTAACATCATAAAACATGTTTACCTTTCCACTCCAGAGCATGGAGTTATACAAGAACCCTTCCCCCACTGCCAAGGCATTGCACAGCCTTGTCATTACCTGGGATCATCTTTCTGTTACGTGTCCAGGCTTTTCCTTTCTGATGTGGACTGGTTTGATTCCCACAAACGAGCCTGCAAGCAAATGATTACACTCTTTGCATTTCATGCAGAGGTATGGAAACCAGCCTGCTCCATCAAAAGGCTGGATGCTGCCTGGGGAGAGTGTGGGAACTGGGCAAAGGGGACTTTTCTCGTCCTTTACAGAAGTTTAGTGCTGGGTATGGTATTAAGCTCCTGGAGGAAACATGCCAGTAAAAACCACACAGGCCTGAGCTTGATTAGAATCTGGTTTTTTAGCATCTCAATTGTCTTTTTATCCAAATAGAATGGATTAATCTAAGTTTTTATTTATATTAAATAAACAAAGCTTTATGGCACTTGGGAGAAATCTAGAGCTTGAACAGTGACCACAGAGAATTAACTTCCAATAAAGTCAGAGCACAGTGAGGAAGTGCACACCAGGACACTATCTCTGACCAGGTCTGCTGGCTAACTGAGATTTTATTTAGGGAGTGTGGCGTCCAGCCTTCTCAGATTTCTGATTCTTTTAACCATTTATATACTTGGATCATCTTTATCCTTGCATTACTTGCAAGGATGCACTCTCCCTGCCCTGAATGCCCCACCTGCATAGCCTCATGATAACCTCTCAGACACTTCATAGCCCCAAGGCCTGCCTTGGTTAAGTGAACTTAATCACCATCAAAATGAGAAGCTGAGCAATGCATTGCTAGATGTAGCAGCACTAACTGCTTAGCGCTAATTCCTTTCCCAGATTGTGCTATTAAAACATAGAGTGAAAAGTGTAGAGCAAATCGAGTAATTTCCTTCCTACAGAAAGGTCAAAGCTGAGAAAACATCAGCTACAGAGATGTGCGAAGGTTATTGTCACAAATACAGTCTGCTAATTAAAGATGTGGGGCTTCTCATCACATCCACTGGAACAGCTCCACTGATGCTGGGTCATAAGACAATCTCTCAATGGGCAAGCAGTCCTAGAAAGAAAGTAAGGGAAGCCTTGTCGCATGGAAGATGAAAGTAGCATGGAAAGCATTTATGTCTCCAGCCCTGAAGGTGGAAGTGGGACATCTCTACCTTACCCCAAGGCAGGACTAAAGTCAGTGCTAATCTTCTGGAAAAAAAGCCATGAAGAATTCAGTCTTTTATATATGAGAATATTGTCTTTTTTTGCAGCCTTTTTGGTTGTTGTTGCTGTTTTTTAGGAGTGCATGGACTTACAATGTTTTTCTTGAAGCCTCAGCTCCAGGAAGCAAGTGATTATGTGAGAAATTCAGCCATAAATTGAAATTATAAGGAACAGCTTCTAGCCTCATAGCTATGCTGAGAAAAAAAAAATGGGAGGGAGAAAATAGAATCCCTAAGGTTCAAAATCAGTAGGGCAAAAGGTCCAATCCCAAAAATAAGCCTGACTCTTCAGTTTTTTACATCTGTGAGAGATAAACACTGATAACATAAAATTGCAATAATGCCAGCTACAATCAAGAACTGTACAATACCTTTGTCAAGACAAAGGTATTAACGCAGCTGTCCTGGCACATTTTCCAGCTTTTGTCCTCCCAGTCCTCAGCATTTAAATACTTTCCATTAGAAACAGCCTTTGTCTTCCTTCTGCCAACAGAGACTGGAAGCTGACTTGGCAGAGCATGGCACCCACCATGCTCTCTCTTCCTTTTGGCTATAGGTGAAGAGACCTCTTTATATGCAGAGCCAACTCCTCCATTCACTTGGTTTTCCACGGGTTTAAGTTACCCTGCATTCTCCCTGATGAAAGAGCAGATATTGGCACAGGGCTGTGAAATGCTTTGCAACTCCTCAACATGAAAAATACAGTTAAAGAGGAGGTGTAATTATTAACGCGTGAGCTGGAGGAGACTGTCTGGGAACTTGGAAGCAAACCTAAAACTGCAAGCAAGACCAAACTAGTCACCTGAGGGAGGGTGGAGAGGGACAATAAAAATTTATTTCTCAGGGCAGAAAGGCAACAGCAGTCTTGTTGGTGCATGCTAGCAAATGTACCCATTTCTCTCATTTTCTTTCTGAAAATTAAGGTTATTATAAGGCACATATTTCCTTTGTCATACTTCACGAAAACATCTGGAGCCAGACTCTACTAAATGATACTCTGCACCTCACAGCTTGTGCCTCTAGGTATGCCACTGAAATTGGTCCCACGTTTATTGGTTTAAGCTCTCTGAGGTGTGAATGGCATGTTCGTGCATATCTGACTAACAACTGATAAACAATGTGAACAGAGCGAGCCTTTGTGGATGAAGACAATTTGTTACTTATCAGGTACATTTATCTCCCGTTTGCTGGAGCTCAGTTGTTCTCCCCCAGGGCTCAGAAACAGGCGTTGGGTGCCTCAAGGTTGGACCAGTCCTCCTCTGAAGCCTCTGTCTTGCACACGAGCTTCTTCCTGACGTGTTTCAGCAACACCTCAAAGACCCAAACAGGATCAGCACCAGTCTACAGCTTATACAAATTAAAAGGCATTCCCTGGCTTGAATAACCAAGAAATGTAAACACCCTCCTCTTCCTCCACTATCATTTACCAGCCTTCCAGCTCTCTGCCCACCTGTGAGCTCCGGAGAGCAGAGCAATGTAAGGGCTTTCCAATGTCTACCTGTCCTGGCTGAATTCCTAGGCCCTTTCCCTCGTGTTCCTGCTCCTCTGCTGCACATAATCCTGCTGCTTCTCTGCCAATGAAACACTACCACACAGGCTCTACATGACTGAAAACCAGCTTCCAGCCGTGACCCACAGAGCAGGAGGCACATTTCCAGCAGCGGTGTGTGGGACAATGACACAGATTTGATAACAGCCCTTCTTCTTCTTCTTCTTTTTTTTTTTTTTTTTAACTTAATCTCTAGTAAATCTAGAATTTCATTTCCCACAAGAGCAATGCCTGTGCCTGCCATGGTGTCCTGTGAGACCTGCAGCAGGAATGACATATCACTTAATGAGGCATAATCAGCATCTGGAACACAGCTGGCCATGGCCATCCAGGTAGATGTAGACTGAATTTGAGCAAAAACCTTTCAAAAAACAAATGAAAGGAGTGTATACTTTGATACAGAATGCAAAGAAATGTAACAGGACAATTTCCTGTTATTTAACCTGTCATAGTAATGTTTGCTACACTTTCTAAAGTTGCCACATGGATGAGTAAGAAGAAAAATAAAGAAAGGAAAAAAGAGATAAAGTAAACCACAAATCACGTTGTTCAAATTTTACCTTAAGCAAAGCTTTATGGAAATCTGACCTGTTTCACCCCAAATACTTATCCTGTGCTTCCTAACAAATGGGAACCAGATCTAAATCTTTTGCAACAAGGCTCTGATCTAGGATGAATTATACTTTTAGCTCTGTTACCAGCCTCATCTACTACACTGGATGGCAAATTATTCAACCATAATGTGCTTCAATTCCATGGTCTGTCCAATGATGATACTTTTCCCAGCCTCCTCTGAGCAACTTCCTCACAATGTCTTTTTCAGAAGGCACATTTCAACATGAAGCAGAGACTTCTCCCCCAGTTGCAGGTGGCATGTGAGGGTTACAGATGCGGGTTTGGTGGCATTATTACAAAAGGGCACTGCAGAATTCTGAGATTAACCTGTTTTAGACCTACCATTAGAGGGAAAATGGGGAGTTCAGTGTGGTACAATGAGTGTATCTAAAACGATGATGAGTTCTCCCTTTGTAGCAGCAGAGATCTGCCCTTTCTTCTGTAATTGGGAGCAGCAATGTCTCCTATGGTTACACTGAAATGGACCAAATTAAATAGTAACCCTCACTGTTCTTCAGAATTAATATTCTTTCCTCACACTGCCTCTGCCTCTTTTGATGACTTAAACACCAGCTGTAATGAGCCATCCTCTATGCTTAAGCTTCTTAATCATAGCTTCAAAAAACCCCAAAACATTTAGTTTGTTCCACAACTTCCAACTATATTCTCCCCCTTCTACAAAGCACAGACAAATCAGTCAGCAACCATGTCCTGCTCCCTTTAGGACAGAAATTCTGTGTCTTGACATGGTTACAACAGACTTGAATGGCTCTTTTTACTCAGTCCTTGGACTCAAATAACACTTAAACATGGCACATTGGGGAGCAGATCACTAGAGGTTATGCTTTTGTTTTTTGTTACCATCCACCACAATGAAAGAAGAGTCAACAATGTACTGACAAAAGGGAGGGAAGACATTAACCTTTTATTCCCACCAGAAATGCTTCCTCCAGCAGAATGTTTGGGATTAAGCCACTGTTGTGTCCCTATCACCAATGCAATATTACTTAAAAATAAAATAAAAATCCCACCCACTGGATGAACTCCCTTAACGGGAACCTCTGTCCATCTGGATGGAGCTGCCTCCCAGCACAAGCAGCTTTTGTTTTACAGAGGCTGCCAGGTATTGCAAAGCTGAAAATCCTGTTTGGACTTATTTGGATCACAAGTCCCAGGACAGCAGAGAAAAGAAAAAGAAGTAGCAAAAATAAATACTCCAAGGGTGAAGTATCAGCTGCCTCATCATTATAGCATAACCATGCACTTATTTTATTACTGTTTATTAATAAACAAATCATAATAAATAATTACTCTTCCAATAGTTTTTCTTCTGAGAAAATAAAAAAGCGATTCCATTACTCAAGGCAAGATGCTATGACTCCAAGTCTTCTTCTATTGTAAAATACTGTTAGGTTTCCATATCCATCTCCTTTATTTTTCTTACACCTTCTGAAAGCTGTGTCATGAATACTGATTGAGAAACCTTATAATAGTTACAAAGCTAAAGAAGAAACCAAGCAGGAAATCCACACACAAAAGAGTGTTTTGATAAGCAGTGGTGATTTGCTGAAGAGTAAATGAGGGTGGGTAACAGCAGTGTGTTAATCTGATCCTCAGTCAAAAAGGGTGCAAATATTTTGGCACAGGAAAAGGTTCACTTCCTAGGAGATGTACAGGAAAGGAGAAAAGCAGGAAAAACATAAAAAGAAATTCCAGGCCACAAATAAACGAATCTCACTTGCCTTTCCAGGTTCATTTCTGCCCCACCAGAAGCCTTCTCCTTTTTATATCCCTATTTTCATTACTTTTATCTGCCCTCTCACTGTCTGACACCTATGTTGCCCTTCACACTTTCATGCCTCATGAGTCTCTCTGTAATTCTGTGGATTAACTGGTCAAAAGGAATGAGAGATTCAGGACATTTTTCTCTGCTATGGAACATGATTACTTTTTTTAAAAATTCTTATTCAAGGACATAATTTATTTTTTTTAAGTAAACAAGGGGTAACTGCCAGTCAGGTGTTTCATTGAGAGATACCTGTTTCTGAGTGTTACAGAAACAAGAAAAACCCTATCAACCGCCAGTACATGAAGAAGGATATGCTGGCTTGCTCTGCAGGTTTTTACTGAGGAAGAAAGCTGTTCTGTTTACATGGACACCTCATCTGGTTTTTCCAGGCTAAGAAATGCTTGACTCATGAATGCCTAAAATATTTCTCTCCCTTTTCCTACAAGCCAGATTAGATCAAATATACACAGCTGTCATGAATAGATGAGTTTCCTTCTACCTTTCCTAAAACTGAACAAAGAGACATTTTCAGGCATCTGCATCCAATAACACCTAATTTAGTAGTGGTACCTCTTTCCTTGAATTACTGGTATAAGGTGAAAGGTGTTTAAAAAAAAACATTTATAAGGATGTTGAGTGTTCTTTACATTAAAAAACTGATAGAAAAAAATTGTTATTGAACTTTTTTTTTTAAACATGCTTGTTACTCAAATCTGATGGCTGAACGACATAACTTGTCATATATCATTTAGCAGCTACAGGTACCCACACATGTCCAAATATTGTGACAGATACTGTCTATATTTTTATTCCATATATCATCATATCCTGATGAAGCTATCTTTAATATTCCAAATTTTCAAGACTGCTGTTAAAAACTAAGAAAGCTCTCAACAACATTTAGGAGAAACAAGCAGATCAACTAGGGTGTTATCTAAGAGCCTGAATTTCTTCTCCCCATATAATGTATCTCCCAGATAAACAGTGCTGGGAAACTGGTAACAACAGATGAGGAGAGGGCTGAGGTACTCAACAATTTTTTTGCCTCAGTCTTCAATGGCAACCTCTCTTCCCACACCTCTTGAGTGGATGGAAAGAAGGATGGGGGCTGGGGGAGCAAAATGCATCCCATTGTAAGTAAAGACCAGGTTCATGACCATCTGAGGAATCAGAATGTACATAAGTCTATGGGATCTGATGCGATGCATCCCAGAGTCCTGAGGGAATTGGCTGACGTAGTTGCCAAACCACTCTCTGTGGTATTTGAAAAGTCGTGGCAGTCAGACGAAGTCCCAGGTGACTGGAAAAGGGGAAACATTGTACCCATCTTAAAAAAGTGTAGAAAGGAGGCCCCTGGGAACCACTGACCTGTCAGACTCACCTCTGTGCCTGGGAAGATCATGGAACAGGTCTTTCTAGAAGCTATACTAAAGCACATGAAGAATGGCAACACGATTAAAGACAGCCATCATGGTTTCACTAAGAGTAAGGCCTGCATGACCAACCCAGTGGCCTTCTATGATGGAGTAACTACATCAGCAGACAAGGGAAGAGTTACAGATGTAATTTATCCGGATTTCTGTAATGCCTTTGACATGGTCACCCTCAGCATCCTTTCTCTCCAAACTGGAGAGAGATGGATTTGAGGAGTGGGCTATTAGAAGAGAAGGAAGTGGTTGAACAGTCGCATCCAGAGGGTGATGGTCAATGACTCAGAGTTGAACGACCTGGTCTAGTGAAAGGTGTCCCTGCACATGGCAGGGTGGTTCGAACCAGGTGATCTCTAAGGTCCCTCCCAACCCAGGTCATTCTATGATTCTATGCTTGTACATCAAGAAAAGGATTATCCTGAATCAGCACAGATGTATATTGCTCAGGGTCTTATAAACCTCCCTCAGAGCTGCTTGTGCAACTCAAGTGGTGAATCAGCTTTCAAATTCCTGCAAAACCAGGCTGTTCCCATATAGAATTTTAGAATGTCTTTCCAATGGTATTGTTTTAACAGAAGATGTGTTTCTCAAAACAAAATAGCTCTCTGGAAGAATTTAGTGGAGACTAACCGCAGTCCATTTCTACCTCAGTGAAGGTAGACACCTTGAGCTGTACATCTTCAGCAGGGGAGTTCTCCAAAGTTGCAGTACAGCAGAAATGGGCTGGGATTTATCTCTGCTGAGACTGTCTATCAAGGAGGTCATCTTCAGCTTGTTATTCTGCTATCAATATGGTCTTGTAGCACACACATGGCTGAGAAAGCACCTCAGATGCTGTCAACATGGTGCTTCTCACGAGAATTTCAGTCTCATGAGATAACAAGAATAAAGCTTAAACTGTGCCTGTATTCTTCACTTTGATGGTAAATAGAAAATGATGTGCAGCCAACCATACAACTGCTGCCCTGCCAGAGAAACCCACAAAGCAGTGAGCTGGACTTTAGGAAAGTCTGTGCTTCTAGATGCACACAAAACTCAGGAACAGTGGTGCAGGCTGGGAGAGGTGTTACCCATAAATTTAATTCCATTAGAAGGATGGGACACAACATATGCCAGTTGCCCTGGTAGGACTGGGCCACTGGATACAAAAAAATCACTGTTCTGTACATAAAAAAAGAGCTATTCCTGGGATTGTTAAGACCTTCAAATATGCATTGCTGATGACTTTTTCTTTCTTCAGAGTTCAGGTAATAGTCTCATCCTGGCAGTTCTCTACAGTTTAACAAGTCTAAATTAATTTTTATTTGTTTGGTAAATGACCCTTAATAAAAGGGCTATAAACAAGATGAATGAGTATGGCTGAGGAAACTGCAAATCACACACAATGCGCTGTCAAACAAATGCAGTGTAAAAGACATCTCAAAGGAAGGCAAACCTAGAACAGCTTGTACAGCTGGAGCAGGACACTTAGCATGGGGTGTCTTCTACTGGACTAAAGGAAGGCACTAAAACATTTTAATTGGTGAACATGTTAATTGGGCTCCCTTGCCCAATGTGAGCATAGCAAAAAATCACTGTTATCAAAGAGAGGACAGAGACACACAGGTTGGCCTTTATTTGCATTTCAGAAGGAAAAAGTCTGCAGACTTTGGATTCTTACAGTCCTGTAGGCTATCGCAGGATTTGTAGTCACAGAACTCACCACAGGACTTGTCTGCCATCATCTCCAGAGACAGATCCTATGTTGGCAACACCAAGAAAGATGCAGACACAGCTGGTGGTACTGAACCAGAGTCCCTTATCCAGCATCATGAACCAGGCTCAGATAAATCCTTTTCCTCTCTTTAGGTCATTAGCAGAGGTAAATTGTTCAATGCGGGGGCAAATCAAAGTGAACATCCACAATACAACAGTAAAAGAGTTAGAAATCCTTTCCAGCCTCTGGGAAGAATAAGGATTTGTTTTCCCAACACTATCCACAGGCAGCTAATGCAGAGCTGAGCTGTGTTAGCTATGTCTGGGTTTGTCTCTGCTCACATCCTCTCATTTGGGGCAGTGTTTTGAATATCACACTTCCCCTTGAACCCCCTGCTCACTTTTTAGGATATGCTAAAACATAGGAAGTGTTTTTCTGGTTGTGTAATTACAGGCACTGGGAGAAGGGCAGCAATCCTCTCAAGAGGCAAGCGGGTGAGCACTCAAGACCGCTCGAAGATCCTTGCTGTGGGGTATAAACAGAGGGTGACTGCTGAATTGGTTCAAATGATATTGCCCTGCAGACAGAGGTGACTGTGTCAACCTTTTCCTTGGTACCTGTTACCTAACACACAAGAGAAGAAGCAGCCAGGTCTGTTTCAGCAGCAGTGAAATCAGGGTATGGTCTACTAACAGGACAAACTTAAAGCCCGATGTAGAAATCCATGTCATTTTTTGTGTTATCTGCTGAGGCAGATGAAAAGGTATCTGTTGCATTAGTCAGGAAGACTTGGACAATTTTTTCATTTTGTCATTAAAATTCAATTAAACTTCTCTATCAGACCACAGTCTCTTGATTTTTTATATTGAGAACTAGTATCTTACTCTTGCTATAGGGATGAAAACACAGAAATCGAGTTTGACTGAAGAGCTGATCCTTAAAAGTTTTATAACTGTATCCAGCAGCGCGAATCAGCACTGCTCAGCCATCCGCTGAAGTGAAGAAAGAAAAAAAACCCCAAACCCCACATTAACACCTCCCCATCTTCCCAACTCCCAACACATTAACCTTTGACAAAAACTCAGCCTAGGCACCGAAACAGCTCTCAGTTGTGGATGCAATTATCACTGGTTTGCTATATATAAAAACACACACACTATAGAAATATTCATGTAGTAATAAAGCAACAAAACTATTAATGTAATCAGTATATTAATACATTAAATTACATATGAAAATTAAATATACATATAGCATTCACACTGCAGCAGTGCTATGTGCCATATGTATGTACATATATACAACAAGAAACATGTCAGTGTGTATGCACATATTAAAAAAATATACACCTTTGCCTGGGGAATTTCACGACATTGTCTGTAGGTCTCACACTGGACTGAGCTTTTCTGAATGCCTGGGGCTACCCAGGGAACATGGAATCATGCGTACAGCCCAGGGATCCACTGCAGTAACTCCCAAAGGCAAACGCCCATGTCACAGGAAACCCATAGATGGAGATAGTTCCTGGTTTGCCTACAGCTTGTGATTGAATGCTGAAAAAGACATATTTAGAAAAGGCTTCTATGACTGTGGCCTATTATTATACCCAGTAAAATACTTATTTTTATTCAAAACTATGTGAAACAAGCAATCCATATTTTCCAGCTTTGGACACTGGATAATAGCAGCACTTGTGGTGAACTCAGGGTCCATTTCCCATTTCTGCTTTCATTTTTTCTAGTTTGTTTTCAGAAAGTTAGGGCCCTTTTTTACTGATTGTTGGCAGGTGCTGCTAGCAAACTAGTGGGGGAAATAAACTCTAAAAGACTGGGGAAGCCTTCCTGGGTCTATTCAAAATAATTTCAGAATAGATGCTTTGAAAAGGAAAAGAAACCTTAAAATAAAATTTCAAACTCTGGTAAGTGCTTTAAAAAAATTGAATTTGCTGAATATTAGTTATTCTTTGCATTATATGAGTTTCCATTTTCAGGTTTTATTTTCATAATTTTCATAGGGTCAATGAAAGAAGAAAGAGTATCTTTTGTTGTCATATTGGGGGTATGACATTTTTATCTTTAAAGATCAGGAGGAAAGGTTTGTGTCCTCATGCTAAAGAAGCTAATGAGGCCCATGGGAACACAGCTCTGCTGGCTCTCAGTGCTATTTACATTGGAGTCACTCTTAATTTCCTGATCTTAGCAAGATTTGAAAAGAAAAACATCGCTGATCAACAGAGTTTTATCTTCCCTCAGAGATAATATACACATCAATACATATTATAATTTGACATAGGACATAGTAAACCACACACATTCATATATATTTATAAAGGTTCAGCATCTGATAAATAACTTCATTGTTTCAGAGAATGCCAAACAGCTAAGTGAAACACAGGCTTTTGCTGTGTCTCCATAAATATCTTTACGTATTTTTGTAGTTAACACTGGTTACCTAAAACTGACATTAATGAAAGTAGTTTGCTGAGGGTTTGACTTTTCCTCTTTAGAAAGGCAACTTTCTGAGCAAGATTTCTGCTTTTGAAATACTAGCAGTTGAGTAGGTATGGATAAACTTTCTATTGTGATAAAAGGCACCTGAAGCCCATTTTCCAGAGGGAGGTGAAAACAACCAACAAAAAGAATGAAAGTCAGTAAATAATGATTGATCAGAACAATCCTGTTTGGGCAGAAGAAGCTGGGGGGGAGAGGGAGGTGGGCGGGTGGTAGAATTTAGACCTGAAAAGTCACAAAATGTGAACTATAACAAGTTTGAGGGGAACTCCTGACTGCACAGACAAGAAGGGACAGCACAGCAGGGACTGGATTTAAAATCCTTTATAAAGAGCACCTCTTCTAGGGAAGCACAACAGAGCAGTAAAACATTTGCTGTAGCCAAGGACAACCTTGTATTATATATGCACCTCACAGCACACACACACGGTCTCTGAACCTGCTCTACCTGATCTTTGCAAATCTGAACAGCTGCCTGTGTTATCATAACTTTTACTCTGCCAGACACGTATCTTCATTTGACCTTTTTTGGGAATTTCATGCTAAGGCTAGGCGCTGCAAAAACGGGATTGCATGGTTTGGTGTGAAGATCTGCTTGTCTCGTCTCGTCACCTGAAGGAAGACATACAGTAGATAGGTGTGGAACAACAACAGCCAGACAACAAAGACTGCATGGCTCTGGCTTTAGGTGAAATATGGGACCAAAAATAAAGCCAACACACACATCCTAAAAGCATGAGTGGGCACATCCTCGGCTCAAAACCCAAAGGCAGATCCACATATCTGAATCTAGGTACACATCAAGCTTGCAGAGGTTTAGAATAACATAGGACATTGCTGAAATACTTCAAAGGGCTCTGCAGTGCTTGAGCAGAATAGCAATGGCATGGCACAGCTGTGACCACAGGGGCTTTTCCAGATGCTAATATGAGACTTGCTCTTTAAAAACATAAACCAGAAGGCAGACAATATTTGGCAGGGGATTAATATGCTCTCAGTATAAGGAATACTTATCACTGGTTCACAGACTTTAGAGGGAAGTAGAAATTAAACAGAAGTATTTAGTGATTGCCATTTCCAAAATGGCCTATTAAGATATTGGCATGAAAATACTGTATATATATATCTAATAAATGCAGCACTTTGAGTCCAGGGTTTGAACTCTGGTGTAATTTAATATCACATCGTGATTTACACTAGGAGACAAACAGAGAAATGGTTAAGCAAAACAAATCAATGCCTTTTATGAGGCCTGGGAATTTAATAAGCCACAGGATAAATATTGACAAGCTGCAGACAGGTGGAACAGGTTTGTAAAGACATAAAATGACTGTTCTAAGGTTCAAGAAACCTTGAAGCTTACTAACGGGTTGTACAAGATAAGTTCTTGGCATGTTCTCCTCCTGCTAAGTAAGGTCAATCAGGCTCAGTCCATGCAGAACTGGGATGACTTTTAATGTTCTCCTGAAGTAACACTGCCATCTAGATGTAACCTCCTTACCCATGCCTGCTGCTGCTGATCACTTCTAATTGAGGAGATGCTGCCAATCTGATTAGAGCATAACAAAAGCAAAGCATGCATGCACATATATCAGCAACTGGAGGTCTGGGTTCAGCCCCAGGCATGTGCTACTTCAGAAGGAAACCAGATTGACTTATATTCCTCAGTCTGGTGGGGTGGGAGAAGGACAGGGTACCACACTGCTGTGGAGGTCAGAGGGAAGCTCCAAGGCAATCTCACAGTGCTGGACTGTATCCCATTTCATACTAACTATCCATGAGGCTTTCCTCATGCTACTGCTATTAGTCACTACTGTGCAGCTACCATTAGTAGTTGTAGACCCCCCACTCTGCATATATGCATAGAGACTGTGAGGTGCCTAGAGTATCAGTATAAGCAACCTCTTTTGTGAGCAAGTACTTCTGATCCTGTAGGCTAGCAGGGCAGCTGAGGGCAAGGCAGTCTATGGTTCACCTTGTGAAAAAACAAGTTCAGATAAAGAACCTCCTGTTCAGCTACATGAAAATGAAACCAACACAGGTCTAAAGATTTGGGTCCTCTTTGACTCACAAGGTCTGTACGAGAGTAGAGATTATATATATCCACTTGTGAGCTGCAACACCTGCCAATGAGACTTTTTGTATTTACGTAAGCTGTAGCATTTCGCTGTCAAGCTGTGAGATTCGTGGATCCTCAGAAAGTGCAGATTCGATTCAAGCCTGAGTTTAAGATTTCTTAGAGCCTCTCTTAGCACCATAGTTTTAACATGCTCTTCCAGAAGCAAGCTGTTTTCATTCCAGGCACATGCACACTCCCTAAATAGGCACAGATCTAGATCTAGACGGGAGAAGGAAAAGGTCACATTAATTTTTAGCCCTTACCCTTTATCTAAAGGGCACATAGGATGACAAACCACCAAGAACTTCTGTTATGAAGCCCTGACACTGAATCTTTTAATGCATGTTTGCATTTTCTCACTTGTAGTATGGAAATAGCATCTAATCTTTTCAAGCCTACAGAAGCAGCTCCAATTTGCATTGCCTAGCAGAGGGAACAGGGCGCTGGCCCATCCACAGGGTCCCACGCTGCTTGCACGCAGGAGACAGACTGGAAATGTGGCACCCTTTTAAAAGAATACTTCTGTTCCATGTACACAAATAAGCAATGTACCTGGCCATTCTATCGTGTTTATTTACTGTGGCTCATTCAAGCGGGGCTGAATCAGTACATCTATTAAAAAGTCTTCTAGATGTCAGAAAAGTAGCAGATCAGTCTCCAAATGTATGACTTCCATTTGCCTAAGACAGAAACAAAGCATATTGATGAGAAAATCCCAGGCTTAGCTTGAAAGGGTAACAGTTAGAAAAACCACTACAGTGCAGAAATTAATTTAAAAGCATAACTGGATAAGCAGACTCTCCCTAGAAAGCAAGATCATTCTCACAGAAAGCAAGGTCATTCTCAAAGTCGGTTTAAAGGCATATCCCTTTGGATGCACAGCAGAGTTCAAAGTTGGAAAAAAGGTAGCAAACTGTCATACATGAAATCAAGGAATTGGCTTTCGCATTCATTAAGTGACAAGTGGTTAACTCAAATTATAAATGTGTTCATAGTTAATTAAGCTGTTAATAGATTTCAGAAGGTGAGAGAATTTGTGATTTGCGTGTTTCTTGATGTTTGAGTTTAAAATATTGTTTTTAGGTGTTTAACAAAGTTCAAGAGTTTAAATTTTATTAGGAAAACCCAATAATATCTTTGAATAAATCCTCAAGTTTAGCTGTGCCCCAAAAGGAGGAACCTCTCACACATGGCTAAAAGGACTCTTTTCAGACGTCAGCCCTTGGACCTGTCAGCAAGCTCCATGGCAACATGAATTTCAATTAGGGAGCTTCCCGCCTAAAGTCCTGACGACATCAGCCAGAGAGTTCACCCCTAGAAACCAGCGAGCCATTGGCCGAAAGGCCGGGCATCACTCTTTGGACTCAGACCAACGGGAAGGACTTTGCCCGGACTCCCCCAATCACCCTCCACCTGGGAGGCGGGACAGTGGGCGGTGATGGGAGGAGCCTGAGGGGTATAAAATCGGGTGCACAGGCGGGAGAGCTGCTCTTTGCCTGCTTTCTTTGCCTGCTTTGGTGGTTTTAGCTTGTCTCTGTGCCCCTTAGCTCGGGATTAGCCCAGGCAGAGCCCGGTGCTGGGGGGTCCTAGGCCTGCTGCTTAAACTGTTTTGCTTGGGACTAGCCCAGGCAAGACCCAGCACTGTGGGTCCGTGATTTGGGTTTATAGCCAGTTAGGCTACAGTTGTCTCGGATTGCTGCTAACCCAGATAAGGTTTTTTTATTTAAGGAATTTAGCCTTTTTAGTTAATAAACCAGTGTGTTTCTAAGCTTTTTGAGTGTGGCCTCATTCCTGACAGAAACACAAGAGCAGAGTTTCAGAGTTGAATGGGAAAGAAACACACAAAAAAAGAGATTACAGTATTTTACAGACCCTGGTTCTTCAGTACCTCACAGCACTGCTGCAGAGATGAGTACAAAAATATTAGGGCCACTATGAGTGAATTATTCAGGATTAGTAGCATCCCTGCAAATAATGGCTGGAGCTGCTGGATGAGGCAGAATAAACACACAGGACACCAGGAAATAAAGAAATTGTCTATTTCTTACTGGCTGCAGCACTGTGTAGTTCTGTAAGTAAAAAAAGTCCCCTGCTCTCCTGAAAATGCCAGTCAATGCTGCTACCACATTTTTTTTGGCATTCAATAGAAAGAGCCCACAAAAGGGCATCCCTTTACAGACAATGTGTGAAGTTTGCCCCTCTGCTGTGAACAGGGCTCTGCCTCTCTCCTCCTTCAGGCACTGGATTTATTTCCCAGCCACTGTTGGAGTGGCCTTGCAGGCAGATTTCCTGCCAGCATGGTCACACTCAATGTGGGAACATTGGATGCAGACAATGAGTGTTTAATAAAAGCTTACAAGGGTTGGGTGTTTTTTTCTTTCTTTTTTTTTTATTTCTTTTTTTTTAACTTGAGCTTGTTTTATTGCTAATGCAATAATTGATTGTAGTTAAGTCAAGTGCAGTCAAAATTCAAATAAACCTATAAAGGCCCTTTCTGGGAAGTTACAAGGCATCAGAGCAACCAAAAAAATTTAAAGAATAATCCCCCATGTTTCTCAAGACAAACAAATGGCTAGCCCAAAGCTTGCTAAAGAATTCAGGGCAAGGCAGAGCAAAGCAGAGGCAGCTCAGAACTGTGGTGAAACAAGAGCTTTGTCTACTCCCGAGCAGTACTCTGCCCTCAGCCAGCTCACTGCTGTTACCTGCTGTGACTACCTCCTGGCAGGGACCATCTAGAGGACGGTCTTGTCAGCTGTCTGCTTGCCTGAGTGAGAAAATATGCTGGCTAGAGGTTACAGAGAGAACTAAGGCTAGCACAGGAATGGCATCCATCCCCTCTCAGCATTCACCGAGGCAAGTGCCACACAGTATCCCGAGCAGTGCACTATGCTGTGTGTTGTGATGCTGGTGCCACTGTAAACTGCAGGGACAAAAGCAGATTTCATGCTTCATAGGGATTTCTTTCTCCAGCTCTCTGGCTGGCTTCAGTAAAACTTTAGGGTTTTTTCTCCTTATTTGGGGTTTGTGGTAGATTCTTTCCTCTGTTTTAATTGCCTCTGGCAAAGTTATTTAATCCTCTACCTTTCTTCCCACACATAGAAATATGAAATTATGCTGAACACAGCAAATATGCATCTTTTTCACAGGTTTTAAGATTAACAAGTTTCCCATAAGAGCAAGGAAGCATCTGTAGAAATCTTGCAACACTTTTTCTTGTGGTTATTTGAATGTTTTCAGATATTTTAAGAACATGTCTTCAGAGAAAGCACATCTCTCAGGTTTTCCTGTCACCACCTCTCATTTCAGCAGTTCATATTTTTCATGCAGGTAATTTCAGTGACCACTGTTAAATTAATTTAAGAGTGCAGTTCCTGTGGGCAAACATTCACATCACGGAAGTCACTGCCGTGATTAGTATTGACCCATCAGATGGAAACACTGCATATAAGACAAAGAGATGCATTACAGAAATTAAAACATAGTCTGTCAGAAAATGGTTAAAAACACCGCAGCAATGTTAGGGCAGTGTAGAGAAGTCTGTATTTTTATCATCAAGATGCATCTCTTCTTTGGTAAATAAAAGGACAAACTCTCTAAGTCCAGCAGCCGCAAGGAAAGACTTCAATTGGCAAAAACATAACACAGGTGTAGAAAAATGTTGTATGAAATGGTATGTGTGTGGCAGGAGGTTGTTTTTCCTTCCATCAGTTAATTTGGTAGAAACATTCTTTACCTTAATATCAAGGTAATTCCACTGAAGCTGGCAAGTTCCTACTATCTGGAGATGCAAACCTCCGGAACCCCAGCAAAGGTGTGCTTCCGTCTGTGGCACCGTGGTTATTTTCTCAACTGCCTATCTGCATGATGGGCTCTTTTCTTACTTTCTACCTCCCTTTTGTTTTCTGCCAGTTCCTGTGGTGAGGTAGAAATCCTGTGACTTGTGACCAGTTACTGAGGGCTGGGTTTGCAGACAGTGATCCCATTAAACCTGACATGGTGCCAAAGTCCGGGTTCGTGCATCCAGTAAGGATTTAGTTTATACACTCTTACAAAAGATTCAAATATTAGGTAAAGGTAGAGCAGGGCAGAATAAAAACTGAAACCAGAAAATTTCTTTGTGTAGAACCAGAACTGAATTCAGTAATTTTATGTTCCTTTGATCATTTTCTCTTTTCAAAGACTGTGTGGAAATCCTTTGCTGGCATTCACCTACACACTCCACACCACTGAAACTACCTGCTGCTACCTCTCCTCAAGCAGGATTGTCTCATCTTCCACCCTTCCAGATGTTCTTTTGTACTGTGACACCCACCACTTTCATCAGGATTTTGTCATTGTGCATTTCCAGCAAAACATTTTGCATTTCCAGCAAAACAATACTCAGCGTAGAAAACTTAGTAGATATCCAGGATCTACCTTAATATTTATTTATCTTCAGCTACAAGAGTATCTCAAATGATGCCTGTGGGCCTTTCCCAGCTGATCCATCCCTTCAGCTCACCAAGGTGAAGGGCGACGTGGTACCTGCCACATACCAGGGCAACTGGTATCTCACTATGAAGGCTGAAAAGGTTTTCTGCTTGCAAGGGCCACAAAAGACAATGCACACACATTTTATAGAACATGTTGTCCTTGCTTGTGACATTTTTCTATATCCAAACCCAAAGTACCAAATAACAGATGGTAATGATAAAACCTCACACAAAATTAAGAAATCAGTTGATGTGGTAAAAGCACTGGTCCACAGTAGGACCCTGGGTAATGAGACCATGAAGAGAGAGTGATCTTGGGTCACCCCCTTGGATTACCTCATACTCAGTGCATGATTACACCTGACATTTCATCTAACCTGTTTAATTCTTCTACTATAGTACGCTGTCCCCATTGCTCGGGATCAATTTTTGTTCTTATTAGGCATTTTGTCCCCTTACTGTTTAATCCAAAGTCTGTCTTACTCTTCTCACTACAATGATTAAAACCCCCACTGCTATCGTAGCAGGAATGCAGATTCCTTTGTCCTGCTGCAGTTATAGTTCAGAGATTAGGATGTCCTACCTACCCAAAGTTTCCTTCTGCTTTCAAGGCAGTTTCTATCCCAGGGCATGATGCACAGCTGTACTGAATTGCTTGACACAGAGATGCTGCCTTATAAAGTTAGAAGACTATATAAATAATTCTCCTGAAGAGAACAGTGTGCCCTGAAATCTGCCATACATTACAGTTACTGCTGTCTGGGGGAACAAAAATCAAAAAACAAAAACCCAACAAAAAATGTTATCTGCATGATAACTAGCTGGGAAACACCTGCCATGACTTTCCTATCTCAAGACAGAAATTCCCGAAGAATTACTAGGTCTGAATTAAAAATCTAGTAAGCTTTCTTAGACTGAAAATCTTTCAAATTTAACAAAACTTTCATTTTTCATTATCTAGAGGAACCCACAAGTTAGACAAGGGGTCTATTTAATTATCCCTAAATGTGGCACTCCAGTTCTCCATCCTCTCTGGTACAAATGGATGTGGAACAGGCTGAAAGCACAGGAAATGTGGAAGTGGAAAAAAAGTCTCTCCAAGAGGTGGCACCAAACTGCTGCCTGAGGATCCTGTGAAGGAGCATGAGAGATCTCTTGCTATACTCTCCCTTTCATAGATTCCTCACTTAAAATAATCTTCTTTACAGCACACAGGACAAGTACTAGGAGGGAAGAGCCAGTGTTTAGCATGCGGAGAGTTTCTGTGTAAAATCCGAGATACTTTATGGGAGAAAAGCCTTGGCATGCTCTCACTCCTAGGATCTCACCCTCATGTGAGTGAGTAACTTGCATGCCTGTGGCTGGACAGGCTGGCTCAAAAATTCATTCTTGTCCAAGTCAAAAATGGAGAAGTATTGTAGTTTAGTTCTAAACTGAGAAAAATTAAAATTCAGTATGATTAATATTTTGATCTACTCAAGTTTTGATGTCTCAGTACAGAAAGGAGACAGAAGATATCAAATCACACAGCCAAGAACATCAGAAAAAAAGATACTAAAGAATCTAATTGTTATTTTCTCCCTTTTGTGGTGGGGAAATACTATCTACATTTGGTATTTCAACTGTTGACAGAGTCAATAACTCAGATCTACTTCAACAGTGTATAATAGAAGTCATGACTTCTTGATGTCCTTCTTCTTATATTGACAGTATTAGTTTACATTTTCCAGTGTTAAGACAACCAGCTGTTGTTTTCTGATGCAACTTTCTCACTCACAACTTGAGCTATTATTCAGCAAGGCAGCCAAAATGCAGTTGTTTCCATGATAAATCCTGCCCACATCTGAGATTACACATCACAGTCAGAACTGTGATTTTATAACCACTAAAAAGCAGAATCAGCCAACGTGGTCAGAAGCTCAGCAGTGTGGTCTCTGTTCTCACAGCAGTATCTGTACCCAGCCCCAGGCGCCACTGTGCCATGGGAGAGATGCTGGGCAGGCATCCTGTAGACCTTCCAGAAAAGTCAGCTCTGCCAAAGAGCACAGCTGGTTTAACAGAGCCCCTCCACTGCCTTAGCAGGATTATGGGATAATCCTTTTCCTCAGGGGTCACTGTTCATTTTGCCACCACAGACACATTACTGTCAGTCTAAGATGCTGGATTACTGCTGCCTGTATCGCGCAGCCTGTGAGACCTGACAAAGCAGAGATCAGAAATTATAAGAATCTCCCAAAAAAAGGCATAACCTAAAAAGGGGAAGTTTACATTGAGCCAGACCACCCTCCTGGCAGTTCAGTTTAACAGTTCCCAAGGTTTGCAAAACTTCTGCTCCATTGGTAGGTTGGGCTTTGGCTCTTCATTTGACCCTGAAAGGCTGAAAAAATAAATCCCATTTGGTTCACGGGAAACTGAGATGTGGAGAGCTGCAGTTTTATCAACGAGGGGTTTTCCCCAAGACAAGCTGTTAACCACAAGCTAGCTCCTGGGGGGAAGCAGAAAGAGGAGTGGGGGGAAGAGAGACTTTCTTGGTAAGCCATGAGTGTAAGCTGTGCAATGTTACCAGGTCTGTGAAAGTCTTTAAAATGTGCCCTGGCTGACTTGTTCTTCAAATTTTGCCCTCAGTTAGTCAGGGGAATTCTGATTCATTGATTGCTCAGGGTATGGTGGGAACCTACAGGCCACTTTAGAAAACTGACACCCTACAGCCTTTCAAGATGTGCATCTACAAGAGAATTGGCGTCTTTTAATTCTACAGGCAGGAAGAGGCAGAGACCATTCTCTTCATCCCTCATTCTGGTGTAACAGCAATCCAGATTGAAGCAAGAGGACCTCCTGTAATCTGACAAGTTCCTGTGAACATCATAACTATTCTATTCTTATTCTTCCAAAGAATTCTAATAATATTCTTAATAATTCTAAATTACTGTCCTCTGTACAACAGCTAGTACTAAGTATTACTCCTATAGTTATCTTGGTTTTTCCTTTCCTTTCATATGATGTGTTTAACTCAACACTGCTTCAGCCCTCTTCGTTCCCTCTATGAGAGAGGCACACTACCAGAACTACCGAAAGCTAAACCAGAAGTGGTGCTCTACTATGTTATAAGGATGATTTGGCTGTGAATATTACACACTTTTCCCTCTCCTTTTTAGTCAGACCACAGGTTTCATCAGAGGATGTCAGTAATGCAAATTTCTACCAAACCCCAAAAACCAATTTTTGTGTTTTTCTCTCTGAAGGTGGTCTTTCATTTGGGCTAACTCCATCTGCATGTCCCACAAAGCCACATCACAATCTGACATCGAGACTAACAGTGAGTAACATCTAGGCAGTCATGGTATTTTTTGGACCAGCTCTACAATAAATTTTCCTTACAGCTACTTGGGGCCAACCACAGCCACAGCCCATGGCTGTGCTGCAGTGAAACCCCACAGCATTGCTCCTGATGGGCACATCCTGGACCCTGCTGACACTCACAGGCACATGTCCCCGCCACGGCCAAATGCAAATCTTCTTCAGTGCTCTCTCATGGTCTCCCTCATCCCACCCAGTGAGCACCGAAGCTTTGGTACATAAAACAATAGCACCCATGTAGGGAGTAGGTGTCAAGGAAGGTATCCCTCCTTCACAAACGTAAGAAAACAAGGAGAATCTGTGTCCTTGGCCAGGTATCTGCTTTCTCCTATTCTTTTTAAATTGTAAGGTAAATGTCAGACTGCATCTGTTACTAAATGCAAGGTAAAATCAAAAGGCTTCTGCTACGTGCCAGACTGATTATAGATCACAGGCTGCTAGTGATGGTGATTCAGTGCCTTGAAATGATTGTCTAGGAAAAAAAGCAGGGACTGCTCTCTTGCCCTGAGCATCAAACTAGCTTGTCTTTCTCTCCAAAAAAGTGCCCAAGCTCATATGAATACAGGATTTATCAGGTACCACATTCACACCCCCAAACCCATTACCCTCAGCTAAGAGATACTTTGGTAATTTATGGCTAAGCAGCTCCTCCTATGGCTTCCCCTCAAGGCCTTTCACCATCCTCATAGCCCTGCCCTGGAAGCTCTCCAACAACTTTATATCTTCCTTCTGTTTTAGCACCCAAAAATGCACACAATATCCAAGGTGAGGCCACCTGAGTGCAGGGCAGAGCAGGACAATCCCCTCCCTTGCCAGGTCAGTGTTTCTAGGCCTGAAACCCCTCAGGACACGGGTGGCACTCCTGCCTGCCAGGGCACTGCTGACATTTCCACATCAGTCAGCACAGTGAACTCAGACTTTCTAGACTATGCCTAGACTTCTAATTCCTTCTGTTTCTCTTCAATCCTGTGTGTGTTTGCGTCAAGTCACTTCAAATAAGCCAATGGCCATGGGAGTGGGAAAGAAGAGGGTCAAGTCCTCCTCATCCTGCTGTCTTTGTGGGCACTCCTTTGCTGTTTCCAGTACATGACTCTCTTGGTTTGAAGGACAGGTGTCTGCTAAGGAAAGCAGGAGCCTCCCTTGGAATGGAAAATGTGACCCCCTTCCCTTCGAATTATTATAATTTTGAAATTAAGGGGCTTTCAGGCAAAGATATGAGAAAAGCAATACCAGTTCTTTACTAGTATGTATAACAAGGCAAACCAACAACAATAACATTGGCAGCAACAACAAACAGAACCAGAATCCCGGTGACAGCCTCTCTCGGCCGCAGGCACTTTCCCCTCGGGTGCAGTGACGGTCACAGCAGGCAGGGGTGTTGGTGGCTCCTGGTGAGCGGGGGGGGGGGCGATGGTTCTCCCGCGGCTGCAGGGGGGGCTCCAGAGCGAGCTCGGGGAGCACGCGGTGATGGCGGCCTGGCCGGGAAGGGATGGAAGAAAGGCTTCACAAACCCCCTGAGGCAGCCGATCCCGGTGCCCCAGTAGGACTCTTGGAAATAGCAAGCTGGAATGGCAGGAATGAGCAAAATCCCCGGGTGGTAGATGAGATGTATCAGAAACTCCGCAGCTGTAGCTCGAACCACCGGATGTCTCGGCCGGCAGGGCGTGCGGGGGCTACAGTGCTGTAGTGCCGAAGAAGTGGGAGGCTGGGCAGTGGCAGCCCGGCTCCCCAGCACGGCCAGGAGGGGCTCCCTGGGAGGGGAAAGGGGCTTGGGGATCTCGGGGATTCCCCTGAGGCACCCCAGCAGATGGTGAACGGTCTTTTGTTTGGTGAGGTAGGGTGTTAATAATGTCCCAGTGCCACGGCCGCTCTTACGAGCAGAGCTCCACCCACTGTAGAAGGCAGCAGAAGACAGAACCCCGCAGTGGTGTGAGAAAGGGGCAGTCAGTAGCTAACTTATGTAAGCACAAGTCAACTATTGGGAGACAGCAAATGTTAGTTCAGACAGCAGATGTTAATTACAGAACCTAAGAAACCGAATTCGCCTTAATCTTGTCAAGATAGAAGAGACAAAGACCATCTCAAGGACTGCTGAATCATTCCTCAAAAGACTACGCATGCCCAGAGAGAAAAGGTGAAAAGTGCACTGTGAGGAAGACTACTGGCCTTCATCAGAAAGACCCCCGAGGAAGAGGAGAGGCCTTCCTCAGTGCGACCACCAGGACACACAGCGCATGCGTGACCCGTATGCTAATAATACTAATGACTTAGAGAAATAATTTGTATAACCACGCCTGTCCCAAGGAATGTGATGAATATTCATAATTTAACCCATAATACTGTGTTGTAGGGAGCACCGGTGTGTGTTTTGGTGGAGAAATCCCCACACACCCGGCGCGCCGAATAAAGCAAATACCCGCTTCTCGGACTCTGTCTCTGAAGTGTCTCCTGGCCTGGTTTGGGCGATTCATTGGGCCAAGCTGGTGTCGGGCAAGACCTGAAAACCCCCATGGAGGACAAAAGTTGGGCAGGTCCCGAGGGTCCTGGGCCTCTTGGGCAGCCCATTGCCCAAGGCCCAGAGACAGTGGAGGGACCTCAGCCCCTGGGTGGGAATTGGGCCCAGGCTGAGCCCCAGGGACACCAGGCAGCGCCTCTGCCCAGAGCAGCCCAGCCAGGCACAAGTCTCTCCCGCAGAGGCCAAAGCCAGCCCGAGAGAGCTCAGCCCTCCGAGGCCCCTCTGCCCCCTTGCATCAGGCTCCCTGTGCTGTGCCTTCCAGGAGAAGCACCAGAGCCCCTCGGCCTCTGCAGGGACATGTTGCCAGGGGCACGGCTGCTGCAAGGACCTGCTCCAGCTGCTGAGAGACGACCGTGCCCTGATGTGGCTGTGCCTGCGCCACCGCCCTCTGCAGAGGCCCAGAGAGCAGAGACCGAGGAAATGGGGCATTTGGAAGAGGAGGAGACTCTACTTTTCCCCCTGACTGTGTCTCTCCAGCCTGGCTCTCCGTTTGCAGCTCACTGCAGGGGATGCAGGACCAGTGCTCAGCCCAGGCACTGCAGTGTCCCCCACCATAGGCGTTAGTTTAGCCCCCCTCTGTACTCTTAGGTAAAGGATAGTGTTCCCAGCAGTCTGTTCCCCCAGAAGTTGTAGTTTTTCATAGCGTTCAAGTTCCCAAAAGTTGATGTAGTTTTAGGCATAAGGTTCTCCCCTCAATAGTCTTCACACCCCCTAGCTGTAGCTCTTAGGAGTAGTCCAAATCAATAAAGTTAACCTTTTCTATACATTGCCGTGTTTGTTTTATTGTTGTTCCATCTGAGAGGGAACTGAGTGATTGTGTGGTTTTGCACCTGAGCTGCAGAGGAGCCGGAATGGAGAGGCTGAGTGTAACAGCAGTGCTTGAGAGAGATAGTATGGAGGGCAGCTGGGAAGAAGATCGTGGGCAGTATTCTCTTGCCTCCATCTTGTAAGGAAGCTCTGATTCGATAAGTGTCCACACTGTGCCAGGGGGCGCCCAAAGGCACAGGGCAGGGAGGTGTCATCTGGGTGGTGTATGTTTGGGAACTCAATTTAGTCATTCAGCAGGTTGAAGGGTGAGACACACATAAGGCTGCCTAGCATGATTTCCATGCATTTTCTCTGTCTCCACATTTCTAAGAAGCCCTTCACCCCCTTTCGTGTTAAGCACAAAGAGATGGGAGCAAGTTTCTGTAAAAGGTGAACCATTCTAAATAAGCTCCTTACTCCTTACAAATGTGGAATAAAACATCTCATGTAAGATTTCTTCCAAGAGTACCCTTGAATAGAACCAACGTTAGTACTGCAGTGAGTTACTCCGGCAGCTCCTCTCCATTCCTTCAGTGTTCAAACAGCTTCAGAAACTTCCATCCAACCCAAGCATCTTTAGTTCCACTCTCCACTTGAAAACAGCCTTACTGCTCCTTTCTCTTCAAATCTCTGTCCTGCTATAAGCATCACCTGAAGGAGCCTCCTGCCACAATGAACCAGCAGCTGCAGAAATAGCACCCGAGATTCTGCTCCCTATGTGTATTTTGGAATCTGAATATTCCCTTGGTTTTAATTTGGTCTCCTCCATTTGTAGTGCACCCGATAATATTTTCAGTCAGCTTTTAGAATACTTGGAGTTTGTCATATCCTTCTAATGCCTTGAATCATTAATCCTCAAAATAAGTTGAGTTAGGTGCTCCCAGCACTCACAGCTGAGAAATTTGAAAATAAAAGCCATTTTGACTAAAAGCTCAGAATTTAAATAAATAAAGACAGCCAAAAACCAGTTCATAACACATTTTAATTTTAATTCATTTACAACTATCCCATTATTTGATTTGATTTTACTGCAAAGGCTCAAATCCTGTTGTTCAGCTTTTTAGTGGCTGCAGGCCTCAACAACTGACTGTGCAGTTGGCATTTTAAGAAACAAATCTAGAATTTGAATGTCACACCACCAACACAACTTGTGTACCCCAGGTGGCTGAAAGACAGCACTTGTAAAGGGATTTTCTGACATCAGGATGTCCTCCCCTGCGGAGAGCAGTTTGGACAAGCAGGAATCCTTTTGAGAGCTCAAGCAATTCAGACAGTGATCCCCTCAAACAACCTTATGTCAGATGCAATACACCATTTCATTTTGTCTCCACACCGTGAATTTACTTTGCCATTTTTAACTCCCCATTGAATGCCCATTCTTTCCCTTCAGCAATGATTCCTTACTTTTATTTAACCCCCAAGATGCTCATTCTCCTGGATAAGGAACCAAATACATACACAGATACAAAGAAACCTGCACAAGAATTGAACCTCAACAACTGGGGTCTTTTTGGAGTGTCTCATGTGAGCTTGTATGTGCGTCAAAATACGGTATGGGAAATGCTACAAATATTTGCTTTAAAAAGTACGTTTTAAAAGAAGTACCAATTCTATGTGTGCCTTTGGAATTTTGCTCTAAAGAAAAGTGCACTTGCAGATGACTCCAAACTGAGCTCAGCTCTTCAACAAACATTTCTACTTTCTGTTTTCATTGGGTCAGACAACAAATCACACCTCTGAGAACCATTCCAATTTGGAGGAGTTCCAAAAGGTCTTTGCAGGTGGCCTCTGTGAACATTTTGGTTGGTCTGTGCTTCCCCCAGGGCTTAGCCGTACATCCAGAGCAGTTTTTGGGGCTCAAATTCTGTTCTTTTCCTTTCTCCCAGTCTCTCCTCCACTGCAGCGAAGACATTGCTTGTTCTTTCAGGTCATTCCTCTGAGATAATTCCAGTTCTCCAGAGTCCATATATCTTACAGATTTGAAAACAACCCAAACCACGTGGACTTGGAACTACATTACTTTTATTTCAGTTCTTGAACCACCCTTTCTCATTGTGCTGACAAGCCAGCTTAGAACTGGGTTTGGACAATCTCTGCAATATTGTTTGGTGTGTGGATAGGAAAAACCACCAAACCCAGAGCAAAAATGAGCAGTCCGGATAGGCTCAGGAATTAACACTGAATCAACAGGAATCTGTTTCACCTGACACATCTGCAGGACCCAAAGCAAGCACAGTTAATCCGCATAAACTGAACGCGCTCTTTGGAAACCTTTCACCCAAAAATGCGGCCCGTGGAGGACCCTGTTCCCAGGGCAGCGGTGCCATCTAGCGAGGGGAAGGACTCCCTGCACCATTTACATCCTGCAGCTACAACACAGAACACCCGGATTTACCCGTTGAAAAGGTTGAAATGTTGAAAAGGTGCACTACAGGCAATGAAATGCCTTCTCGTGACGCCACTTTTTTTGGATAAAGGCAAGACATAAACAGATTTTTCAGCAACACCTGAATGTTCATTTCTATGGGAAGATTTCTTTCTCTCTTCTTGGCTTCCCCATTATACATATACTTAAAAATTACTGTAAATATTTTTAATTATGGACTGTTTTTTAAAATAAGCAGTAAATTTTTCAGTGCTTTGCCTTCAAAAACTTGTATGACAAGTAATTACAATGACAATTGATCAGACTAAAACAGCTTTCTAAGTTGATTTTGATCCTGTTGCTTTGTTGACTCCAAGGAAGACTGACAGACACCCTGTCTGCCTGTTGAGTACTTTAAAAAATTCTTTTGTACAATCATGCACTGATCAATCTACGAAAATATGAAATATACATTCATATATATGCAGGCAAACATCCCAAAAAATGTTAGACCAAAGTTGAAAGAGCCCAACTTCCACAGAGACAAAGTCCAGGTAAAAGAATAGAGTATGTCTGCAAGAGGAAAGATGAGATGCCTTATCAGTAGAGGACAGACCTCAGACAAGTCAGACATTCCTCATGTGTAACCCCTCTGCTCTGCTGTGTCTCAGCACAACACACAGTACCATGGGGGTGTACTGGGAATATGTGTTCGTGTACGTGTTTAGGATGAGCTGCAGAAAACTGCTTAGAAACCCGTGGGTGTTTATTAACGTCTTGCATCTGGTATTGGAGTTTACCTGTTGTATATTGACCCCGAAAGTTTAGCTCACAGATTCCCACTTCCTTGTCACTAATAAATCCACAGGCCCTTTGGCTGAGGAGCACAGCTGGTGCAGGCAGCCCGGTTTGCGCGCTGCGGTGTGAGATGCAGACTGAGCTCCGGGTGGGAGCCCGGAGAGACAAGAGGCCGTGACCTGCCTCCCTTTGCATGACAAAGGGCACAAGGAGCGGTGGCACAGCCGGTGAATGGGCACTGAGAGACGCGGGAGGAAGGGCCTTGTGAGCGGGATTGGGAGGGGATAAAGGCCCGGGGTTCCTCTGCTGGGGATCCTCCTCGGAGGCACCAGCTCGGGCTGTTGCTGTGTTCCTGCGCCCTGGATAAATGGCTTTATGGAACGAGACGTGTGACACTCTGCCATGGGAAACCCGAGGTCGAACTGGTGAGGAAACCGGGTCTGACCGTGTGAGTGGGGGACGTGGGGAGTCAAGCGGGGCTCCCACTGGAGCCGCCCGCTGTGAAGGGGCTTCGGTCCCGGCAGTGAAAATCTCTGGCCCTGCGAGTGTGACCAGCAGAGAGGCTCGATAGTGGTCAGGCCGGGAAGTTTCCTTAACATTCTTTGAGCCTGTTTTAAAGCACGTGAGTTGACCAGTTTTTCCCTGAGATAGCAAAACTCTATTCATCACTTGACCCTTCCCAAGCAAGGTCCTCTGCATCTGCTCAGATGTACAAATTGTGCATATTATGACACCTTCAAGTTTGTTGTTGCAGCCTCTACAGGTCATGGTATTTGGCTCCATGAAAACAGCAGGTACCCTGCAATGCCTGAAACAAACTTCTGGCAAACACATACACATTTGTCACTCAAAATTTGCTCTTTTATTTTGACAAGCTGCAAGAAAGATCCCCTGACAGAATTATGACTTCACAGCTCACAGCTGTTATTTATGCTCTATAAAATGTCACCAACATCTGCTACCATAGTGAAATGCAGAGCTGCAAAGACATCTGAAGTTCAGATGTAAACAAACAAAACCAGTTTCCAAACAATGGTATAAAAGGCAATAACGCTGAAATAGCCTAAGTATTTTAAAATCTAAAAGGGTATCAATCTGTTGAATTTTTAGGGAATGAGATGCATATGCGAATAGAAAACTTCAGTTTTCCAAATGTAAATCGTATTTGACTCTCTGAATAAAGTCAAGGTTTTCAAAGGTTGTCTGTATGTTTTGTCTGTCTGCTGTGTTGGCACTCCTGGTCCCCACATTTAATATTCACAGAAAGATGGGTATCCCTTCACATAGTGCCTTAGGATGTATCACCTCTGGGCAATTCAGAAGTGCCACAGGCACACTGACAGTCACATCCAGAAAGGGATGTCCTGGGACACTGAGCCAGACCTGCAAGCATCTCCTGTGAGGCCTCATGTTACACAGCAGCCACCCTGACCTGGCTGGGAAAAGGAACATGCACATTTGCCTTGGGGCAGCCAAATGATTCCAACTGTTCTTTCCAGCATCTGGAAATAGCCCTGATCAGTGAAAAAGCATCAGTTCTTGGTATCCAAACACCTGAAACTTTAGAAATATCTTGTGGAACAGTTTGTGAAAATGTAACCTCTTCCACCAGGGACACAAACGTAAATGTGCATTTCCAAATACACACAGTCCAATTTTTATGGTATGCAATGGATCTCCCCACCCCATCTTTAGTATCCTTTGGTACAAAGAACTTGCTGACCCAGAGCAAAAGAACCTGTCCTGATCTCTTAAATCACAGTACAATCTTCACTTCTTGGGGTTTTCTGAAAGGAGTCCCTGCAAAAACAATCAGCAAGGGATGCTGGAGGAAGCATTGGAAAGTCAAAGGCTGGACATCCAAACCACTGTCAGTTTCTTGGGATATACTGACAGCCAGTCTCCTAGAAATAAGCTAGATGATGAGACAATGATGAGAACAAGACAATAATGAGAACTCTTCCCAAATGTGCAGCTGTATCCCTGTTGAGGCCAACAGCTGGTCTGAAGGCTTCACAGACCTTAATTTGGATATGGTTAGCTTCTATTAGTGAGAAAAGTCCGTGAGAAAAAAAACAATTACCTCCTACCCAAGAAAGTGTAGTATCAACAGAAGCAAGAAGCTTAAACAATGGAAGGAGAAAACCAGCAACATATCTGCACCTGTTATTTTTTTGAATGCTTGAGTGCTTATGCTAGAGGTAGCCAATAATAGTATATTTTAGTGAAATGATAGCCAATGAATCTATTGTAGTAATTTAACATCCAATGAATATGTAACACGAATGATAACATACAAGAGTTAATAAAAGAGGCTGATTTCTCGAATAAACGCTTTTTGGCCCTTGACTGAGGCACTGTCTGTGTGTGTGTGTCACGGCCGCCCCAACAGTGACATAGCCACACCCCGCAAAGCCGTGGGCTGGTGTCAGAAAAAAAAGCCAGAATCCAGTAGCTACCAGAACAGCCCTGCTCTTCCTGAAGTCATGTGAACACTTGGTATAGGATGGAGCAGGTGCCAAATGTCATTGAGATCTTGCTAGTGTTAAAAGAGGTCAGTTAGAAGGTTTTCTCCACCTGTGGCACATGGAAGGACTCCAGGGATGGGAGTGGATGGTGGTGGGGTGTGTGTGTGATGTAGCCAGGGAACCTGGCACAGAATAGAAGCAATACAGGACTTTCTACCCTGAAACACTCCTCCACCCGGAGTTCCTCCCTGGAGCACTCCTCCACCAATGCTTTGAGATAACAAAAGCTGCACCTACAAAATTTCCCCAGGATCACAGTTTTGGCTTGGCAAAAGCAACCTATCAGCAGAATCAAGGAAGTCACCACTGCTAGATGACCTTTAAAAAGTAACATCTTGTAAACTTCAAATTTTCAGCGAAAAGTCCTGAGAGAAACAAAGCTACAGATGGCTCACTACCCTGAGGACTCATGTGGAGAAGCAAAACTTAAAGGTGCACAGAGGCTGATAAATTAACCTCTAGACTGCCTATGTGTTCATAGAGCTTGGAGCTATCAGATGCTCTGAGATTGTCTGTTCCCCCCCAAGGCTCTGACTCCCAAGGCTGGCTAGGACAACACTGGAGCTGGAGAAAGCCAGAAGTTGGATTTGAAAATAGTGCTGGCTGTGGATAGCAGGGTAGCATTTCCACCTAAGGTTTGGGATTAAAGAATGGAATAAAACATCCTCCACTCCATGGACAGTTTCAAGGACTTGGGTGGGATATTTAATGAAAGCGCTGAGATTTCAAGCAGCTCCAAGAAAGCTCAGGAGTCTAAGGACCAACAAGTAAAGATCATCCTGCTAAACAACTTGCAGAGGTAAAGAACCTCTGCATTCTATGTTACATTCAAGGTGTGGCAGAGAGCGTGAAACCATCACAGAGAGTACTGTAAGTGATTTAACAAAGGCTGTCTAATAAGAAAAATATGCAGATACGCTATGCTTGAAAGCTACTAGTAAGGTAGGCCAAAGCCACGTGACTACTTAACTGCAGACAAGAGGCTGAGCCAAGATCTAACACCCAGGAATAACATGGAGTCCTGGGAGCTCTCAGAAAAGAAAGCAAAAATGCTCCAAGAAAATTAGAGGAACTGAGGGAGAAGCACAGCACCATCCCCCTCTGTTTCAGCTGCATGCTGGGTGGGAGCAATTTCAGACCTAAAGGACTGGCCTCGTTATTGCAGCCAACAAAGACTACCTGGCTCAGTGCTCATATGCGGGTAGCCCTATATGCAACAAAACAGAGCAGAATCATGGATGTTTCAAAAGGACATAAATAAGATTCCCTTCAGAGAAAAGACAGGAGTTACATATAAAACCTTTAATTTTACACTCTTTCAGTCTAAAAGTAAGGCCAGCCCAACTCGTATTCCATTTGTCAGTGTCTCAACAATTGCAAGACTGGAACAAGCTGGTATTTGCCATTTATTTCCAGAGTACGTTGCTAGTCACAGGTAATCTCCAAGTGACTCCAACTGTGATTCTTTATCCTCTCCTGTAAGGACGTAATGGAACCTAAGACAGCTATAGGAGAGCCCATATTGCTCAAGTCCTCTCAAGTTCTCAGGATCTATTCAAATCTCGTCCATCTAGAAGAGCTTCACTGGATTATTTATGTGATAATTCATATCTGCTGTCCCTCTCTCATGTTGCAACCCCTGAGAAGTGAGGCATTCACTGCTCTAGGGTAAAAGAACTGAAAAAGGCATCTTGGGTGTTTTCTCTGTAACATATTTTGCAAGTATTTTAAAAATCAGAAGTTTTACTTGCATCACCTCTCTCAATCCATGACAAACTGCAGACCACCAGTAAGATTAGCACCGAAAAGCTGCTGATGCAATAAAAGACTGTAACTTATGTAATTGAAGCTGTGTATTTTAAAGGCCAAAGGCATCAATAATGCTGAAATGACAATAACAAAGATTTGTCAGCCTTTAAAAACCCTAAATCCATGTGGTAGACAAACCATAGATTTTTCAGCATTTAATATAATTTTAACAGCTTAATGATTAACTGACAATTAACTACAGCATGTTCAGTGGCCAGTATGTTTGACAGGTTCATGCCTATAAACTATTTGTAGGCATCTAAATACCAGTTTATCTGGACTGCAGCCCCAAAGGAATAACAAGAACCTCTGCAATGTACAGATCAGACCCTGTTGATACCAGAGTCAAAGCTGGAATACTGCGCACCAGACATCCTTATCCTGCACCCTAGGTAGAACAGGATCCACCACTTCCTTCAACTGAGCTACCTAGATAGTTTGATACAGATAAATCACACATTTGTCCCTTGAGTCAAAGGATGTTTTGCTTTGCAATTTAATTGCCAAAGGAGCTTTATGCAGAAGTGCAGCAAGAAGCAGCAGACAAAAATAAAAGAAACAAAAACTGTTCCTGTACTTTGACAATGTAACCAGTCCTTCACTGCTTTATCTTGCATTTTCTCTGACTCGTCAGCTCATCCTTCCCTTCAGTTCAGATCTCTCACAACACCATGATACATTTTCCCCCCACTACTTACATTATGTATCACACCTGAATATTCCCTGGCTTCATCACTGCAGGGAAACACAGAGTAACACCACCTTATCCTGCTCCTGCAGGTAGGATGTACTAAACAAGGTTTTTTTCCTAAGCACATGAATTCTCAGAAGATACCTAAGGGTAGTTAAGGGCAAGCTATTCTTTTATAGTGAAAATCATGCTTAGGATTGAGTGAGGCTAGAATCCTAAGGGAATGGTTGCAGAAAGGACGCTTATAAGTGAGTTGAGGTTGAACAGTTATGAGCCTGCTCTGCTTGTGCCTGGCATGGGTAAAAGTGTGAAGAAACTACTTACAGGCTCTCTAGCCCAGAAAAATCTCTCAGGTGATGTTTATCAGCAACACTGTTACATAACATCTGGGTGATGATGAGGATGATGATGATGTTGATGATGATTATTATTATTATTATTATTTTAGTCCCCTAGGTTCCTACAGGTTTATTTTTATGCCAGAAGAGTGAAATATTAAATCCAAAATAACTCCAAAGATGAGGACAATAGGACAATAATGCCTTGTGATATCAATTTCACAGCTTGGCTCAGCATTAGGTTCTAATCAGAATTACAGCTCTTACAGGCCCAGAGCAGGCATCTTTACTCCAGCTGCATGGACTCAGGATAATGAAAATTAATGATTTATACTTATCAAATACATATGAGATCAAGTTCTCTGATACAGGCAACAAGGAAAAGTGCTGTTCACTACTGCTGTTGACTTGAAAATTGTAATATTACAAATGCCAGTACCAAACAGCTGGCAGGTGCTTTACAAATGAATTTTATAAAGGTAACACAGATATCATTCAGATTATGTACCATAAATTTGCTAGAAGATACACAATTCAGTAAATAGCATTACCAGGATAGCAGTGTGTCCACACATTAAGACAGATGCAAGGTTCAAATTTGCAGATATCATTTGGGGAAGATTATTTAATACTTGACTAATTTAGCTAACAATTTGAAAAAGGTGCTAATTAAAAAATGCCTGGGGCTGCCACCTGCTGCCAAAGTTGCAGAGATGCCGCCACTGAAATATTTCCACTTCATTATTAAACAAAGCATTTGGACTGGTTCAGGCGAACAGACACAAACTTACCATGATGTTAGCAGAACTCACTTTTGAAACTTCCTAAATCTGATTACTGCAACATTTTGGACAGTTCTGCAACACTACGTCCACGATTAAGTGGAAGTGACACCTGAGTAATAAAGGCAGCAGAAAGTGCTAGATCCTCAGGTATTTATTTTTTAAACCAACACCACCTTGCAGGATTCTATCTTCTAAGCAATAACAGAAGTAATTGATTTTTATCTTACTAGGAAAGGAAGTGAGAGAAATTAGATTTACAAACATTTCATTGCCTGTCCCAGTTGCAGCTGTTACTGACAGGACTCGGGAACACTGGCAATTTTGTGTTGAAAAACTGCTGGATACAGTTGTAGCACTTGGACAGGTGATTCCCCAAATCCTTTTTACCAATTAAGAGTCAAAGCATTACTTGTGAGATAAAGAAGCAGAATAATTGACAGAACCTCACTATTCCTTCTGTAGGAACAAAAATATTCTTACTGGAAATGCTGCAGATTCAGACAATAGCAAGGAAGGTCTGCAGCTTCTTCATGTTGTGAAAAGCAGCTTTGCCCTGTTCCTACTTGCATGGGAGGAGGATCATGCACTCAACCAGAGACCGAGCAAAACTGCTTCTCTAGTGACCAACACTTTCAGGCTATTCTCAAATCACCCTTAAAGATGAACTGTCTGCAGTGCAGAGATACTGTCTCTGCCTCACTGAACAGCAGGTCCTATCAAGGTTCCTCAGCAAGACTGAAATAGTGAAAAGTGCCAGATCCATTTAAGTTTCTAACACAGAAAGGAAAGATTTGTGAGGGCAGAAAGGAGGNCTTTGCAATTTTAGCTTTTTGAAGTTCAAGAATGATTCCCATCCCTGTAAAACCTTCCAAGGCTGATTTTTAATTCTAACATACCCAACCTCCTCTGGATTCTTTTATGCTCAAGTTACTACATATTTAGAGGATGTTTCCAAGGTGCCCTTTGAGAAAGCACATGCCGCCAGCGTGCTGGAAGCACATGGCTCCTGTACAAATCAGTGACATGTCTGCTTTAGCACAGACACTTGGCAAAATTCAGGAGACCTCAACAGTATCACAAAAGCTTAACCTGAGCCAAAGGGAAATGTCCTTTTTAATCTGAAGGTAGGAACAAAAGACAAGCAGGCAACCAACTCTATATAGATCTCTGGGAAAAAAAAAGTTTAAAAAAACTAGGGGTAAGAAGTTATTTTCCTTTTCAGCTGTAGGAAGGTTTTTTCTGCGTGTCCAGCTCCTTCCTTTCAGCTGCTCATTTTCCCTACCCATCAAATGGTTCTCATACTTATAAAGCAGTGTCAATCAACTTCTCTCAATTTTTTAGAGTTTTACAGCAGGAAAAAGCTGAAGAAACACCTTTTACCTCTCCATGAAAAGGTGGCATTCTGACCCACACTCCTAGCCAGCTGGGATCCCAGACCTCAGTGGGCACAAGAAGTAATGAAACAGCTTTTGTACCAAAATGCATATAATGATAGTGGAACTGGGATCCAGCTCAGCCAACCCCAATCATGGGTCATGATCCCGTAACATGGGATGGAACAGACATCCTGAGCCACAAATGGAGTAGAAGGTGTATTGGAACATCACAGAAGGCAAAAATTTACTCCATGTCCCAAAAAGGAGCATGGGCCATGCTTCACAAATGAAGTGCAGATTTGCCAAAACAAAGTAAAACAAGAATTCATCATGAAAGGGGGATTTTATATCAACATTCTAACACTGCAGCCATGCAGGCATGAGCTGCTTGTTCATGGTTACCAAGCACATTGGTTGCTCTGTCATCCTGGCTGGAAGCAGACAGGACACATGTCCAGTACACTCTGCTTGCGCTTTTTGCTGCTGCTTCTGTATCTGCTGTATGATTGAGTCTTGTGTATAATACATGCATCCACTGTGAAACTTCTGAAAGCCATTTTTAAATGTCTGGACACACACCCACAGAACACCTGAAAAGTGTTTCTGCTGACATAAAATATTCTTGCTATAAAATGAAAACTATCACTTAATTTTTAATCAAATTTTGTCCTCTGGAGGAAAAAATCATCTTAAGGTTAACAGTATTTCCAATTTTAATTTGCCTCCCCCCCCCTTTTTTTTTTTAATCTGAAGTGCTAATTAATATTTCCACAACTACTACTAGCATTTTTTAAAAGAAGGATTCAGTGATTTATTTGTTAATATACACAAAAATCTTCATGTGGAAACTACAAAGTTAGGGACAAGGCCTGTATCATCAGCTGCTGTTCATCAGAGCAAGACAAAACAAACCATTACAAGCACTGCATCAGAGAAACGAGTAAACATATGATTTTTCTTTACCTCTCTGACCTGCACAGCTGGTGAAGGAATTATTATTCCTCTGTTAACTTCCCTATATTTCTTTTGCTATGTAGAAACCTTATCCTCAGACATTTTTTTAGTCTGAAGTATCATTTAGCAATGCCATTTTAGTATACTGCCCTTGTTTCTCTCCTGTTTTGTCTATCATTATACAGACACAAATCTCCCAAGTGCTCTCTTTCAAATAAAATTGAACATAGGCTTTTTTTAAAAGGTCATCTTTAAAATTATATACAATAAATCCAGCACTGGTAAAAATCTATTTAAACAGCACTTCTCCCTCATCCCCATATTTCATCTCCATTGAATATTAAGCAGCATAAATCAAAAGATGGGACTTGTTGACTGCTTCAGACTAGAGACATTCCCTTTCACAACCACATCATTAAAGTCTGATCTAGTGGCATTTCTATAATTATTGAGGCTAAACCCCAAGACACGGACCACAAGCACTTCATCATTTCCTTCTGACCCCCAAATCTGAGCTGTCATTTCCTTCCTAACATTAATTGCCCATTTATGTTCTTCTCCTGTATCTGTCAGATACTAAAGAGGGAAATAATAATTCTTCCTATCATAAATCATGCAGATGTGCTTATCAAGCCCAAACAGTCTCTGGATTGTTTAGGGGAATGAAAACCTAAAATTAATTTTTAAATGTCAGAAGCACATCGATATTCCAATGGTTTTTCAAGATATAAATTAATCGAACACATTTATGATAATGTAGAATTAAAAGATAAAAGGTCCCATACATAGTAGCAATTTCTGAAGACTGAATTTTATAGTAATTTAGTCATCCAACAACACTGTCAAGCAATGGAGCTTGAGCATGACTTCAGTCAATGGGGCTGTTCTGCTGCTGCCGTTGAAAATCTGCGAAGGCAGCTACCTGCAGCATTGTTCAACAAGGATGTCCTTAACCTTTCCCACACCCTCACCTTGCTTTCTCCTCTCTCTTCCTTCTCTACATTATTCCCTTGTTTGGGCTGTAAATCTCTGCTGCTGTGTGGTCTTTGTTCTCTGCTGTTTTCTGACCCAGAGCTTACTCAGATGCCCACTGGCCCCAGTGACCCATCTTCCTTGCATATGTTAAGTCCACAAGCGGCCACCTTCCCAGTTTTCTTAGTCTTTTTCTTTGCTTTTGCTGTCTCTCTGGATAACCATTTGCCCCTTAAATTCATGAAGGAAAGTCAGATTGTCCCCAAATGCTGCTCTTCCTCAAAGAGTCCATCTCTCCCAAAAATTCCCCGGGGAAGAAGCCAATGTTTTGCCTTGCCCTCTCCGGTTCAAATGCCCCATGACCTGCCACAAGGCAGGCTTAAGAGATCCTGAGCACAGCATTGGCTGTGCTTCCTGCCCACCCACTCATCCCTCTGGCTCTTCCTACAGGGGCACAGCTCAGTTCCTGCTGTCCATCATGGGATGGGTTGGGATGGGAAGGAGATAGCTCAGCAAGACTTCATTTCCCAAAGTACCACTTTTTGTGCAGCTACAGGAAACCTGCCAAGACCACTACAAGTACTTTCTTCTAGCACCTGGGGAGTAATCCTTCAAACAAGAAAACCAGACTCTTCAGTCTGGGATGCAGAGAATGGAGTGCTGTCCCTGCCATCGAGCTGCTGCTGAGGCCAGGCAGCACCAGCCTCAGGGGAGCCTGAGCAGGACCTGCCACTCTTCTCTTCCTCTTTGCCTGGGGCTGGAGCAGAGTCAGGGTAGGGAAAATGGGGTTATACCCCACAGGGGAACAGGGAAGCCTGGAGACCTGTTCAGACAGAGCTACTGCTCTATCCTTCCCACACCACTTGGGATATCACACGTGTGCCATCCCACCATACAGAGGCTGAGCTGCCTCTCATACTGAAGACTGTGTCTTTTCTCCTCAAAGCTGATCCCAAAATTATGTTTGCTGCAGCTGCTGGCAGCTCTCTGGCTCCTGCCATCCCACCATGTTCTGCAGGCTGCTGTGGGATCTGTGCTGTGGCAGACAGGCAGCATGGAGTGGGAGAGGCTAAAGAGGAGGCTGATCCCACTCTCCCCATGCATAGGTGTCCAGATCCAGGGGGATGGATGTCATACAACAGTCTAATGTGCCAGTACTTAAAAGCAGATATTTATCTTTCATGTCCTCCGAAGGACAAGAAACAAACTACAAACCAAAAAGTGCAAATATGCAAAGAAAAACTGTCATCAAAAGAACTCTCTCATCCTTGGAGCATACAGAGGATGAAAACCTTCCCCCCACCCAGTGTGGCTCCAGTTTATGCAATATTCAGAAGCAATTCAGCACTAGCACACTAGTACATAGATAACAATGGTCTTTTTTTACTGTTGAGGGAATGGTTATATACTGCTTAGATGTTGCCATAAAAGCAGACTTGAAAAACTGCTGTGAAAATTCACCTGTGCAAGCACACCACTTTCTTCCTCAACCTTGCAAGAACCATAAAGAAGTAGAAACAAAACACCCTTAGTAGCAGCCTAGCTTTCAATGAAAAAAAATACACATGCCCAGGAGACATAAACCTTTCCCTACATTCTGTAAGTTCAGGTGGCTCTTTGTAAATATTATACAAAATAGTAACATATTTGCCATGAAGACCAAGTATAAGTAGCAATGTATTAGTTCAAAGACACTAAAAAAACCATAAATGCTGGAAAATACTGTGAGGAGAACAGCAAACGCTTTCTGTGCACAAATCAGGACTCTGCCTCTCTCCTAAGCTGCTGAAGTCCAAACTTGCAACCTGGCAGGCAAAGAGGAGAGCTCATCATGGCAGAGTGAAGGAAGCTGAGGCAGGACAATTGATACCTTCTACCCCACCCTAGAGAACTCAGAGTACAAACTCATGACAAAGGCACATTGTTAAGCCAGGCAAGATGTGCTGTGTTTCTCCAGAACATTTCTCCTCAGGAAAAATGTCGGGACTTGGCGTGGTTGGGAACATGAAGAGGCGTCACAGTGATGATTTATTGTAGAATCAGTCTCATTTTATTGGAAGGGTGAGACAAGAGAGATGCTGCGAACAGCATCTCTAATATCAAAAGCAGCAACTGTTACAGTAGCAGTAGTAGTATTAGCAGCAAAGGCGGTGGCTGCAGCAGGTGCAGATACACCAGCAGCAGCAGCCAAAAGTGGAAGAGGTAGTAAAAGTAAAAAAAGTAGCAGTACTTTCTTATTACAAGATTTTATATACTTTTTTAAGCCAATAAGCAAATGCTACGAAGCATCTTGACATATTTGCACTAATTATCACTATACATGATTTTGCTGTAATGTGTAACTTTTTAACTAATCATCATACTGCTATTAAGGCTTATACTGTTACTTTCTAATAAACTCTAAAGTCTACTGTTAAACTTAAAATTCTTTATTTTCTTACTTAACATAACTCTTTCTTATGTAAAATATGTTTTCTACTTACTAAGAATATATTTTTACTTCTATAAAGTATATTTCTCTTAAAACTGTGAAACTACATTTTTGCTTTAAGCTGCAAAAGCTCATTGTTCTAACTCAGGCAGTCTTTGCCAAGGTCTCAAATCGAAACATGTATCTATCTCTTCAAGCACAGTGCTGTTTGTGTTTTCTGTCACGACCTGCAAACTTTCTATAACTCCGTTTCCCACAGAAAAACAACTTAAAATAGAGATTTTTGGGGATACAAAGCTTTATTTCAGCAAATGCTCTTAAAAACAAAAATCTAATCCAACCAGAAGTCTCTGTCATGAATTGTTTCATACACTTGTCTTCTCTTTTCAGGTTAAATTTTTTTTCCAATCAGTGCCTTTTGGTTACGTCCACTGCGGGGATGGTTCACAGCAAGGCTCCTCATGCAGCACATCTGGAAATGTGAGTTTCCTCTGTTGGTAAAGTCTCTGGCATTTATCTGTGACACTAAGGGGAAAAAACCAAATAACACAAAGCCCACCAAAATGCCTCTACATATGGATTCTCATTCAGAGGTTCAGCAACCTACTCTGCCCCATCACACACTGTGCACTATGGCTATCCAGGTCCTTTGCTGGTCTCCTTAAGGATCTTCCTCTCCTCTTCCTTGCAGACTGCAGACTGGCCTCAAAAACAAGAGACAAATTACATACATAGCTGCTGTGGGAGGCCTGACTGACACTCTAATCTTTCTGTGCTGGTGTGCCAATGGAAGAGGTCCAGCAGAATTTGGCCACCAAAATTACAGCCCCATCTGAGAAACAGTGCTGCATGAATTTTCATTCAAAGCAAAATCCAATCCAAAGGCAAACTTCTGGAGAAAACTTGTAGAGGACCTCAAGCCAATAAACCTCCAAAGCCAAGTAGAGAGCTCATCTCTGAAGGAGATCAGTAGTACTGAGGGACCTGCCCTGTGGGCAGAGACAAAGAAGGTGGCTGCCAAAAACCCCATGGAATGACCAACAACTCCCTACTGTGATGTGATGGTAGTTTACCTGTAATGAAGGCTGTCAGCAAAAATTTAAGCCCAGAAAATATTTTGCGCACACTTAAATGCAACAGGGAGTTGAGATCAGCAAAGCATTTGCTAAGCTGGCTGCAGAGGCCACAGTCTGATGAATAAATAATAAGCTTTGCATACTCAATATAAACTCAAAGGTGGAGTCAACTCGGAACAGAGCTCTAGACCCAAATCAGTAACATCAAAAGCAAAGTAAGGATTAAAAAAATACATCCATGTTGTCTTTGTTCTTCCTTCACCTGCTACAAGGTGAAGCAGCAAGGAACTGCTGCCTTTAGGCAGTGACAGCCTCTTTTCCCCCTCATGCAGGGAAGTGTCCTACACTACACTTGTGGCGCTGAAATGTACGGAGCTTTAGCACCTTTGAGCACTGCACACTTCTCTACACAAAAAAATTTCATTGTTTTCAAAGGTGATGAACTCCCTTAATTTGCAATGGTTCCCGCATTCCTGCAAATCAATAGGTCTCTGGCTCATGGGCAATCAGAGCCTGAACAAGTTTTACATGGGGAGTTTTTTTGGTTGGTTGGGGTTTTTGTTTTGTTTTGTTGGGGTTTTTTTTTTGTGGTTTTGTTTGTTTGTTTGTTTTTTTTAATTTTGTTTGGTTTTTTTTGCCATCCCTTCATCGAACAGCATTTGTTACAGGCACATTCAGACAATCAATTAGGTTGGAGAAGACCTCTGACCATGGCACTGAGTGCCACGTCCGGCCTTTCCTTAAACACCTGCAGGGACAGTGACTCCACCAGCTCCCTGGGCAGTCCATTCCAGTATCTGATCACCCTTTCTGTGAAGAAATTCCTCCTAATGTCCAACCTAAACCTCCCCTGGCGCAGCTTGAGACTACGCCCTCTCGTCCTGTCGCTGTTTGCCCGGGAGAACAGTGGCACCTTCTTCCCTTTATTTCCCGCTAGGAGACTCTTGGATCCCTAGGCTCCAAGGGCACGGAAAGCGAACGCGCTGTCAGAGGCCGCAGACGCGCCGCGGGGGCGGATCGGCCCTCACGGCTGTGCCCGCCCCGCCGGCGAGGCGGGAGGAGCGACGTGCCCCGGAAACCGGAAGGGAAAACGAAACCCAAGTAAAACCCCGCCCCCAAAACTGTTCCTTTTCCCCTCAAAACCCGCCCCGCTCGCCGCGGTGACGTCACGGCCTCCGGCGCTCAGTGCGACGTGTCCCTCGGCCGGCGGTGAGGGCGGCTCGGGGGGCCCGGGTGTTCCCCGTCCCCAGGGATAAGGGATCAGGGATGGGGGCCGGGCAGCAGGGCTGGGGAGCGCTCGGGGGCCAGGGATGGGGGGGATTGGGGGGAATGCGGCGGGCAGGGGGGCCTCGGCCGTAGCGAGGGGAAGGGAGTCGCTGGGGACGCGAGAGGNAGCCTCGTACCAGGGGGTCCCTATGGATTAATGGGAACAAATCCCTCCAGTGGGTGTCCTACGTGCGGTGGCAATGCTGGTACACGCCTGTTGTGAGAATAAGGCTCGGCCACAGCATTCCCTCCGTGCTCACCAGCCCCCCGGCAGCTTTTGGCGTGGGGGTCTCCTGAAACCGGCGGCTTTTGTCCATTTAGACGCCTTTGGTGGTGTTCTCAGAAATACGGCTTAGGACATAAGCTGAAAGCCCAACTGTGATGGAGCTGTTGTTTTCTTCTTCGGTGCTGAAAGGCATAATTTTCCATATTATTTTCTTTTGCAGTCAGAAATAGGCCCTTATGTTTATTTACTGATATAGTGTCTTCATTTCCTGCAAAGTGGAAGTATTTTAGGTTGGAAAATGACACTTTAAATTATCTTAAGCGTTTAACAAATTTTGTAGGTAACTGCTACTTCTGTAATTAAAAAATTCTGGTTTTTCAGTATGTATGTGGAACCATCAATGCTAAATGCGTTTGTCTTTGCAGGCAGTCATGGATCAGGTAATGCAATTTGTGGAACCCAGCCGTCAGTTTGTAAAAGACTCCATACGACTTGTTAAGAGATGCACCAAGCCTGACAGGAAAGGTAAAGCACACAATAAACCAGAACACAATCCTTACTTCATCCTGTATCTTAGCACGTATCTTTCCACACGTCACTTCTGTTGATTTGTTGGCTGTGGGTGTCTCTCAGCTGCCAATATGAGATTTAAACTTGAGCTTTAGTCATCCAAATGTCAATGGGTTTATGGTTCTGGATGTAATAAACTTGAACATGTTCTTTTCTGGTACATACGCAGGTGTGTGAGTATTGCTAAAACTCACCTGAGGAGAGAGGTTAAGTAGCTGAAATTCAGTGCTCCACAGTTGTCAGTCATTGCCTGATTGGGACAGGAACAATTTTGTTGCTGGGAGTATGGAAGAGGAGGTTTTGGACTAGAGAGGCCCTGGAGAGAAGCAATAACTATAACCAGAATGCAACTGGTCCTCCTTACTGAGAGTTACAGTGCTTTATTCACATGCTAAGCATGAACAGGTCTGTGACTTAAGTTTGCTGGCAACTTTTGAGATCCATAAGGAACTTCATTCCTTGTCAGACTGGCAGGTTTCTGAGGGGCTTTTGACCTTCTTAGTCAACTTCATGGTTGCTGTCCTAAAATAATTGAAAATATCCCAAGTACTCGATTTTTGCGGGGACTTACGGTGCTGTCCTCCTGTGACAGACGTAAATGCAGATTTTCCATTTTTGACGCTGCATTAGGGATTGCTTTCAGGGCTTGCAGGGATGTAAAGGAAAGATAATGGGATAAATGTTCCACGAATTGTCATTGTGGGTATTTCTGATTCTGCTTATTTAAAAAAGATTGTGATTGGCCATTCTTTGTGAAAATCTCCATCTTCTCTCTGAAAAATCTCATCTGTCTTCTGAAAAAGTGGATTTGTTTCTCAGTGTCTGTGCAGGTTTTCAAGTGTTTCTAGTTTTAACATGGTTCTGTAAAAAGAAATCTCTCCTTTGGTCACTGCAGTGCACGTCTGTATGCCATACATGAGACTTCATGACAAAATTTTCCTTTTGTATTTTGCAGAGTTCCAGAAGATTGCCATGGCAACAGCAATAGGCTTTGCGATAATGGGATTTATTGGTTTCTTTGTCAAATTGATCCATATCCCAATCAACAATATAATTGTGTAAGTGAATGTGACCTTCGATTTCACTAGATTTTTACCTGTTCAGTTTTAAACAGAGGACATTAGTGAGCCCTACGGGACCCGTGTTGCTGTAGTGTCTGTGCATTTCACATGTTAGTGTAATAGGACAAGTATTACTGATTCAAAAGACTTTATGAACAACTAGGTTGTTAATTCAGCATGCTGCAAAGTATTAGATCCATAGTTCTTAAGGTTTTTCTGAGTATTCTGGCTTCAAAACTGAACGTCAGATATTTTGATTTCCAGTTCCTCAGTGTATGTTTGACCATAGAACATTTGCCATATTTGGATCTTACACACTCTTACTGTTTCCAGTTTATAATTTGGGTATCCAAAGTGAATTGGTGGATGGTAAGGTAAGGAAAATTGAGTGGGTATGCTGTAGGATGACAGGGCACAGAACAAAGTTGGTCTTGTTTCATTTACTGAGTGCTAGATATGTTTGAAACTTTGTTTTATGTGTAACTGCATTGTGTAAAATCCCTTTTGGAATGAATGTTACATCATGAAAAACTTGAACTTCAAGTTGACTGGCACCATGGTACTGACATATTAACAGTACTAATTAAAACTCCTCATATTCTCCAGAGCTGATGTGATCCCCTCTCTAGCACTATAAGAGGTTAAAGATCATTCTGTGTCCATGATGTGTGACTGGCTTATACCTATAAGAGTGGTCATCGAGGCAAGGAGTGTTTGAAAATGGGAGATAAGCTGTAATGGTTGTCCTAACAAGGCAGTGGTGGGAGGATAAGTTAGACTTCAGGTGGAATCACTTGGTCACACTTAATTAGTTGAAACTGATTACTTTGTTCTCTCAACAGAGGTGGCTGAATATTCATCATGAAGAAGAAGACAGTTGTGACACCTGCAGCAATGATTTCATGGCTTTAATTTGTTTGATATTAAACAAGCTCAGTTTGGGTTTTCAAACATTCTTGTCATCTTAATTCTCTTTTGAAGTGTATGTGATTGTACCTGTCTACAGGCTTTTTTTTTTTTTTTTTTGGGGGTAATTGTTATTGCGTGTTTTACTTGTTTTGTTACTTCTTTTAACCGTAATAGAATCATTCAGGTGGAAATGAAGCTTGGAAGGTCTCTAGGCCAATGTCCTGCTCAGAGCTGGGTCAGTGTTGCATTCTTATGAGGTTGCTTAAGGTTTTGTCCAGTCAAATACTGAAAGCTTCTGAGGGGGACAGCTGTATGACCTCTGTTCAGGAGCTGTTTACAAAGCAGTAAATTAAGCTTTGGAACAGCATCGTTCCATCAAAAGCAGACAGCAAGAAAACAGCATTTTTGTATAGTGGTAATGTAAAAGTGTATGGGAATTCTTGTCACTTATTTCTGGAATCACCATAATTACCACTAATTCCTTTCTGCATTTGGAAGTCCTGCTAGTTTATAGTATGTACTTGACAGGAAAAAAACTATCAAATAAAGAAGTTGCATTGCCATTTCTTACTCTGATGGCATAATTAAAAAACCCAAACATAATTGATTACTGGGGTGTGCCACTTGAGGATAATTTAGTGGTCAGACACACTAAGCAGACCTTCAGCAAATCCACAACTTGCTCATACTGTTGGATAGGATATACACCCATTTTGGATCCTGTTCTGTACATTGAATTATAAAGACCCTATGCGTGTTGACCTGGAAGTTTCCATTATTTTAAATGATTGCATATTTTGATTTTAAGAACTAAGCCTGCAAGAACTCTGGTAGACGCAATGCTCTTCCTCCTCGGATTGAGATTAAGACATTTAATTCACTCTAAAAATCTTACTGTAAGCATTTGGTATTTGCAGAAGGTACAATGGTACTTCTATTACAGACTTTAAAAGCATTTAATACTGGGAAATCTGGTACTGGTATTACAGCAAAACTGAAGCTTCTTCAGTACGCTAACTTGCTTCCTAAATAGAAAAGTTCAATTATTATTCTTTGTGAGAAATCTTCACCAGCACCTACATATGTTACAAATGAGGACAGAAAAATGAGATTAGTTAATCTTAGTGCTATCACCTTGTAATACAGTTATACTCTATGCAGCTGGGTACAGTATTTCCTTTTGGCAAGAGGGGAAAAAAATAGTTATTGGAATAAAATACTTTGTAAAAGTAGCCTGAACTAACCAGATAAGCAGCAGGAGGTTCTTTACATTCATTTCTCTTTGTGGTTGTACTGAGTGGCTGCTCATGCATCTTCTGATTAAGTAGTGTGATTTACCAGAATGAAGTACTCTATTACTGCAAATAATTTTGATTCAATCTCAAGTGACTTTTATTTCAGACTTCTTTTCCATTCAATACAGAAAATCAGTGCCTGCTTATATCTTGCAACAGCTTTTCTGTCTTATTTCAGTGAAATTTTGTGGTAATTTGAGTTGTGTCAGATCAGAAAAGGCAGCTGTAGCTGATCTTATCTCTTGATAGCCATTGTCCACAGCAAAGGTTTGTCTGTCTCGATGGTCACAATCCCGGAGTTGTCGTAGGTGTTGGAAGTACTGACGAGTGTTCCAAACTTCAGCACCTGGTTAGCTGTGAAAAATAAGGAGGAGATTGAGTGGCTCTCTGCCACATGAGTGCATTTGTTTCAAAAGACCACTGCTCCCAAAAAGAACAAAAAGGTAGCTGAATAAATCTAACCCAGATAAACATAATTTAGTTAGAAGGCTTGTATGAGATTTTTCAGTGACCTGTAGAGACAGTAAATTAATCCCCAAATTAAGATTTTGAGTTTACAGCAGATTATTACAAAAGTAGTTTGCCAGCTAGTCCTCAGAGTTTCACATCTGGAAATTTGTATTTATTAGGATCAGTTCAGGTACTAGTGCTAGAAAAGGTATTTAAAGTAAAACAAAGAGTATCTTACTGTCCAAACTTGGGATTTGCTTTAGCTCAACAAGCCTATAATCCTCTAAAATGTGAACAGTTCTAGAGCAAAGGCCAACAGTTAAAAGTGATATTATTTAACAACTCTGAATGAAGGTACTTGCATCTTCTATTGCATGCCTAGTGAGGGAGGTGTTCATGTACATTAGAAACCAAGTGGCATTACTCTAAAAAATACCAGAACATGCAGTTTAAAGTTTTACCTTTCATTTCTTCCCTTTTTGAGATAGCATTGTTTGCATGTTGCAAACATACCAACTTCCTCAAAGGCACTCTAGAACTACTTAGTTCTGTGTTAGTCCTTGCTCATAGAAAGGTTCTGCTGAGACCTCTAATACTATCCTTCGCTTTAGCCTGTAAAACAAGCTAAATTACAGCTCTTACCCACTGGCACCTCAGAAAAACCTTTCCATGGAGGATACAAGGACAGCTGCTGGGGAGAATTGTTCAGGAATATCAGCAAGTCTGTGTGACCTATCAGAATTGCCAAATCGTGCATAAATACGAAAGTAAAAATTCTCTGGATTTGCTGTTAAGTGACCCACTGCAAAGGGAGATCTCCCTGTGATCCAAAGGAGTGCAAAACAGCTTGGTAAGCTCTATTTTGTGATTTGCACAGGAGACACACTTTCTAGTGTTGGATATGAACTCTGGCTTATAGTAAACTTGGGTGTAGTGCATTACTATAATGCATGTTACCCTGTCTACCCCTTGCTGGAAGCTGCACAGGAGGAACTGATCTTGCCAGGCTTTAAAAAGAAGGACAGTCGGACAAAAGTCAGGACATGTAGCTCAGTGTCTCTTCTGCCAAATCTCTGCTTGCTGCTACTTATTCCTGCTCCTATGCTTGTTATTAGCGTGAAGTGAACTGAAGAGGAGGTTTCAGCTGCTAGCTAAATTTGCTGGAATGAGAGAGCAACACCCAAGTTTCACTACTGCAGATGGAAGAGTCCTGCCATGTGAAGTTCAGGAGCTGGGAGCATAACTGCAATGCAGTGCAGAAATTGAGCAAAGAGAAAAGAAAAAAAAAAGTACTACTGTACTGGATCAATTGTGTACCTAAAATAAAGGTGCTAGATTCTGTCAGGATGCTTTTGGACACACAACAGTACTGGGCAGGAGGGTCCCACACAAATGCCAGGAAGAATGAGTTTTGGTGTTTGCCTTTGGAAACACAGACACAGGCACAGCAGAGGCCACAGGGGCTATGTCTTGCCAGAAAACACAGATTTCACCGTTTGCAGGTAAACAGTCATTTAATGCTGAGGTAACACACGGGTAGAGTTCCCTGTGTAAAAATACTCCCAATATACTGTGTTAAGTGCTGTGGTGAAGTTATGAATCTTTCCAGTCAGTTTTAAGTAGGAAAGAGCCTTAAATACTTTAAAACATTTGTTGACGCCTTCTTTTACCTTCTTACCTTCTTTTGGTTACTAGATACTGAAACTTGAAGGGGGTGGGGAGGAGGAAGAACTTCGGTGATGAACTGCTGTATAAACCCACTCATTTAGTATCATTTATTGCTTCTTGCTCAAGACTCAGAATAATACTTAATGTTTCACAGCTTTGCATATAAAATAATAGCTCTGCAGAAGGCAAGAATTAACAACAACATGGCAGCTTAATGAAACAAAATCTAAAGCTGTATTTCATAGTGCATAAAATCAAGTGAAAATGAGAGCCTTTTTCCCCTTTTCAATAGAAAATTCTTGCCCACTAGATGGAGCCTTTAATCTTTCTCTATCAGGTTTTCTGCTGCGCAAGGATCACAGTTTGAAATGCTGAAATGAAAAAAATGCAAAAACTATAAAACAGTACTGCTGATTCACGTGGCTCAAATGGACCAATTCCAAGCACTTGGTTTCACAACCAGCCAACATTTCAACTATCATAATTAAAAATGCATGTTTTCCATTCAATAAATGAACAGTAATTAATGTGAAAAACTAGGTTTGAGCCAGTAAAGGAAGTAAGAGGATGTGCATACCTACTGCTGCTAGGCAAACTTCCTGCTGTGTCCTGCATTCTGATGGAAGTTTACAAAGTCAAAGAAGTGGGAAGTTTTATCAGTTCAAATGTGATCCAATCCCTTTTTAAAAAATGAATTTCAGTCTTATTTTTTAAGTCCCAGCAAGAACTTATGTCTTGGGGGAAAAAAAACCTATTACAACACCCATTTTCGCTATTGAGATTACTTTTCAAGAAACACATTCCAAAGAAAACCACCTTTTTATTTTCTAATATTTAGTATTTATAGCAAAACTATAATTTGGTACCAAATCCAATTTTAATAAAGGACTCCACACTGATTTAAAAAAAATCTAAATCTCAAAAACCCTGGAAATTGTATAATTTTCTAATTAAAAGAAATCTTATTTTGGATCATTCAAACTTTTCTTTTTGACCAATAGTAGTCTCTTGTTTTTTGTGAGAAGTTTAAAGAGTTGATTTGGATAAACCCTTAAGTGATTCATTGAAATAGCCCCCAGCATCAGAAGTTTTGTTTAGTGCTTTGGTTCCAATCAAACTGTGTTTACTGATAATGGACTGTTGATGAGAAAAATACTCTACCCAGCTCCTGCATTGTAGCGATACTATTTTCTCATTACTCTCCATCTATAAAGTCAGCAAGGACTTCAATACTAAAAGCAAATGCTCTTTCTGCGTTTTTGGGGAGGGAGAAAAACC